>PVKB01002450.1:0-280924 GCA_004027205.1 Ctenodactylus gundi
AAAAAAACCAGAATTAACAGCCTCAGGACAAAGAGGGTCAGTCTCCTCATTTCTAAAGTATCGAATAAGTACCTACCTCTAGCATCAAAAAAGTGGACAAAGCAGAGTGGGTAAGTCATAGCTAGAGCACTATCCTAACATAGGGACTCAATGAATACTTCAATTCCCCACTCTACTGTGGGGAGATTTGTGAGGATGTTATGCTTGTGGATGAAAATACATTTCTATGTTTCACTCGAACATTTATGATGTTCTTTAGTATATTTAATATTTAAATACTATTACATCTGTGCATTAGATTTTTATCTACTACTTAATACAGGTAAGAATTTACAAGGAGGTATTCTTCACAGCCGTTATTTTAGTTCAGTTTTGCAGCAACCCTGGAAAGAATATCCCAATATTTCAAAAAAGAAGAAGAAGAAGAAAAGAAAAGAAAAGAAAAACTAAGACCCACTCACTGGACCAAGAGACTTGCCCAAGGTGGCAGGTGATAAAGCAAACTCTTACACCCACACGTGCTCCTGCCTAGGAGATAAGCAGAATACTTAAGGTTCAGGGATTCTTTCTCGGTGCTGGGATGTGTATAGGCTGATGAAACACAGATTTAAAAATACAAATTGTAAGCCAAAATGTAAGAGTAGTCTCTACTTATTGCAATATACGACACCCCGAAGAAACCTAAACAAATCTACCACTGGTGACAACATCACCATCCCCCCCTTTTGGAACCCAAGCTGCAGAAGGCACCATCTCACTACTTCTGTCCTGAATTTCTTATTCTAGGACTAATAATCTTGACAGCTCCACAGTAATAATGGTGTTCAAGAAGAGATGTGCATGGGGAAGAGGATGCTCTAATTATTGACGTTTTCACTTGGTAACGTTTGGCATTTTACTGAACAGTAGTAAATGCAATACAAATTTTGCTGGTGAAGAATCCTGCCAAGTTTGAGCCTAGTGATTGGGGCCACGGCACACACAGCATGAAGCAGGAGTCCTGGCCCTGAGTGGCGCTCTTCCTGGAGCTGGGCTGCAATGTGGGCTTGAAAGTTTTGCCTTCTCACACTCCCACTGCTTTTCTAACCACTGCTATCTTTCTTATTCAGGCTCAATCTGCCCCTCTGGGGCTAACCTGCTTCTTCCTTCTAGGTCTGAAGAGACCCAGATTGTCACTAGATTGTCACCAGATTGTCGTTTTTGTGCATGCATAATAGACTGGATGTACCAAGCATCAGAGGGAGGGAGTATGGAGCTGTGGGTGATCACAGACTCTCACTGTGTCCAAGTATACACAAGTACACAGGCACTTGATAAACCATCAATTTCCAAAGAGTCAGAATGCAGTAAAACATACAAACATTAGAGTGATACTGAATACACTTTAATCTTTTTCTGATGATTTAGAAGGCTTGAAGTACCTCAGGGTCAGAATTACAAGCATCAATCACTACCACACTACAGTTGCACAGAGAGGATAGTAAACACAGTGCCAGTTAAAAGAATGCCAAGAAAAGAGAATTTATTATGATCTCAGTCAAGCTTCTTTTGACAGATGGAGGTCCAGGTCAGCATGTTCTGAAGATGGGATGCAGGGCTGGAAAATTCAACACAGGCTGCCTTTGCTCTAAAACATTTCTTGAATGTTTACAATGTACCAAACATTAGGGATCCAGGGAAAAACAGGACCCTGTCCCTGCCCTCAGTGAGTGTGTGGGGGTGACATGAACCTACCACCTCTCCAGTGTTTTCAAGTTCATCCTCTACAATAGGGTCATCCTACTAAAAATGTACTTTGTAGCATCTTGTTGGCCAAAATATTTCAATGGCCTCCAAAGGCTCCAGGATAAAGGCCAAGTCTTATATGATTGAGTTCCTTCCTACATTTTTCATCTTCCTCCTACCATTCTCCCTGCAAGCTATGGTCCAATCCTCCTGTACAAATCTGCAGACATGATCTTCTTACTCCTATTCCCTTCACAATCTCACTGATATGTCACTACCTCTGTGAAGTCATTACTCTCCTTCCTATGCATCTGTCCTGACTTCCGATAAACTTCCATTTGTGTCAGTATCACAGTGGACTCAATTTTGCAAGTGAATTTCCATATAACTGTAAGTCTTGTGAAGATGGATACTGTCTGTTCATGCTCATATCCCTGGAGCCCTGTATAGTACCTGAAAAACAGTGGTGCTCATTCATGTGTGTTGAACTCAAATGAGAAAGAAGGTGAAACATTATCAGGGAACGGTTTCAGAAGGTTAATATTTTTAAAGCATTACCTGATACCTGCTGGCATCTAAACTTGTTTTTGGGAGTGCTTTAAGTGACAACTATGTGTGTGTGTGTGAGGTGTGATGTGACCAAGGGATAACCTGAAAACTCAAGAGTCTAACTGCTGTCCTGCAGAAAGCACACTCCAGAGTTTTCTTTGTAATTAATGTAAGCGACTACAAAGGTCCACGGGGTTAGCCATGACAACAACAGCTCTCATGTGGAAGCAACATTCTCTGGTATGTGCTCGTTCTCTCTCTCTCTCTCTCTCTCTCTCTCTCTCTCCCCCTCCCTCCCCCCCCCCCCCCCCCCCCCCCCCCCCCCCCCCCAGCTGAACCTTCGGAGACTTCCCTCTGGCTTTAGCTGTGATCTGCAGCACTATTCACTATGCCCTGGCATGTCTAGGAGGTATGTTCTGCACACTGCATATAGTTGTCATTTACCACTCCTAGTAATGGAGGGCAGATAGTACTATGATCTTCATCTTGTAGATAATGACAGGAGGCATACAGATCAACACTGGCCCTGGTGACACACTTTCTTACTATTGTTACAGAATCAGGCCCCACAATCCAGGCTCTGACCACTACATTCTATCTTGCCTCTTCAAAGAATGAAATGTTCAATCTTCACCTCTCAAAACTCCTAATATACCTAGTCTTAACCCTAGAACAGCCCTCAAACCAAGTCCTGCAGTGGATAACATAAAGCAAAGCTGCCTTGAGTGTTTTAATTTTTACCAGATTCCAGCTCTATAGGTCTGTTTCTAGATGCTGAGCTCCAGTGGGCAGGCACTGTGTGCTTTTAAAAATTTTTTTTTGAAATGTAACAGTTATAATGTGATAACAGTTTCTGGTATGTGGAAGGTTTGGTAAGAGGTAGACCTGTAGGTTTTCTTGGAAGAAGATAATTTATCAACCAAGAGGTTAATTCATATATTTTGTTAGAAGGTAAGAAGCTGTGACAGACCAAAGTAAGAGATGAGGTAAGTAATAGGTGGATGGTCAACAAATTTCATGAGTAGTGGAGAGAAACAGGGCAGAACATGGCCTGAAAAAGGGTATCAGGGGTGGTGGGCAGTGAATAAGGATAGCAAATAATTTTGAAAAAGAATCGTTTACTTGTCTTTTTTGTTAAACACATAGTACAGCAACCATAATCTGTTTGGAACCTATAATACATCTTGTGCATAAGGCAGTGTAAACAACTCAGCCACCATGTGCACGAACCCTCCAAGGAGATGTTGTGACCCCAATTTAAAAATGTCTTCCAGTTCTGAGATTCAGTTAGCCTAATCAAACAAGCATGTTCTGATCTCTGAGCACATCAGCAGCTCGCCATTTAACGACATCTCCCAACACATCCAAGTAATTTACCAAGTTCTACAAATTCTATATCCTTAACACATTTGATTTTCCCCTTCCTTTTCATATCCTCTGGGATCATTCAGGTCTTCAGTCAAGTATCACTCCTTCCAACCAATTGTGCCTAAGCACCTTGCCAGAGCTTCCTCTAATTCCAGTGTCTCTCCTGTATTCCTTTAAGAATGACCTTTGTAAAGGACCATGCCTAAAATCTTGCTTCACTATTCCCGTCCATGCAGTCCAACTGTTCAGTGGCGTCTCTGTGCCCTTGGTGATCTAGCTCCTTCATTTCTAGCTTCCTCGTCCTCCACTATGAACACCCAACATGTTCTTACAGCCGAGTGTGAGATGTACTTTTATGCTAACTGCCATTTCTGATGATCTTGGCAACTGGCAAGATTCCCGGACGTTACCTCCTTTGAGATTCTTTACTGCACTACCCTCCTCTAGGTGCTCCTTCCTCTAGGCTCCAAAGGGAGGGAATGTCTCCCTAGTCAGCCTGAGCCCCTGATGGCAACCGAGTCATTCTACCTTATTCACCTTATTCTTCTTTGCCCATCACCGAATATAACATTAAGCTGATCGAATATTAGCTGGTCATGAATAATTTAACATTTCCCATATTAACAGCCAAAAGACTATAAACTATGGAATGAAAATGTTAAGTATTCTATAAAAATGTATCAGATAGAAAAAACTACTCTGAGTATATAATATGGAACAACTCCAATGAAGAAACTTGATTATACATATGAGAGAGAGGGGCAGAGACTCATAAAGGGCAGAGCGAGACAAATCATCTCAACAGCAGGAAGCTACCACGACCTGAGGGCCGGAGGGACACTGGAGAAGCAGTGTAATTGCAGAGCCAGGGTGAAAGAGCCACCAGAGGATGTGAGAAACACGGCAGACCTACCTGTCTCCCAGGAGCTGGAGCCACGAACGGATCAGCTACCACCAGAGAGGCTGATGGGGACACAGAAATACTCTACACCCCTTTCCCCCCACCAGCACTCTTTCATCAGAGCCTCCTGTTGGCCCAACCCAGCAAGAAGCCAGCTGACCCAAGGTGCTATGATCCGTACTAAAGGCTCTGATTTGAGAACACACAGGGTGCAACCACACAGCAAATACATATATATTATGTTCACATCTGTGACTCTGTTTTTTGATAAATAAAAGCTGTCACTCCCAAGTCTATTCAGTCAACATAAAACTACAAACTCTGTGGGCTCCTTATTCACATATTAGCATCCAAGAATTATGAAATGCTAGTAATTCATTAGAAGCATTTGCAGTAACTCAATCTGAACTTTAAACCTACACTCCACACCATAAAAATATATGCTAAGAAAATTAACAGAATAAAGAAGATTGCATAACATATAATATACTTGGGTTAAAAAATTATTTAGTGTTTGAGCATTTGTATGTAAAATTCTAGTACTTACAAATAAGTATATTTACTAAAGCCAGCCTCTAGCACCTATACTGGGAAACATTTTGTGTTGTAGTTTGAAGAAGACCCCATGTCTTTCAAATTCACCCCATTTTTCTGTCCTTTCTACTCTGCCCCCAACTGCTGGTAAGCCCACGATGCTGTAGGGTCACTATAGGTCTCATGAGTAGCAATATGTCCTTATAAAGTCGAGGAGACATGACCAACACTGGTATCCAGACTGAAAATCTATTTGACAATACCTCTGGAGCATTAAAACAAAGACTGTAGCATGATGTTTTCCTAAAGCCTAAATGCAATTACTCTGTGAAATTTATGCCGTATGTGACAAATCTGATAATTAGGACATACCATGGTAACTGCTTTAATTTATGGAAAGAAAGTAATTAAAATTTATTAAGTAAAAATAAGGCAGTAAAACGAGCCTTTATCTTACGGCTAACCATAAATTTGTCTCAAAGCATGAACTCTCTCTGATTCGTATTCAGTGCAAGTTGCCACATGATAAATTTTCATTATGATAGAGAAAATGGCTCCCCCATTCCCTATTACCTCACCCCCACATCCTTTCCTATGACTGAGCCCATTTATCATTACCCAAAACCAACTCTTGTGCTGTAATCATCAAGCTTGCCAAAACTGCTGAGAAAAAAAATCTAAGGAGAAATATTACACTCAAAAGTGCTAGTTTTAAGCAGATATTAAATATGAGTGGATATTGCACATAAATATATATTATATTCCTTATGTTTAAACAGGGCATTTCTTAGGGAAAAGGAAAAAATAAATGACACACTCCTCCTTCTAAGTCCCTTTCTCACAAAAGAAAAAAAAATCAAATACCACCCCCCCCCCCCAATGAAGCAAGAGTTCTTGGTCAAAAGAGAGGGGTGTGGTCGGAGGTTTCAGTTGTCCTTCAGCTCCAGTGCCTCTCTTTATGCCCAGCCCTGTAGGATCAATACCACTCCCCCGCAGTCAGGATCAAGGGCAAGAATACTTTCTTGTCTTAAGGTATCAGAAATCCATTTTCTTAGGCTAAGAACAGCTCCTCTTCCTGCCTCTGTCCACCTAGAAAAGCTCGGGTGGCTACCACCGGTGCCCCAAATCACCATCAGACAAAGCTGGAGATGGGCAGCCTATTCAAGCAAGCATGGCACTAAGTCTTCCTTACTTTTCCATGGACCACCAGATACTAACTCCTGAGGCTGATCTCTCGGGTTACAAGCATAGGGAAAAAAAGCCTTCAGTCTATGTCAGCCTTGGGCCTACCTCTACCTCTACTACTAATCTAGGTAAAGAGTTCTCACAGGGTGCTGTCTGGATTAGCATTTTACCTTGGCATTCAAGGTCAGTGGCTCAAAACCTACAGCAGTGCTCATCTGTGGAGTCTCATACTTGGCCAATTAACCAAACTAGAAAAGAAGGTTACAGAGCTGTAGGCAGTTACTAAAACACAAGACTGAGTATGCAGGTCAACTGGTCTCTTGCTCTTTTTCAAGACATTCCCAATAGCTGCCAATCCAGCATTACTCAGTGAAAACTAACCTTACCTCTGAGCAGACTTTTACAGTCAGACAAAGTGGGGCAAAACTGAGTCAGGAATGCCTAATGCTTGCTACTTAGTAGCTGTGTGACCTTGTACTAATTACTAAACTCTGTAGTTAGTTTCCCAATATGCTAAGTAAAGAATAGTTATTTTGCAGGATTATCCGCAGATCAAACAAAATAAACTCTACCCTGGCAGACATTTAGTACTATTAGTTTCAGAATGGAAGTGTTAATAAATGCAAAATGCTCATTGTAAGTCCAACCCCTCACATGGAAACTTTGGGAGAGGAGACTCTAATGAGACAGGTCTACACAGCTCCACACATCCATTAGTCTGGATTTGCAATCCAAGATAAGACACAACAAATGCTAAAATTATGTATTATGTCAACATAATATTTCCTCTTCAAACGATAACCATCAACTTTTGTGATAATTACTGCGCTATCTTCAGTGGAATAGAGACCATATTTTTTAATATGTCAGGAATCTCATATTGTTTCTTTTTCTATTTTATAGTGAAGCAAAAATTTCCTGAAAAACATTGCATGCTTGCCTGCAGCTAAAAAAAAGCTCCCATCCTCAGGTGAAGCAAACAAGCTTCTATCAAGCCAAATAATTATAAACCAGTTAACTAGGCCAACTGTTACCCTCATCTTACAGTGACCTGCCACATATCTGTGAGTTCCTGTATTTTAAGGTAATATCGACTTTTCAAACTCCATAAATAGATACGAGAAGAAATGTATGAGGGCACTAGAACAGACATAGGAATAAAGTAAAAACAAGCAATCAGCCCCCTTAGAAATACTGTGGTCTTTATAAATAATTTGAGATGGGGTCAAGATCTTTAACTAATTAAGATTTTCCCCTACTTCAAATTTAAATGTCTTTCTGTTGGTCACAAATGTATAATGAAGTATTCAAAAGCCTTAAACATACAAATGTCTTCATTTCAGGTTTGCCCCAAACTGAAACTGACAAGTCTTTTCTGATCTGTTTAAAGTTTATTCGCGAGACTCCACACTGAGAAAGACTGGATAGGAGAGAATGACAAATCATTTCCCAGCACCAAAACTTTTTTTTAAGAGTTATCAATGGAAGTGATAAGGAACACTGATTTCATGACTGAAATACTCTCATGATTCAGACTTTCTTCTGCATAGAAAAGATTATTATTAAATTGAAAGAACTGCCAATTGCTGAGAAAGGAAACAAGTAGCCTGAACCAACCATTCTAAGGAAGAAATGCAGCTAGGTACTCACCACTGGTATAAATAGGGAACTTGATGGAACAAGGCCTGTGAATACCAAAGCAAACTCCCAGAGATAGAGATCATTCTATGCAAAATGTGCCTGCTATGTTCATCAGTCCCAAGAAGTGTCAGGACATTACTCTTTTAGAAAGAAAACACCATTTTTAATTTTTCATATCAAATAGGAATATAGTATCTTTTTACAGGATTTCCAAAAGCCATGATATCATAGAAGTTTTAAAAAAATGGGGGGAGGCCCAATTTGCATAAAGAAAAAAATTACTATTTAATTCTGTCTGCTTCAGGAATAAACAATAGATAAAATATCTGTCCTGGACATTTTTAAAATGTCAGTGTCAAGAAGAAAAGGGAAAAGAAGAAAGTAAGGAAAGGACAAGAGGGAAAATAAAGGAGAGAAAAGAAAAAGAACAAGACTAAAGAAAGAATGACAACTAAATGCAATGTATAATCTTTGGATTCTTAATGAGGGAAAGTTAAGGATAATACTGAGAGACATGTGGAAACCTGAGTGCAAAGCTGTGTGTCTTCCTGCGTGTGACCATTACACAAGGATCCACATAAGAGAATGGTTTTGTTCCTAAGAGATAGATGCTGAAATATTTAGAAATAAAAATGCTACGATATCTGTAATTTACTTTCAAATAGCTCACAGGACAGCAATCTAGGTATAGGATGGATACACACCATATAAGTCCTTCCTTCATTTTTTTCTTAAATTTGAATGATTTTTAAATTAAAAAAATGTAAGAAGAAGGGTAAGTAGTAGATAATCCTCGTACCTGTGGGGATGGTGGAATATTATAAGCCCGCCCACAAAACACAAGGAATATATTAACCACAATGAGAAGGAAATAGCCCAGAGAGGAGGCAAGAGCTTTTTAAACTGGTGCTAATGCATAAGCCACTCAGGTATATGAAGCTTCCATTCACTGTTGCCAAAAATCATTGTAGAAAAGAAAATACTCTATATACTAAATCTTATCTATATATACTTTGTTGTGTTGCAGATTTGATTAACTTAATGAGACATATTAGGACCCTCAGGTAGGTAATGGAGTATGATACAATCCTCTTAGTAACATGTGAATAAGAGACTCTGCAATACCTACACAGAAGTGAACATTAATCCTACATATAAATACCATGGGCTTAAGAATATGAAAGGAAGATTTGTTCTTTCACCAGGTAGAAAAATAATTTTTCTTAATTACATCTTTTCCAGTTGATAATACTCTCATTTGCTCTCAGAGTTGGGTGTCTTATTTCCTTATTCTTTTCTCTCACTATGAAAATGTGCATGTACATTTCTCAATCTGTGCTTCTTTAAAAGAACCTATGATTGATAACTTTATAGCAACCATTTACGTTGTTGTGAACAGGTATCACCTAAATTATTTCAGGAAGATGTTACCTGTTCATCACCTCCCATCCTTGCCCAACACTACTGGCCACCAAGAAATGGAAGATTTGTGTTTATATTTTAATGATGTCAAGTTATGAGCATGAGCATTATAATACCAAATAAAATTTACATGCCACTTAAGCATTTATAAGTGCTTTCTAATACACTGAGTTCTCTGCATAGATGTCAAAATGGAAGAGAATAAGCAATACTGTAAATAAACCAGCTAGCTAGCTGACTGTGGTAAGTAAACAAAAGCAATGAGTGACTACAGGCATCTTAAAGGTTTACAAAGACCTATAAAGGAAAAATTCCCTGGTATGTTTTGCTGGAAATGAATAATTAGCAAATATTGCATAAAGGAATGCAGTCTAGTACTTTATGATAAAAATCAGCACCAGGCAATTCTCACTTCTATTTTTAGCTGGGTTCCTGACATCTCTGTGTCCTTGGGTAAATCAATTAAGGCCTCAGTTTCCTCCTCTACGACTGGAGCTGAGGCCCCTGACCTTGCTCATTGGAGTGGCCTGTGAGTTAGCAAGTACCACTGAAATTTCAAAACACTGTTGACAATCACAAACTGCTCCTGAAGAAGCTGCAGAGCATGACAAAGACCCCCGATTATGTGCCTTGGTTTTGCACTTGTAAAAGAAGATTCATGCACCAAAATTTGGAATAGAATATTTTAGAGCTCCTGGGAACACAACTTTGATTCCTACTTACTGTACCTGTCCCAGCTCCTTGCTTTATTATAATGATGACCCAGAAATGGAAAGCTGGGAGTACCAGGCTCACAACCAAGAACACTTTGCCATGAGGAACAAAATAGTCTTCTGAGGACCCAGCCTGACTTCCTACCTCTGCCAGAATCACCAATCCTCCGCCTGTCATCTATGGGATGCCAAAGGCAAAGTGACTTCCTAACTTTGCCAAGGTTATATAAAGAACTAAGGGGAAAAAAAAAATTCCCCAAGATGCTGCCATGTAGAAGAGACAGCCAACTCTCCCCTACCCCTTCAATACTAAACGTGAAGCTGAGAACATGTAAAAATAGCCAGCTGACCAAGGCCCATCCCAAAACCTCAGAGAGACCACTGGGGTGAGCCTCGCTCAGTCATAGACCACAAACGCATACTTGGGGTGTGGACAAAGAATTTTACAGAATTTACTGCCCTCCCCCACCTTTGACAAAAAACCCTCACATCTCTTTCCAGACATGACATACACACTAAAACTGGCTCTGTGAAAATTTTTTTTGCTTGCTTGCTTTCTTCCCCCCACCGCCTTTTTTTTTTTTTTTTTTTTTTTGGAATTCAGGCAATATCTTTGCTTTCTATACCACATTCTCTTGTCCTCAAAAGGGGAGTGAATTTTCTACGCAGAATTTAGAAACTTCAGATGAGCATTTCTACTATACAATTCTCATCTAAATCATTAGAACAAAGCCCATGGGAACTCTCTGATCCACTGGCCCTTAGTATTCTGGTCTACTCTGGCCATGTGATATAATATATATATTATATATAAATATATATAAAAATACATATACTATATATAAAATACATATATAAAATATATTACATATAATACCTATATATAATATTAATGCATATATATAATATATATATATATTTTTTTTTATTTTAGCAAAGTAGGTCTTCCTCACAAATGGAGGGCCTGAAATTTTGGATAGGTTGACTTATGCAGAAAGTACCCGATGTTACTTGGCTATATATTAACTTGCATTTGTCAGTCAGGCTGTAATCAGCAATGAAGTTGGTATGTTTCTCACTTGTCTGATTTCTGTGCTGAATTCTCAACTGACTCTGGCTTGAGAGGAAGGTCGTCGTATTTTTATTTACTCTCTAAAACTATGCAGTATCTTCTTGACAATTCTATTCTAGTAGTCATAAACCGCACCTACAAACCCCTGCAGCATCTCAACAAGGCTGTAGGGTAAAAGTAAGCAAAAGGACAGCTCCATGACCAGGTATGCCACTCCTATGAGGCAAGGGCTTTCCTGGGTCTGCTGTAATATTTTAAGTTCTCAAATTGTCCATAGTAGAAAAATGAATGGTACCCAGCTGCATGATTTCAGGCTACATTTTTATTATAGTCTTCTAGTATAAATCACCAAAACAAAGCCTATATGAGCTTCTCGAATGTCAGAGGCAGAAACAGTATCACAGAACAGTGTGAGGTATTTTTTAAAACTGTTACATATTTACATCAGCAAAAGGCCCCTAAGCTTCTATCCCTCCAGGCATCTTTGGTAATATGTTTATATTTTATTTTCTAAGCATTACTACCTCCTCTTTTAGCATTACAGATTTCTTGGCACAGTAATGTGCAAGATTCATTTTGAACAATTAAGAGTTATAAGCATAGCAACATCCCTTTGAACAAGGGCTCAACGTGACTGTGCTCAATATCTCATTTGCCAAAGGCATATTTTGAGAGGAAAAGAAACCAATAAGAAGGCATGGAAATTGGAGAAAGACCTTTCAGAAACACAGAACTGGAAGTTTCTTGCTCAGAAATGAACCTGGGGAGCAAGCTGCCAGGAGATGGATCAATACCAGGAAAGGAATAGACTTCCTAGAAACACCCTCGTGCCGACTGGGGAGATTCACCTGGGGGCAAGGGCAGATGAGGCCTCTCAAGTTCCTCCAGGGCTGGGAAAAACAAACCCTGCAAAGTCCTTATTTCTCCCACTAATGCCTACTGCTCTTCTAAATATTACCATATTATTTTTTGTTGTTCTTTGAATAAAATGATAGAACACCACCATTCCACACAGAGGTTAAGGCAATGATTTGTTAAGGATCAGTTTTTTAAAAAATCATTGCTACAGTTTGGATGTGGAATGTCCCCAAACAGCCCAGATGTTAAAGGCTTAGTCCTACTGAAATGTGGGAGAATCTTCAAGAGGCAGGGCCCAGTGAGAGGTCTCAAGTGACTAGGAGCATGCCTTTGAGAAGGATTGTGCACACTGGTCTCTTTCTCTTTCCTCACTTCCTGTCTGCCCTGAGCCAAATGGGTTTCCTTCACCACATGTTCTCACCACGGTATTCTGCATTGCCAAAGACTCAAAGCAACAAAGTCAAGTATGCATGAATGAAAATTTCTGAAACTACAAGTCAAAATAAACCTTTCCACTTTTTACATCAATTATCTCAGCTTTGTTATAGTACTGAGCATACACATCTTTGTGCATTTGGAGGAAATTTGGAAAAACTCAATTACTTGATCCATGTTGGTGATGAGAACAGATTGAGTTAGATGATATACAAATTGCAGCCTCAACTGGTATGAAGAACCACAACACACACAAAACAACACAGAAAAACTCCAGTGAAAAAGGAGAAAAGGGAAAGAGAACCAAAGAGAGAAGAAAAGGTACCATTACCGCTCATTTTGAGTCTCTCTGAGTTATTCCTATTCTTGGCCTTTGCTGAAGCCCCAGTTTCATGATAAATCCTATGAACCCTTCTGTTCCCCCCTGTAAGGTTTCAACTTTAGTTCAATCTTAGCTTAAATGATAGGTTTGGGGGAAAATATAAAGAAAAATGTCTGACATAAGGAGTAAGTCCACTCTCAGGCAGGTTTCGAAAAAATTTACTAAGTTTGTGGTCCAAGAATCTCTAAGATAAAAGGAAAAAATGGAGAATGGCTGTACTTTACAACTGGAGCACTAGGCCAGTGAAACAGGCCTTTGCATAACTCATTCTCAACCCATTCACAAAAAGTCCCACTGATTAAGCTGTAGCAAATATGATTTCACAATCAAAAATTATGAGACTCATGAGAAAATAACCAACCATCAGCTGAATCAACTGACCTACAAGAGCAGAAAAATACCACTCAAGAACTTTCAAGTAGTAGAATTACTGAACAGGCTGTAAAATAAGTAGATTTGAGATCCCAGCACTGTGGGAGACGGAGGCAAGAGGATCACAAGTTTGACAACTTAGCAAGACGTCATTTGCTATGGTTTGGATCTGGAATGTTGCCCAAAAGCCTAATGTATTTGGAACAATGTGCTGCTGGCAAGTGGGGCCTGGGTGGAAGCAACTGGTGCATGGGACTTGATCTGAAAGGATAATGTCAACTTGTTGAGATGCAGAATTGACCAGGGCAGTCTTCAAGCTTGTGTTATTGACTTGTCGCCCAGGAAGTGAGGGAGAGGCACCCACCTGGGTGTGGGGGCCCAAATGACAACTAGAACTAAGTAAAGGAAAGAAGAAACACTGGTACACTTTGTTCCTGGGAAGGCTCTGGCTCTGCCTGAGTCTCCATACATGACCTGCTCCTTACTTGACTTGGCTGCTGCCTCACTTGGTTTCTGTCTGCAATGCCATAACCAGTTTTCCACCCTCTGCCATGTGCCTTCATTGTTGGTGACTGCCCCATGAATAGACTGTGTGAGACCTTCTGAAACTGTGAGCTAAAATAAATCTTTCCTCCCTTAAGTTGTGGATGTTGGGTACTTTACCCAGCAATAAGACAGTAACTAATAACCATCTCAAAATCAAAACTAAAAATTGGGCTGGTGATACACCTCAGTGTGAAGGCCCTCAGTTCCCCCCCAGTGCCACACACATAAAACAGAAAAATCTTGAATGCAAATAAGGAACACAATACTTTCAAATGAACCACAGAGACTTACAAAAGAAAAACAGATTCTATAAATGAGAAATTCTTATGTTTAAAACCCCAATGGCCATGTTATAGAGCAGACTAGATGAGAGAGAGAGAGAGAGAGAGAGAGAGAGAGAGAGAGAGAGAGAGAGAGAGGGGTAGAAGAAAATATGAAGAGAATTACCCAAAAGTACGAGTGAAAAAAAAAGTTCCAAATGTTTTTATGATGACTATTTGCGTGGTGGTATGTAGAGCTGAGAGCTGCCCAGTTAGGGCTGTTCCTTTAGTGGTAATACAGGTGAAACCCAGCATACAGGGCACTGGATTGGTGGCTAATTAGGTTCTATTTCTTTTTATTCACTTCGTCTTACTCAGCACCCTTTTCTTGCCAGGCATGGCTCTCATAACTAGAAGGTACCATACCTGGAACAACCAGCACTCTAGGAAGTTGAGGAAGGAGGACTGAAAGTTCAAGTCCAGCCAGTGCAACTTAATGACTTACTAGATCTTGTCCCAAAATTAAAAATTAAAAAATGGGCTAGGAGATATAGCTCATTGTGAATGCCCTACACTTAATCCTGAGTACCGAAACAGAAAAAAACAAAACCACAATACCTGTACAGCATACAACCAGTGTCAAGGCAATGTAGCCAATGTTTGTGTATATGTAAGCAAAAGGTGTACATCCATAAACATATCACATATGTATCTGCAATGGCATTCTTATTCTGAGATATGTACTCATACAAACCTGCAAAATAAATAGCCACTTACATAAATTAGACTTCCTGCAACTCCAACTAGAGTAGAACACGGACTGGAAGCTGATCATTAAGCTGGGAGTGAGAAACACTGGTTCTAATTTCAGCGGGACATTAGATAATTATGTGACCTCAGCGACGTCACCATGAAAGTGATGCCATATATAAAGAGTGGAACTGAATGACTTTCAGGGTCACTTCCTACTCCTGCCTCAGCTTACAGCTTCAAGAAACTAAATGGCTTCCACACTGTTCTTGTACTTTACTTGGTAGGACAGGCCTTTCTACAGTCTTGCTTTTATTTACATTAACAAAAGTGATGATCTCTCTTTCTGGGCTAGAACGGATCAGAAATAATAACTGACAAGTGGAAAATAAGCTTCAAAGGGCTTCTAGAATCAAATATACTAATAGTAGCTTAAAGAGAAGAGGTGAGTGACTATAAATGCAAGGAAAAAACCCACTGTTCTAAAAAGAAAGGGCTATCGCTAGCCATTTACTATAGGATCACACAGCTTTACACACTCCAATAGCCCTTCAGAGGACCACTATATTACAAAACTGAGCAGTAACTGGTGTTCCCGATAAAAATTGAACTCTCAAGAAAATGTTACTATACATGCCCTATTAAGTGCATATTCTATAACGCATTTAAGAAATAGTCCCACACTGAAGTTTTAAAAATATATTAAAAAGGGTTACAGATGTCTAGAAAATTCTTTCAGATGGACTCCTACTGTATGTGTACGTAAATATACAGAAGTATAGAAATATTTATTAAGGGCTTTATGTGCATGTTCTGAGCAAGGTACTATTAAATAATCCCAGAAGATTCATGAACGGCTTTTTGCAACAGAACCTTGAACATAAACAAAAATCCCCATTTAAAAAAAATACATAAATGGATGGTCAATCAACTTAGGGCGAAAATACCTATTGGTAGAAAGCAGAAGCAGAATAAAACTAGAAGAGAGGTGGGGGGGGGAGTGAAAATGGCGGTGAAGTTAGAAATGAACAAGACTTCAACTTCACTGAAAGGCTGGAAACGATCCACAGCAGAGAAGGAGTCAGATGTCTCCCCAGGAAGGGAGGCAAGGCCATGCTACGTGCTGAAGGCCAGAGTCCACCTTTGTTATGAGTCATTTGAATTCAAGGCAGATATCCAGTTAAACACATGAAAAGGCAAGTCTGGACCTGTAGAAGAGTTTAAGAACTGTGAGGAAACCCCTCTTTATAGAGATAAGGGGTATACAGTGAATTACTTCATACATGGAACATTCCCTTCCATGAAGGAATGGAAGGAAACCATAAAAGCCACTCAGAAGAATGACTGGCAAGAATAAAGGCTGAGAATACAATGTAATTTTAAGTTCTGCAGATTACATTAAAGTAAGTCAGTGGAATGGAAAAAAATTTAATAGAAATCTGTCACATTTTGTATTCTTAGTCAAATAACTAAACATCATCTCAGTGTGAATGGACACAGAATTAAACACAGATCTGATTATAAATGTAGGCATTTAGACACTTTTCCCTAATGACGCTTTCTTGACTTTGTTTTTTATTTCTAAGTTTTAAGTTAAACACAACTTTTATGATTGGGTTTAGAATTAAGGGTCAGGAAAGCATGTCAGGCAGATGCCCCCTAGAACTAGTGACGTACTTCTAAACCTATTAGATTCTCCAAAACAAAAGTTATTACTAATATCAGCTATGTTCAGAGGGCAGTACTACTGCAGACTTACCTAGCTTTAAATAAATCTGTCATAAACTTTTTAAAAAATAAATGAATCCCAAAGTCCTTCATAAAAGCACTCCATTCCTCAACTCTTTTGGGAGGCAAGACCGTTCTGGGGCAATCTAAGTCCAAAGCATTGCATCTGTATTGTCGGCTCCCAGAGGCAGGCATCATATCATATTTACTTCCTTCGTCGTCCTCCTCCGCGTTACAGTAGTATATGCCCTTGTGAGTAAAAGTGAGATTTTTGAAATGTGGTAAACAATGTTCCAGTTTCATTCCCTAGCTGCCAGGGTCAACTCCAAACATCTTTGGTAAACCCCAAATGCTTTCTTAGAAGGGCTGATGCTGAGAAAACAGGAGAATGTTCTTGCACATAGGTGTGAAAAGAGCTTTTCCACAGTTCTGGGAAAAAAATATTCACAGTTGCTAAGGGGTGCTACGTTACATACAGATAAAAGCTTTCAGACAAGCAAAACAAGAGCACAGACATTGGTTTCTAATTAATCTAATTCTAACACAACCAGTTTATCAGAAGTTATCTACTGGGCCACACTGAGAATCCCTACCAGCCAGCAGCGTTTCCTCTCCATTCTTCTTTGGGATTGAGACTGGAGAAGACAAGCATTTCAAACCACAAACAGTGTGTCTGTATGTGTGCACATATGTGTGTGATCATGCAGGTCTGCACACGTATAAATTTCAAGCAGATCTTATGCCTGACTAAAATCTCACCATTATTGGAAACATTACCTGGCCAATTATGGAGCAAGGGAGACTTGTAAATCCCTTGACATTTTAGAAAATAAATATATTTTCTTTTCTAATTTTCTACCCATTTCACATCCATATACAAAGTATTTCAAGTAGAGAAACTGGAATGACATTGATAAATGGGAAATAACCAACTCTACGCAAATAATCAAAAGTCCTATCTAGAGTTCTGCAGACAAAGAAAAGTCCCTACAATACAGTGAGCAGTTATGCTAGGTTAAAATAATGGGTGAGGTTAAATGTTTGCTAATATGACAGTGAACACTGTCCTTAGTTTAGCTGTAATCCTCACTTACAGAGAAAAATAGGGTGATTTTCAGTCTGAAGATTTATGATGAAGTTCCCTAAAATTCTAAAACTAAGGTAAAATAAGAAGATAAAATGTTTGTGCTTCCACAACCCATTTGGAAGGATCACTAATCAGAAAAGGGACAGGATGTTTACCCCATCCTATAATCAAGACAGCCGCCTACACAGAAGTAGAAACGTGACGACCATTTCCTAGGTGTAGAGGTTTAAAACCACTTGACGTCCAAGGGTAACCACAAGGGAAAGGACAGCAAAGGAGTCAACGTGCATGAACCCGAAAGCAAGATCAGTGGGGCTGAATTATGGTGTCTCCACTTTCTGATTGTGACAATCCCAGTAACTACTTAGATACTTATTATGAGGTTAAAATAAGCTAACCTGCCAAAGTAAGCACTCAGGAAATGTTACTTGATCAATACTGCTAACTGGGCTGAAGAGACATCAGCTGTTTGCCACTTTAAGCACTTGGGAGAAATCAAGGCTGTGAGTTCATCAGGGCAGGGAGCAGAAACCAATAAAGCTGTGAACCAATAAACAAACAAACAGGGCTAGTCAGAAAACCTTCTGCCACCAACTAGAGGAGTCAGTATGGTAGAGGCCACCCACCTCAGATCATAGAAGGAAAAGAATCTTAAGAAATGAGTCCTGGCCTTGAACCTTGATTGGGTATGGGGTTGGACATAACACTACTTAAGCTGTGTAGCAGGCAGAGGCTGAGAAAATAAAGCAGAAACTGATTCAGTAATGCCCAGTGGGCCCTTTCAGAGGCCACCTTGAATTCAAACCATAGACACCTCCATAATCCCGTAACAGTCCTTATGTCAAAATTCACACTAAACCGGAAGCAAAATAAATAAAAAACAAATCCACATCTGGAAACGTCCTGGCTCAAATTATCAGAGAAACAAAACAAATGACCTACAAAGGAGGCACTGCTCATCAGCAATAACAGATGTCTGAGGACAACTGGATAATGTCTTCAAAGCGCTAAGGGAGAAATAAATGTCAACTAAGAATTTGATACTATCATTCAAGAGTAAGAGAGTAGCAGGAATTGCTGGAAATAAACAAAACTTACACAATGCAAGAGACACACAAGCATCAGAAGGACAGCACCACCAAGGATGACCAAGAAACGGTGGTTGTTAGTGGAAGCAAAGTCAGATGGTGCCTTCCCAACTTCCCATGCCCAAACCTAAAGACTCACCTCACCCGTGGGAGGAGGAGGGGCAGATTTCTGCACTTTGAGTTACAGTGTAAGCGCTGTCTTTCTCCCTGTGCTCCCGACACATCTGCTTTCTCAGGAGGCTTATTCATCAGTGATTCCTCCTCTTCTTTATTTTTATTCATCTCAGCATACCTTTTAATTTCTTAACAAGATATTCTTGGCACGTATCTTTTTAAAAAGCAGCAAAGAGTAGCAATGCCCTGACCCACCCTTTCTGACACCCACTGCTGATGCTGGCGGCACCACCTTCAGATCTTTGAGCTGTCTTGTCTAGTATTTATCTTATTTTTCAATAATATGCTGTGCCATGGGACCTTTGGAAAAATCCATCACCTGCTGGCAAAAGCTAAGGCTGCTTGGCCAGGGGCCATGTGACAATCCTTCCTTAATCTGGCAAAAAGACAGATTTGATAAGCTGTCATAACGACAGTGTTAGAACACGGAGCCAGAAGAACTTGGCCCATTCCATTTCCAAGAGATAACTGATGTAACTTACAAAGTGATAAGATCATATGAGAAATTTTGTAGTATTTTTATGTCTTACTCAACCATAAGGATATTTTCTGCTCAAAAATAAAATATGCCAAACTTTAAGTGCTTACTCATGTCCACCATGATAAGCTGAGTAACATGGAAGTCCTTAAAGTCAGCAACTAGAAAGGTAGGTCACTTCAACCCCAGGAAAAGAGAGGCCCTGGTCACCTAGATGTATGAGCTCGAGTTATAGAGGAATCTAGAACGAATCTCTTCCTCTTTAAACTAGTAAGCAAGAGAGTCAAGGATGTAGGGAAGTAGAGATTCTTTAGTGTTTGGACTCTGAGGAACAATAGTAAAAAAATTTTCAGCAGAAGGCTGAGAAAATAGTACAGGTAACATCTGATTATTAATGTTAACTGTGTATAAAATAAGCTATTAGAAAAAAGTTTATGAGCTAATAATTTACCACTTAGAAGCTATAAATCTTTAACACTTACTTAGAAACAAACAAGTAACAACAAATCAATAACAACTCCACTTCCACTCATCCTCCAAAAGCACCAAAACAAAATAAATCTACTAGAGTCTGGGAAAGAAAAACTAGGCCTCCTTTCAACAGTAGTCAAAAATGTTTCAAAAGCATAAACTTAGGTTACTTTTTTTTTTTTTTGCTTGATTTAGAATATGACTTCCAATTATGGTAGAGAAAAATTTAGTTCTATTACTTCTTAAGATCCAACTCAGAACACAGTTTTTGTTGAATCAGTACTTGGTGCTTATATTATTACTTCCATATGTTTCTCTGCTGAGCTATAAGGATAGTTTGATTACATTTCCTTTTTGAATAGTTTGTTTTTCCTGGAGTTAACGACATCTTTTTATTTTTTCCAAGGGTGTCATTTTTTTCATACCTAAGGTTCAATTATTTCAAAGACTCCCGATTATATGTAAAATCTCTTCTTCACACAAAACCAGGTTATCTATTATTCCCACATCCATTTTTTTTCTAGAACTCTTTAATCTGGGGCCTCTGACAAATCTGGCAACTTGAAATTCTCCATCATTCCAGCAGGTCTCTGGGGTAAAGGAAAGTAAACTTTTCAAGAGGCTGTTTTATATATATATATATATATATATTCTACACTTAATTGATTAAACCGGATACAGAATTCTAGGTTGAAGTGATACTTTTCCCCTACTAAAAATTTTAAGATCCTGTTTTATTCTCTTCTAGTTACAAGTGCTGCTGTTGAGAAGCCTAATGTTTATCTATTCCCAGTCCTTTGACTGTGACCTGTCATCTGTTTTCTTCTTTGTAGCTTCAGGATCTTATCTTTATCTCAGATATTCATACATTTCATGATGTGGGTGCATGAGAGACTGTTTTTATTCCTTGTGCTGGGTAGCTGGCAGGCCTGTTCAACTTGGAGATACATATCCTTCAGTTCTGAAATGTTAATCTGTTCATGGTGTGATACTTCCCTAGGTCTTTTCCCTCTCTCCTTTCTTTCTGGAACCCTTTTTAATCAGATATTCAACTTTCCGAATTGATTCTATAATTTTCTTATTTTTTTCTTCTATAGCAACTCCTTGCACATTTATTTTACATTCAGAAATCTTTTTAACTTTATCTTCTAATTCTTCTGGAGTTTATATTTGGAAAACAGAGAGAGGCACCATAATTTTAAATTTCTTGGGCTCATTTTTACTTTGTTCATTTTTAAAAGACAATAGCCTTATTGTCTCAAGGATGCAGTTATCTTATTTCTGAGGATATTTATTAAAGTTTTTAGTTTTTTAGTCTTTTATTCTGTGCATTATCTATTGCCTCTTATTTCCTTCAACTTTTTATTGTGGCCTCTATACATCATGTTGGACAATTTTCTCAAAAGCCTTGTGATTTGTGGCTATCAACTTATATTTTAAAATGAGATACTAAAATGCTGATTAAGTGCTACATAAATTTACAGGGCTTGTTGACTGATGGCTCTCACTTTAGGACAATCAGGAGGCTATGTGCCAGACCCACGTAGCTCTAAGCTGTGTCCCTACAGCTGGTGCAATGACCAGCACATGGTAGGCATCCAATTAATGTCAGCTGAGTAGAGAAAGACACAATCAGGCAGAATAAATGTGGATGGAAAGATACACATTATCATTATTGTTAAAGCAGTAATTTTTTTACTAAGAGATAATACCATGTATTTGATGGCACTCAGTAAGTATTTACAGAGTAATCTTGAGACTTTTAAAACATAACTTATCTTCAGGCTCCTATACTCATGAGCATCTCTCTAATGGATGTAGAGGAGGCAAGGCCAAAACCTTCCTACCTGAGCAATGACAAGAAAAGTTGACTTCTGTCCCTGCCAGTGCTCAGTTAAACCAGCTCTCATTTGTACTGAAATCTCTGAGGTTCTCGTATTCCCCCATAACCATACCTGCCTACTCCACCCCTGCTAGTTTCACCCTTATTACCAACTACACATGTTCCTTCCAAACAAGCTAGGAAACTCCATACCCAGCCAACACAGATTGTCTTAGTTACTTTTTCGTTGCTGTGACTCAATACCCGATACCCACAAACTCAGGAAAGGAAAGGTTTATTTTAGCTCACAGTCTCAGAGGTCACACAGTCCATTCAGGGGCGGCCGGCAACAATCAAAGGACATGGCAGAGAGAGAGGTGGAGGCAGCTTCCCCGGACAAACAGGAAGATAAGCTGAAGCTAGCTGAGACTAGTCCCCTACTCCTCCAGGAAGGCAGGTGCAACTTATCTATTCTTTCAGGTCTCCGCCCAGTAACCAGTGCCTCCTGCATCCAGGTGTGGCCACTACACACCGTTAATCCTAACTTAACTGTAATCCACCCCTCCAGACCAGACCCCAATCCACCAACATCACATGGTTCCATTAAAATACATGAAACTTTTGGGGGACACTCCAGATCCTAACCACAACACAGATCCTAGACGAATCATAAGCTTGTTACTTATTAGCTTAACCATTTACATTCTTCAGAATTCAGCCAATTATGTAAAAACATGCTAGAAATCTTGCTGATGGGTACACTGGCTCCGTCATTCCTTGAGGTCAAGTGAAAATGAGTACCTAAATTAGCAGCTAACTCACTACTACTGTGGTTGACTCTTTTTCATTACTGACTATTGCCTGATTTTCAATAAACACAATCATTATTGATCTTTCACTGACCTCTCACGTAACATATACTGCTTTCTTCTTCATTTTTCTGCCTCTCTCCTACTTGGCTTCTCAAATAACTCTGACATCATGTCTTCTAGCAATCTTTGTTTAACCAACTGTACCCTTTACAATTTTTCACAATAGCCTTTCCTTTTTCTCAATTATGTATCCCTCTTCTGGATTCCAAAGCTATCTTCTGCCTATTATCCTCACAGAAGTAATCACACAGTACTCTTTCTTTTATATGCTACACCCCCCCCCCCCCCCCCCCCCCCCCCCCCCCCCCCCCCCCACACACACACACTAATCCTTGAACTCCCTGAGGGCAGGGATCTATGCTCATCTTTATGAGTGAGTTGGTAGCAGGGTCTGGCATTCAGTAGGCATCCTCAAATTTTTGTGAAATGACTTAATAGATGCATGAACATATTCAGATTTAGAAACAGAATTAGACAAATGAAACTGTAGAAAACAGTCCACCTCATTTTAATGAAAATCCTCATGTATTTCCTAAGAATGTGTCAAGATATCAAAACAAGGAATTATTGCCTATGTTTAATATAACATAAACATTCATTAATAAAGTAGGACTAGATAAAAATCTTACCGGCAAAGTTCCAGGAAGGGATGCATCAAAAAAGGAAACCAGAGAATTCGGAGGAGCTGCAAAGGACACTTTAGATCCAGAGAAAAGTTTAGAGTTGGAGGAAATCTGGGCATGAATCTCCAACCCTACCACAGCTGCCCACTTGTGTTCACTACAGAGAAAGAGAGAATCATCAAAATAGTCACAGCTGTCATCACGCATGCATTTCTCTAAGTCTAAACCACAAGCAACTTATTAAAATGTTGTCCTTACACTTAAAAATGTCATATGTCATTGGTGACTAAATCAAAAGCACTTCATAATGAACACTTACAACAAGATGGGCAAAATAAAACACATTTACAATGCAGTGTTAGGAAACTTACTGAAGATAAGAAACAACCTGCAAACGGGTATTACATGATAATGGCTTGGCCAATTTCAGTTAAAAAGTAGCCATCTCAAAATTAACTACATCTTACCAGTTAAGCACTTAGTAAATGAAGAAAAATGATACAGGGGTTCAAAAGAAAAAGGAATGTGTTTAAAAAGAAAGTTCTCAATTTTATTTTGAATTCATTTTGTAAGAATAGCTTGCAAGCACAATGACTGGAATGACAAAGATATATAAGACTGCCACTAAATGATACTCCAGAAATTTTTTGCCAAAAAAATTAAACCATCAAATATGCCATTTGGTTTTGCCGCCCCCCCCCCACAACCCCCCCAGTCACTTCCAATTTCTGAGGCTAATTTCAACTTCCTTTGTTTGGTCATGTTTGACTGGTATCAAATCTAACAAGCTGTTAAATGTTCTATTACTCTCTACTATACTGTCATTCCTACACTGTCAGGGGAGTACACAAGTTTCTCTGAGAAACTGTGCTTAATCTGCATGCAGTCTATGCATATTCTTATCTTGCTCTTCTCTCAAGCAATTTTTATGTATCACATAGATTTTGTTCACGTTTTGGGTTTCTAAAAAAGCATTTAGACACATGAGGTTCTATACCTAATATACTACATAAAGATTAATTTCTTCTCTTCCAAATTTGGAAACAAAGCCTGTGAGAGGAATTAAGCTAAAAATTCACCTGAAATTCTGCATTTTAAAGCATCAAAGTATTTTTGCAGCTTCATTATGAAAGAGAAAAATATACTTTCTATTCACTGGAAGATGATGTAATCTATGAAAAGAATATAAAGTAAATGCTTTGGTATTTCCCTCTGTTCTTCTAACTTAAAAGCAAAAATAGTGCCAACCTCAAAGAAATAATAAAATATAAGAAACATGCCTTATGCTTCTGTACTTAAAAGAAAACTAAATTTTCTATAGGGAGGCATAAACAGATGTTCAGGAAATAGCTAAATAAGTACATAACCTGGGGGAGATTTCTTCAGTTGGCTGCATCGTCCTACTTCTACAGAGACATGTTCAACATGAAATACCTCCAAAAATAGCTAGTGTTTTCTAATTAATTATATTTTTGACTAATGACCTATACATCACCACTACCCAGAGCTTTCCACCTTGTAGACATACCGCTAGTCCACACTAGTGCTGTCACCGATCCCATTTCTAATGCTGGATTCACTCTTCTGCCTGTACTTCAACCCAAGACAACACTAACTGATACTGAGATCCTCAATATGCCTACTTTAAAAGTGGCTTATTTCTGGGGGCGAGATTAATAAGAGCCCCGCATTATAAGCAAACTCCCTCCAAACGGCCTAAAGGCTGAGTGAGCAGTATGGCTATCATTTCCCCAGTCCCAGTTGCACATTTATGTGGGCAGTAATGGCATGAAAATTGAATACCATTTCATCGGCTTCTGGGCCGTGCTGAGCGGCCGCTGAGCCACTGAACTCTGTTCCCTTATCCAGCAGGACGCGGACCCAGTCGGAGACCCTCTTCGACGGCGAAAACCGCCGTCCAGCACCGTTAAACCCCAACATTTCCTAGGTCTGAACCGGCGCAGCACGGGCGCCGCCATTGCACCTTCCGAGTCCCGGTCAGGTGACGCAGCAGCTCTCTGCCGCCAGAATCCCTGGGAAGCGTAGTTCTGGAAATGTTCTAGGAACTGCTAGGCTTGGACCGGAAGACTACTATTCCCAGTAATCATTGCAATTCGGAGGCAGCCGGAACTCCTGCCGGGAGGGGCGGGAAAGAGAAATACAGGAGGAGGTGTTTTTCTGAGTTGGGAGGTGTGACTCCTCCTAGCGGGGAGATACGGAGGTTTGTGGCTGTGTGCATGCGTGTGTGAGTGTGAGTGTAAGAGCGTTTCGGAAATCTAATGCTGAGAAACCTGTCTAGGACTTTATAGCCAGTTACTCTTGCGAGCTGGAGCTGAAGCAGCTGACCTTGACCTTATCTCGAAGACTAATTGAACCCCCGAATGTGCTTGGTTATTTTGGCTGTCCATGTTGTTCATCAATTAGTGCACCGGTGCAATCAGTACTTGTGTGCCTACTGTATACCAGGCACCATTCTTAGCCATTGGTGGTACAGCACGCAGAAAGAGAGCCGTGGCTCATGTCTTGTGGAGATTGCATTCTAGAGAGAGGAGTGTACAAAAAAAGCTGTTAAATTTTTGAGGTCTTTCGAGACAAACAGGCCTAGGTTGAACCTTTCATGTGGATTTGTATTTATTCTTTTAGTTCTTGGCTAGCATCTGAAATCACCTCCTTATGTACTAGGAGGCCTTAATTGATACCATCATCCCAGAGGCCTTATTTTACTACTTCAAACCTCTGTGGATGCTCCCTCTGACCGCTTGCTTGTATCAGGACACATGGCCTACAATAGCCATTCTGTAATTTATTGTCTTATTTTAATTCTCCACATAATGCTTGGGACTGTATATCATTTTGTTGCCACAATTCCTTGTTTTTCACCATAGTATTTCCAAAGTAGGCTTCTCAGAAAATATTTGTTAAATGAAGAGTTACAGCATTTGACAAAGGACAGAATGGTTGCAGTTTGGAGTCATAGGTGAGGAGAGAGGATGAATTAGAGTGGTGGTGGCAGCAAAGATAAATGGAGCTATTTGAGATAGATTTAGGAGGTAAGAATGTGGCACTCAATGATGGATTGGGTATGATGGTTGAAGACTAGGGGGTACCAAGTAATTTGTGAATTTCTGACTTGTATAATTGGATATAACTGGATGGCAAATGCAGTTATTCACTGTGATAAGCCAGAAAAGGAACAGATTTGCAGCAAAAACATAAGTGTTTGGTTGCCTTGGAGATATCCAAGAAAAGTCAAATAGGCATCGTTGATGCTAACTCTTAAGTACAGAGCAGGAAAAAAGCCTGCATACTCTGCATACTTCACGTGAATAGATTTTCAGTTATGGTTCTAACCTATTGATTAGACAGCTGTAACTTAGGATCTATTTCTATTAATACCTTTGTAAATTAAGGTATTATGCAATGTAATCCCTCTATATGGAATAAGGAAATTTTAATTACAAAATAGTTTTTTTAATGGTCATTTACTTTTTTATGTTTTCTGCTTTTTTGCTTACTCGCACTGATCCAAGTTGCTACTTCAGAATTATTTTCACATGACTAAGGATGAAAATGAAATAATGACAGTCACTGGAAAGCAAAAGTGGAGACATGTTCCAAACTTTATCTCTAATCATTGCCCTTTGTGTCAGGCTCAAATCATTCTTTAGATCCTCTATATTAATGTCTATCCTCTGACTTTCCATTTTCCCCTTTTACTCTAGGTAAGTTTGCTCTCTTATTCTCACTTAGTGAAAGTTACTCAGGTTTCTATGGCCCTGACTATGGATCAGGAGTGTTGCCTATGAATATAGTACAGTTTTGCCTTTGTTAGGACTATAGAGGAGAAAGGAATCCTTTATCTCTAGCCAAAAAAGAGAATATCCTTGCTGGCTTACCAGTAGTCAGCTTACCTAGGAGGCAGTACACCCTTTACTTAGGAGTATTGAGAGTACATACCAAAAAGAAGCAAACTTAAAAATTATCCTACTTTTGTGGGCAAAATTCACTGTAATGGAATGCATCTTTGTTTCTGAAGCAGTCTTATACAGTAGGCTATCACTTCAAAGGTCGCCACCCCACCACTAGAGGGAGAGAAAATCCTGTCATGTAAATATATTTTGTGGCGTCTTCGACTGGCAAAGACACCACACAGACTCTCTCGGTCATGGAACGTTGACTCGACTCCACGACGACTCTTTATTCCGCAAAGCCCAAGCTTAAATACCCTTCCATACCCACATTAACATACAAGCAATCTAATAGGCTAACATTAGCATACAAGCAATCTAATAGGCTAACAAACTCTCCAGACCCATCACCCCACCTTGGGACTTTCTCTTTAGAGCAGTCCCGTGGTTCAACACCTGATCCAAATTTCAAGCAGAAGAACACCTGACTTAAATTCCAGACAATAAACGCTTCTTCGTGGAAAGGAACGTGGCCAAGGTCTGCAATGCTGAGGCTCTCAGGCCCCGAGGGCCCCAACATCTCCCCCTTTTTTATTTTTTAAAGTTTGGTGCAAGACTGTGCCTGTCTTAGGTTGTTCCCTTACAGTCAGAACTTACCCGTCATTGGACTACACGCAGCATGGCATGCATCCTGTCTTAGGTTGTCTTGAATGCAGAGAAATCTTACCCGTCTTTGGCTACCAGCCCAATTACACACCAAAACTGGGGGGTTTGCCACATAGCTTAAGACCATGAATGTTAGCGGCCAGAGTTTGTTATCATTCCATTCCACTACAAATAATACAAGGGAAAATCAAACATATGGGAAAAATCCGGCCAGGAGGGAAACATACTCACCAAAGGCGCCTTGCTGGTAATCTTGGGAAAAACAACGGGATTATCTTTAATAAAGGAAAGACAAGGATGTCTAGGAAAGCTGGTGGTAAATTGACCTAAAAAGGTGGCAAGCACAATAGCCCAATTGGTAGAACATGCAGCCAAGCATTGAAGTTGGGACTCCTTATAAGGAGTAACAATAACATCAGGTTGTCTATCAAAGGCACAAGTGGACATTTTAATTGCTTTCAAAAGAAGCTCTGCTATGCTATCAGGATACCAAGGTAACATTTTACTTGGGGAATGTGGTAAATACAACCATGCCAAAGGAGCGCTTCCACCATGGTCAAGGTAAAGGCGGCTTGCAGCCCATACTGCATGACAGCCTCCTTAAGTTGTTTTACCAGTTTAAAGTCTAAAGGCTGGTGATATCTTTGATTATTTTGGTCTTCTAAGACCGGAAACATGCTGTCTGAACTCAACAATCCCCAGTCACGCCTATGCTTTCTTTTCTTATCCACAGCATACTGAGGATTATAAGGTGGGGGAATGGCAGGGGCAGGGGGAGCTGTAGCACCCCCTGCTAAAGGCGGACCGGGAAAGCCCCCCAATTGTAATCCTCTAAGCTTTTGTTCAAGTTCGCCCCCAGAGAGCTCCTCACAGTCCTCTTCCCCGGATGAGGAGTCGTCCCTCCGCGAACAACGAGAGCAACAAGAAATTTCCTCCTTCACTTCTTCAAAAATGTGTGCCCCTTTCCCAACAGCTGCTTGGACCGGAGGTCTGGACTCACTCAAACAGGACTGCACAAGGGTCCAAATGGCCATGGTACCAGCAGGCAAGGACTGCTGCTCATCAGCCTTTTTTAGATTTTCACCCAGGTGGTCCCACTGAGGGATATTTAAGAGCCCTTCCTCCATAAACCACAGGGCATGCTTTTCTACCACCTGTAAGAACTCCCCAGCTGTTTTCAATTTCAAAGGTACTTTCCCAGCCCTCAAGCTATCTTTTAAAGCACCCTCCATGCGGACACGAGACGTCTCCGAGCCCATCTTATAAATAGCAAATACTCTGCTGCTCCACCCGCAGACCTCCCCTGCTAAGCAGGATGCATTGCAATACCGCAAACTTTATTCTCCGCTGCACTACCTGCAGACCTCCCCCCAGGATAGCCCAGGGATGCGTTGCAATACCTGCAAACTTTATTCTCCGCTGCTCTACGGCAGACCTCCCCCCGCTAAGCGGGATGCGTTGCACTACTGCAAACTTTATTCTCCACTGCTCTACCACAGACCTCCCCCCGCTAAGTGGGATGCGTTGCAATACCTGCAAACTTTACCAAGATTCCCAGGTTTCGGCACCACTTGTGGCGTCTTCGACCAGCAAGGACACCACACAGACTCTCTCGGTCATGGAACGTTGACTCGACTCCACGACGACTCTTTATGCCGCAAAGCCCAAGCTTAAATACCCTTCCATACCCACATTAGCATACAAGCAATCTAATAGGCTAACATTAGCATACAAGCAATCTAATAGGCTAACAAACTCTCCAGACCCATCACCCCACCTTGGGACTTTCTCTTTAGAACAGTCCCGTGGTTCAACACCTGATCCAAATTTCAAGCAGAAGAACACCTGACTTAAATTCCAGACAATAAACGCTTCTTCGTGGAAAGGAACATGGCCAAGGTCTGCAATGCTGAGGCTCTCGTGCCCCGAGGGCCCCAACAATATTTGATTCCTTTCACAAATGGAAACCTTCTAATTTGATGTATCTTATACCTCACCACGGCCCTTTCACGGTCCCACAAGAGCTAATGGTAAAAATAAGGACTTGCTCCCCATTTATTTGGATGGTCTCTCCCAAGATTATCTGTCATTTCCATATGTGCCTATTGGTTTCTCCGTGCTCAGTCTGGTTCTAGGGTAGGGCACTGCTTTCCAAATGCACTTCCTGGTTTGCAACTTAGCTGGAGAGGTTCTCCATGGGACCATTTCTTGCTTGCTTTCTGCATGCCAACTTCAGTTTCTGTCAGAACTCTCACTGACAGACAGCTCTCTAGCTGAGAGAGCTATTTTGGTGCCACCGACAAGGTTGCTGTCATTTGGAAGACACAGAGATTTTCATTTTGAAGGAACTTGGGAGGTAGCTGGGCTGAATTTCTAGCAAAAACAACATTTTCTCAGGGAGGGTTGTCTCAGCTCTTATTTTATCCATATAATTGATATAGTGAAAATAGATTTAGAACAAGTTTCTGGAAGGATATGTAAGCCAGAACAGAATTATGAGTTGGTACAAACAACAGTACTTAGAAAGTATGCTTGAAATAACATGCTTTGTTTTCTTTAGTATTTTTCAGAGGGTCTTTCATTATCAGACTTTGAATGGACTTAGTCACTTCTGTATTTGACTTAAAATCCCCAGGAATGTATATGTAAGCCCATTGATTTCTGAACACAAATCATTTCCCTCCTAATCTAATTTGAGTTTAATTGCAATCATTTCCTTTCTCATACTTTCACTAGTTTGCAGTGAGGTAATGATATGAAAACATCATTGATGTTCCAGGATTGATAACTTTTTCAGCAGCATGGGCACACTGTCAGGGAGGAACAGGAGTGGCTGTAAATTTCTGCTTTCTAAAATCCTGTAAAAAATGTTGATGAAAACATTATAATTTCAAGTAAAATTAAAAGATCATTTCTGCTGATTCTAGAGTAGGGCACTGCTTTCCAAATGGTAACGTATCTCACAATCTATTTGTATGTACTCTTGAATTTTAAATTGTGTGAATTGACTTGTTCTTTGATTAACTTTTTTTTTTTTTTTTTTTTGAGACAAGGCTTCACTTTGTTGCCGAGGTCTATCTTGAAGAGATCCTCCTGCCTCAGTCTTCTGAGAGACTGAGATTACAGGAGTGTGCCACTACATCTGGCAGGACTAATTACTTTTGTCCTATGAAAACAAATGCAAAACTTTAAAAAGATTTATCAGAAGAAAGAACATAAATATCTCTTTTATTTTTATGGATCTGGGTGTGAACTGTTATCTTAGTAGTTCCTAACACATTGGTGAGTTTGATCTCTCTCTCTCTCTCTCTCTCTCTCTCTCTCTCCCCACCAACTCTCTCTCTCTCTGCTATAGAAACCAAACAGCTGCTGAAATTTCATGCCATGTGGATAGAGAAGGAAGCTATCTAGGTCAATATAAACTCTCTATATAAATTAAATAGGAGCAGCAACAATAAAAATTCACTTAAGATGATGGGCATATGACAAAAATTTAAAGGCTGATTTTTATGTAAAAGTAACACAGTAACCAGAGTAGATGCTGTTTTTTAATGTGCTGTCTGAAAACATAAAGCTTCTTCTTAGAAAACCACATGTTTATGACCTAGTTAAGTAAAGTTTCATTAAAGAGAAGAGAAAGACTGGGAATATATGCCTTTTGAGCAATGAGGACAGGATTCATTTCCTTTAACTTTTCCATTAAAGTCTTGGTTCTGATAAAATACCTATGTGGAGGGAACAATTGGTTTCCCTAGAAGATTGCTTTGAGGCAAGGAAGTCTATAACTTTTTATTCCTTTCCAATGCAAGAAAATAGAGCTCTCTGTCCAGTGCCTTGTTGGAGATGAAGTGCCACCTGGGGAAGATGAGCCCAGAACATTGGTACCAGTGGGTAGTTGCAATCTTGCTGTGTGTCCCTTCTTCTGTCTGGGATCACAGGAGAGTTTGCATCTTTTGGGGGGTTTTCTGCTGTGTATGCCTTTGGGAACTGTATTAGTTTGGGTTTTTTCAAAGACAAAATTTATAGATTTTATAACAAAAGGATCATTAAGAAGGCTTACAAATCCAAGGATAGAGATTATCCAAGATGGCTGCTCAGCCGTGAAGTAGATCTCCTGTCTGGGACTGCAGGACAGTCGGTGAGGTAAGAATCTGCTGCAGGTCTGGGGTGAGGACCAAAGCCTGAAGATCAGTGACTGAAGAGCAGCAACAGGCAGACAGGTGCAAGTCCAGACTGGAGCGAATCTGTGCTGACGATGTGTGGCATGTAGCAAGTCAGCATCAGTAAACAATTGCGAAGGCAAGAGCTTTCCCAGAGGAAGAAGCTGTGACAATCTATCTTCTCCTTTCCTTTTACACTGATGAAATTCCAGCTGGACCTCCCATATCTGAGTAGGTGTTCTTCCCTCATTGACTGGTCCACAAATCACTCACAATCAAATCCAGGCTGCTTCTCAATTTCCAATCTAAACCTAGCTCCCAAACCCTAATCCTAATGGAGGTGTGGTTCCTAATTCCCTCCAGTTGACATAATCTCTTCAATGGTCACAGGAGCAGACAGGAATTATGTGTAAGAGAAAGCTCTATCTGCACATGTCTTTTTGACTCACCACTGACTTTGAAGGATGATACTTCTGAAATGCAAGGAGTGTATTGTAGACCATGTTGAATTCAATGTTATCATAGTCTGTGTTTTATATGTGATCAGATCCCTGCAATACCCTAAAAAGCTCTATCTTCTGTATTTTAGTGTTGATTATTTGGTGAACAGAGTTAGAGAGTTGGTGCATACACACAGACGCAAACATACAATGCACTTTTAAATAGTATCTTAATACAGGATTATGCATAAAAAAGATCAGAAGCTTTTAGTTTTCAAAATCATTGATTTTTTTGTTTATCAGACGGTTACCCTGATTTTAAACCTAAAGATAGTGAGGAGTTAAAGAATAGTGTTAAAGAGATACCCCACCAGGACGTATGGACTTTGATAAGAACTTTATTCTAGTGAATGAACTCCTCCTTGATAATGGAAGGGAAGAAATATGGAGTGTACAAGGGTGGTACTGAACAGAGGAGAAAACACATGCTTCCGGAAAATCAGTGTCATCATCTGTTCATATCTAAACTGGTATCTGTATCTGAGCTGCACTTAAATCAAGAATGAATGAGCTGCAGAAAGCAGTAATGGGTGAAATCTTGGATCCTACAGTTTAATATATAACCATTGAGGAGAAATCTAGTGCTCCAAGAAGAGGTGCCAGAATGAATTATAATCAATCAGCAATCAAGTGATAAGTGATATAACTACAGAAGGAGAAGAGAGAGAATGAGATACAGAGAGTGAGCATAATTTCCAGTGATTCGTGACTAGTAAGAAAGGGAAACACCAGAGTACACATTACCCATGTCTCTAAGGGTCTGATTCTACATTCTAGTTCATCAGTGAGATTTGATGACAGCCTAGTAGTGACTTCAGGTTGATATTGGTCACATACCTGGACCACTTTGCTGCCAAAAGAGATTTTTCACCTTTTCCCTTGTAGTAAAAATGGAAAGAAATAATATTAAGAATGAATCTGGATACTGTGTTTTCAAAAGGCAAAAAGAATATAAAAGCATATAACATGCCACTTTGGCAAGCAAGAAATGCCATGTAATCTAATATTTTATTTGTATTCATTCTCTAAATCTGTTGTCTTTATTATGATTATCATAGAATATTGGCGTGATGTTTCTGGGAAATAGTTATGGGGATTCAGAGCCCATGATTTTAAAATATAACATATAAATTTGTTAAATACATTATCTTCTACTTGTCACAGTGAATCTCACATAATCTCAAAAAATGTTCTCACAATTTATGAGAGTCAGGATGACATTTCACACTCTCTTCATAGCTGGATGTCCCCAGCATATTTCAGAATGAGAAGTCTTGAGTTTACTGCAGAAAATATTTGTCTAGCTCAGCTTTCTACGCCAACCGCACACCCTTTTACAGAAAATGATACGTGAAGCCTTTCTTTTGGTATCTACAAGAGGACATTATTGCTTTTTAATAGCCCTCATTATGGCAATTTTGAATAGTAGCATAGCAGTTCACTTTCACTTCCCCAAGGAAGACCGCAAGGATTTTTCTGTTGAGCTACACTCTTTTTTTAATCTCTTTCTAGAAACTTCTGTTAGGCTTTTTTTTTGGGGGGGAGGGGGGTGGGTTACAGGGTCTCGCTTTATAGCCCAGACTGGTCATGAACTCAGTATGTAGACCAAGCTAGCCTTGGGCTCAAGACAATCCTCCTGTCTCAGCCTCCCCAGTATTGGGATTACAGGTGTGCACCATCATGCCCAGCTTTACATAGTGCTGGAGAATTGAACTCAAGATGTGTGCTTGCTAAGCAAGCACTTTGACCACTGTGTCATTCCTCCAGCCACTGTCAGGCTTATCTTTGTGCCCCTGTGTTCTCTTTATCCCACAGAGATAAGAGGTGTTACTTACTCCAAAGTGATAATATCCCATTGCATTGTATCTGTTGTGTGATGGATCAAATGAACTGTGCCTCTCACTATGTCTGTTAAGGGAAGTTTTCCGCAGAGTTGACAAATAAAATTGAGTATGTGTTTTCGGTTGGATTTCTATGGCACCAGTGAGTCAGATGTTATCTCTGCTCTCTCTTCTTTAAAAAAAATATTATTCATTTTCAATAGTCAAAAAAGTAAGCTTGGAAGTGGCAATTTTTACTCTGTCTGAAATATAATGTGGCCAGACAGGACAAATCACAGGCTATTCGTTAGCTTCTGTTAGAAGGGCCATGTGCCCAGGTCGTGTTCTGTTTCTGGTTGCTATAGCTGATAAATGCTCCATTCCAAAGGTATTCTTAGGAGAAAATCACCCAGAAATTTTTCCCCAGGGAATAATCCCGGTAAGACTTGAGCACTTAATCCTTGTCAATTAAGACAGAGACAGAAATAAATTTCTTCCCTGGATTACTTCGTTTCTCCCCATAGTTTTACAAAAGAGCAGAGACCTTGCAGAGTCTTAACATTTCCAAATACTACAGCTTCCAAGTCATATTCTCTATGCCATTTTTTTTATAAAGACGAGTATTTCCCAAGCATGTAGTTTCACCATAAACTAATCTGCATCAGAACACTGCGGATATCCTTTGATACAGGTCACCTAGCAAGTTCATTTGGACAAATGTATCTAGATCCAGTTTGAACCATTCATAATATTAATCCCTCCCTCCCTCCCTCCTTCCCTTTCTTCCTTTCTCTTCCTTTCTTTCTTCCTTCCTTCCTTCCTTCCTTCCTTCCTTCCTTCCTTCCTTTCTTTCTTTCTTCTTTCCTTTCCCTCTTTCTGAGAATGTGTCTCACTTTGTAGCTCAGGCTGGCCTCAAACTCACAGCAGTCCTCCTACCTCAGCCTCTTAAGTTTACCATTATATCCATCTAATTTTTAGGTGGTTCTGGGGAATTAAACCCTTGGTAAGGCCTTGTGCATGCTAGGCAAGCTCTCTAACCACTGCACATGCCCCGAGCCCATGTTGTTGTTTCATAGATTTACATTTTAACTCGCTTTTCTAGTAAGATAAGCATTGCACCAAACTTCCTATGATTTTTTTCCCTTCTATAAGGTTTAAGGAAAACATTTATGTTACAAAGATTTTATTCTATTATCAGATATCTTTTTACAATGCACCTAAAGAAACCCAAGAGGTCTAAAATCAGGAATATATATACTTTCATAACTAGAAATATTGATCACTGATTTTAAAATATTGCTGACTCCATTTTTCCCTCTGTAGAACAGGGCAGCAGAAATCAACAAAATCTTTAATTAACATTGACTTACACTCTTACACCTTACAAGCACAGATAAAGAATTGTTTTAAGGAGTTGTTAAGAAACAAAAACTTGTAAAAACCCAACTTGTAACTCCTATGCTTAATGCCTATAATTAATTTTTTTAAAATCCAGACACTTTTAAAAATAGTCTCATATGTTAAATTCCAGCACGGTGCTGCTTTTTGTAGAGGGATTTCTGTAAAATGCAAGTTTATTTATAGATTGCAAGTGACTCAAAGATGCTACAATATAAAAGAAAACGACACTCTAGAGTCTTTGTTCGGGCTGTTTGGGGCTGTTTTGGAATGCTCAGTTCACTCTGAGGGATTGCTTTTAATCTCCTGAAGCAAAAGGAATTTCATAAATCCAAATTGTTGGCCAGATGGAATTTCCTGATTAATTTTTTAGTGTTTTGTATTAAACATAATAATGAAAAGTAGAGTTCTGAGAGTAAACCCAATTAACATTTCATAAAATTTATTGCTCTAAATATGGCTTAACCTTTATTTCAGTTTCCACTCACTGCCTTCCTAGGCAACCTGATTTTACCTTGAGAAATTGAACATGGGCAACTTGCCTCCTCCCTCCCGCTCATTCCTTCCGTTCCTTTTCACTCGGTTTCCTTCTCCTATTTATATTCCATTCATTGTGTCCTTATGAGGCCAAGGGAATCATTCCAGGATTTACTTTATTCTATTTTTTATGGACCTTAGTAGAAATCATAGTTTTGAAGTCTGTAATGAAAAGTCCAGGTGTTAGAATGGTGCCACTCTTGGACAAGAGACTCTTGATTCCATCTGTAATCATAGTCTACAGTTATATAAAATGAATCTTTGTGAACTTGAGGGCATGGATGCACATTCTCCCTGTATTTTCTCTTCCTGTATGTTCTCTATTTGCCACACTCCTATGACAGTTGCATGTTCTTATTAATTCTCAAGATGAGATTCCTTTGGGTTTGTGGGAGTTGAAAAATCAAACTTTTGAAAAGAATACCTGTCCTATTTGATTGGATTGTTTGAGGAAAAAACCCCCATTGCCTTAGTTACTTTTTTGTTGCTGTGACTTAATACCCAACCTCCACAACTTAGGAGGAAAGATTTATTATAGCTTACAGTTTTAGAAGGTCTCAATCTATTCACGGGTGGGCAACTGAAAAATGTGGAATCACATGGTGGGGCCATAGCTGGCGCCAGAGCTGCCCAGAGACAGAGATCCTCACAGCATGGTGGAGCAGAGAAAGCTGGGAGGAAGGGAAGAACCAGGACACGCCCCTCCAGGTCAAGCCCTAAGCATAGGTTCCTTCCAGCCAGGCCCCACCTCCCAGCCCTACACAGTATCCATAGGAACATGAGGCTTTTGGGGGACACTCCGGATCCAAACCATCACATCTACCTTTCCTATTTTGATGTTTTGTTTTGTTTTTCAATTCTTAGAATTATGGTCACACCATTTACCTATGGGTCTGAGAATGGTTTTCCTGTACCTACCCACCCTGTTGATATGCCTATGCTAGGGATTGCTGAGCAGGGTACATTACTTGTATGGTCCAATACAAGATTAAAAAGTAGGTTCTCCATTGAAAAATGATTAATAATTGTAAATGACCATAGCAGAGCACTAAGCTGGACAAAGAACCCTTCGAAGCAGTGGTATCCTTGTGTAAGTGCTCAGGTTGCAAGCCTGACCACCACCCTTGCCCCACTCTTCCCTTCCCCTACTGCAAGGGAAGCAGTCCGGCTTGAAACCTGTGCATTTGTACAAGGACACCACTGGGTCTTAAAGAAGAGGACTATCTGGTCCAGGTAATTCCAATCCTAGATTGTTTGTTTGTACCATAACAAAGAAAAAAGTTGGCTCCAATAAAATTGGGAACCTACCAACAATCTTGTTTCAACCTTCTGAAGAAATCATTGATGTGCAGAGCACACATTCTTCCATTCTATCTCAGACATGTACAGAGGAATTTTTCACATACCCCAAATATTATCTAAAGCCCTGATAGCCTGCTAATCTACCTGCTGACGTGCACCATTCTGGCTACCAGCCTTGAGGCTGGAGCAGAAAACCTTGGACATTTTTCAATTCTGTAATTCTCGGAGTCTATAACTGGACTCCCCAAGACTGACATCATCTGTAACCATACATGTTATCTGTGGAATGCAGAAGAGTGCTTGGATACTCTCTCTCTCTCTCTCTCTCTCTCTCTCTCTCTCTCCTCAGCCAGAGTTCATACAATAGTCATTTGTTTAGACCTTGAGAGGGAAATAACCAGTGACATAATCACATGAAAAAAAAAAAGCCATACCTTTAAGGTTGACCACCAACCAAGGCAACTTTTTTAGTATTCTGACTGCAAAGTACTTTTGAGTGTTTCCTTAGGGGAAAATCACTTGAGGTCTAAGACAGAAAGACCTCATACCCCAGGGAATCTCTGTCTCCATAATTTCAGTTTCTTTTTCCTTTTCCCAGTCATGCAACTCCTAAGACTTTTCTGAAAGAAGATTTACAAAACATTGTTAAATGAATAAAGATCGACTCCTAGCAGACCTCTTGACTGGCATTCTTCTGGGAGCTCATCTTAAAAGGCAACTTCAAGGGCAAAGCACAGTCAATTTCCATGGAGTAGGATCTGGGCTTTCATTTTTATGAGTTTTTCTATGGCCACGTTAGACTCTTCAAAAAAAAAAGCACTCTAAGATCAAGGTAAAATGAAGGCCATCAATAAAGCATAAATTTAGCACATGATTATTTCTAAGCTCATATGCACAAAGTTAGTAAAACTTCCTTGGATTCATTGTATTATCTGAAATATTTTATTTTACATTACTACTGTTTTATTATTTGAGATGAGGTCTCACTGAGTTCCCCAGGTTGATCTCAAACTCGTAGGGTATTTCAGGTATTTTAAAACAAAAGCATGTATAGATTGAAATTTGTTCCTTTGAAAAATGAGTAATCTCTCAAGTGTACCTGAAATGTAAGGTCATTGACACACAGCAGTTTGCTACAGAATAATTCTTAAGCAAGTTATCATTTTTAAGGGACTGTTTTTTTTTTTTAACATGTCATCTCTGTCAGCTTATAGATGAGGATGCAGGACTCCTACACGGTGAGCACTCGTGTTTTCACAGTGTATATGTAGAATAATTCAGACTTCTTTTTTGTAATGCTGGCTGGGTTAATACTCAGAGGCCACCTTTGTGCACTGCCTCAGAGGTGAGAAACTAATATGGATCATACTGGTGATTTGCTCTTACATTAATATTTTGTATTCTTCCAGCTGAGTGCACTTTAGCTCCTTACCTTCTACGTAAAAGCAGGCTAAAGCAAAGTGGCAGCCATAGAACTAGAAATGAGAGGAGACCTCTGAGGGAAGGCTCTTCTACGGATGTCCAGAAGCTTCTGTGCACATGTCGTTCTGGAACTTTTGCCAAACTAGTCACAGGATCAAATTTTTTTCTTCATGGTCATTATGCAGTGTCACATTTTACAGAGCCAAAGGAATAAATTCCAGACATGCAGAACACACGTCTCTTCAGCCTCTCAGGCAGGCTGTCAGCACTGCGGCATTAACGCACAAATCAAAAAGGGCAGCCTAGTCTTTTCCTTGCGATTAGCCTTTCTAGTGCAGTGGAGTGAAAAACTCACCATCAGGACCTCGTCCTCCACACTGCCTTTCCACGGCTAGGAGAGTAGGGGAAAAAAAAACAGAAGAAAGAGGGGGAGCAGGAAATGGAAGAGATTTTGTCAGGTAAAGAAGAAGTGAGTCATATATGCAAGAGCCACCTAGTCAAGGATCTACCACAAAAATCTGAGGCATGTGTCCTGTCTTAAGCGGCTGAAACCTCCAATGCCATTCCCTCTTGTCCTTCACGTTCCTGTCTTTCTCTTCTTCCCGAATGGTTTGTCTTCCACAGCTGAATGCTTCTCAGTGTTTTCCTTCTTAGAAACAGTATGCTTCATGTCAAACCACAGTTTAAACTTTTCCGGAAAGCCCCAGTGCTTTCTCTTCTGTAACCAGGATCAACAATCTGTCATATATAGTGGCATTTCCAACTGACTGCTGGAAATCTCCACCTAGATGCCCTGCCAGCACCTTGAAATTAACACGTCCATAATCTCAGCATCTTCCCTCCTGAATATAATGCTTCTTCCCGGGATTTTTTTTTTTTTTCTGTTGATGAGGAACTACTCTCACTCCAGTTACACATGTTGAGATCGTATCTGACTCTTGCTCCTACTCTACTGTCACACATGTTTAGTGATGACCAGGTTTTTAGCACAGATGACAGAATGGAAGCAATGGCTTCATAGAACACAAGCAGATGTGTGGGAGAGGATGCTGAGGGCACTTGCAGAACACGGGGATTGAGACTGAATGTATGGATGGCTAGAGGAAAATGCCAATCTGATAACCAAGAAACTTGGGTTTCAAATATAAATCTGAAAGTCATCAAAAGGTAAGTGGTGGTTTAAAACTATAAGAGTGATGGAGTTATCCTGGGTGGGGGGAGCTGAATAGTATGGTTAGAAATTTCTATTTGCTATACTTACAGAGCAAACATGAAGTTTTTTGGATCAGAGCCTGAGTTATTGACTTGGTATTTCATTCTCTCATGTCAGGGTGGAGTGAAGAAAGCCAAACTCACTCACATGGAGTCCTCTGCATCGTGCAAGAGTCATTCCAAAATTGGGGATCCGGGAACTGGCCACTGTGCTTTTCATATATGTTCTTTTTTAGCTATTTTATTATTTTGATTTACAGTTTAATCCATGATACTTAATGAGTTATTTTTTGCTTATGGTGTAAGGTATAGACCAAAGTTCTTAAAATTGCAGATATTCAATTGTTGTGGCATCATTTGATGAAAAGCCTATCCTGTCCCTACTGAACTGCCCTTGCACTATTGTAAAAAGAAAAAACCAGTTGTTCATGTATATGTGGATGTATTTCTAGACTCTTTATTTCATTCCATTGATTTGTATCCTTACCTTTATACCAATGAAATGCTGTGTTAATTACTATAGCATTCTAATAGGCCTTGCCATTGGTTAGTGTTAATTCTCCAACTTGTCATTATTTTACAAATTTATTTTAGCTCTTCTGGGCCTTTTGTATTTCCATAAAAATTTTAGAATCTTCTTCCAATTTATCCAGAAAAATAAGTTGCTGAAATTATTTATTGAGATTGCATTGAATTTATAGGCTAACTCATGGAGACAGACATCTTACCAATATTGAGTGTTGCTTATTTTATTTAGTTTTTGGTTTACCTCAGCATTGTTTTGTAGTTTTCAGTGCACATGTCTCACACACTTTTGTCAGATTTATATTTAATCATGTTATATTCTTTGTGTTTTTATAAATGGCAATGTTTTAAATTTATAACTGTAATTGTCTCCTGTATACTTACATACAATTGATTTGTTGTAAATCAGTTTGCAATCTACAAATTTGCTGAAATCACTTATAAGTTCTGTTAACTTTTTGGTAGACAATACCCAATTTTCTGCATGGACAATGATGTTACCCCCAAAAATGAATTTTACTTACTCCCTTTAAGTCCAGATGCATATTTTCCCTTGTCTTATTGTACGGACAAGGAATTCAAAGACAAGGTTAATTAGAAAGGGTAATGATGTAATTCTTCCTTTGATCTTAATCTTAAAGGAAAAGTATGTTTTTGTACATTTATGTTTATACAGTTGTCAGTTCTGGCAGACCTTGTTCCTTTGTGTAGACAAATATTTCCATCTGTTATCATTTTCTGTCTACTTAACTTCCTTTAATGCTTCTTATTCTATAGGTAAGTGGATGATGACTTACTGTATTTGTGTGTAAAAAAAAGTTTTTATTTTGCCTTCATTGTTAAATTACTTTTGGGGGGGGGGGTCTGGATGTAGAATTCTAGGTTAGCAGCTACTTTTCTGTTTATATAACATGTCTTCTTTATCCACTTTTAATATCGTCTTTTTAACTGGATTTGAGCAATTTTATTTTATATACTTTGAGAATGAAGTTTGTCTAGAATCTTAAATTTGTAGATTTATAAATTTCACCAAATAGGAAAAAACATTGGCTCCTTTTTCTAATTTATTTTTTTCTGGCATTCCTTCGCACCATCAGTGAGTTTAATTTCATGAGTATTAGTCTTTTTGAAGTTATCCTATAGCTTAATTGGACTTTCACTTTTACAATTTTTACATATTTTATTGAGATAGCTTCTCTTGATATATTTTAAGCTCACTAATATTTTTTTGTCCAATGTCTCACCTGCCATAAATCCTGTCCTGTGTATTTTTCACCTAAGACATGTCTTTATCAATGAGATAAAGTGGGAGGGAAAGCACTATCACTCATCAGATGGACATTCAAGATCCTAAAAACTTTCTAAAGTAGGTATTTTGTGATTCTTTGTTTGTGCATTTGCTACCTTCGCTTTTCTGAGTTTTAACTTTTGCCCATATTTTATGTGTGTGTGTGTGTGTGTGTGTGTGTGTGTGTGGTTTAAAAATCTGGGCAGATCATCAAGGTATATATATCAGAATTAGTTTCAAATAGCACTGTCTTAATATATGTCTTATCCTGGGATCATAAAAGCTATCCAGTGCTAGTCAATCCTGTGCTTCTTAGGCAGTTCAATGTCATGTAAAACACTGGCTTCTCCTACCCTTTACCTTCTCCGTTCCTAGTCACAATAAGCTCCAGCCACTCATATTTGCATTCCAGGTAGAATGAAGAACTAAAGGGAAAAGACTGAAGGAATGTCTGTCAACTTTGTCTATATCTCAGTGGCCAAAATGAAGTCTTATTGCCACATTTACCTGCACGAGTGACTTAAAAGCAGACCTGAATAAACATGGGTTTCATTACCAAGGACAATGGAAAGATAGGTAGGCAACAGGTTTCTGCTGTGGTTTCTAAGCACTACACACTTCCAGCTATTTTCTTTATTACCTGGGTTCTACTCTTTAGAGGTAAATATTTTCCATTTTAGTTTGTTACCACAGTGTATTTCCCACCAGGTAATGTAGATTTAGTGTCTGATGAGGCCCTTTATTTTCTTAGAAGATAAGATAGAGGTAATCATTTTCAAGTTTAGCTCTTTTACCGAAGATTAATTTTCATATCAAGGCAACAGCAACATTATGCTGCCAATTCACTATTTCCTTGTATTAACACAATATTTATTTATTTTGTTTTGGGAAATGAGGCCCCTTGTGCCTTTAGGCCCATACCACTTCCTCCTCCCTTCCCCCATTCTCCCAACAAAGTTCTGACAGAAATTTGTTTCTGTTTATGCTGTTATAATCATGTAAATGGTATTCCAAACTGAGTCATATAGTATGTTATAACTACATATCTTTTATTGTTATCTGTGGTTAATTTATTTCTAACATTTCAGGTGTAAATTGTTTTTTTAGTACAGCCATGCATATCTTTGTTGATAAGTGTCATCTTTGTTTTAGAGATGTGCTGCTGGGATCCTGTTTCTGATTGTTCTGATCTGGCAGCCTTGTACCTTGGTCCTGGTAGGCAGCTGTCATCCCGAGAAGTCTCGTCATCATCATGGGGGTTTCCTCACTCCTCTCGTATGCTGGCTGTCCTGTATGCTTGTTCCCAGCCTATGCTTCTTTCTTTATTATTTTTTCTTTTTTTCCTCTTATTATGGTAAGGTACACTCTCCACTGTGTTCCTCAGAGAGGCCACACACGCGCGCGGGCACACACACACACACACACACACACACACACACACTACTTCAAAACTACTTCCTGTGTCTATCATATGGTGTCATAATATATATAATGTATGTATTATGACAGGATAGTGTTTAGAATAGTATCCTACTTGAATGATAGTTAGGATAGATTATGAATTTATGAATTTTGGGTTGGAAATAACTTTTCCCAGCCTTTTTTTCCCCCATTGTTCCATTGTAGTTTTCAGTGTTACTGTTGAGAAGTGCTCTGCCTGTCTGCTTTCTAGTACTTTTATATCACTTTTTTTCTTCTTCTTTGGATGCTTTCGGATCTTCTCTTTGTTCCTAGTGTTTTGAAATTTCATCACAATGTCTCTCTAGGTGGGTCTTTTTCATGTATTGAGCTAGACATTTCACAGAGCAGTTTAGTCTGAAAATTTATATATTTCAGCTCTGGAAATTTTTTTGAATTATTTTCTGATAATTTCTTCCGGTCTTTTCTTTTCCCTCCCAGAGTTTTTCCTGTTCAGATGTTGGTTCCTCAGACTGGCCAACTTCTCTTTCAATATCTTTGTTACTGTGGTCTTATGCTCTGTGTTATGAATTGTGTGTTATTATTTTATATATTTTCAAGAAGTATTAATGATAAAAATGTGTGTCCACATACTTTGTATTTAACTGGAATCTTTTGATCTCTTTTCAAAAATCTTTGATGCAAGTAAAGAAATTATCGTAGAATTTATATGGTGTCTTTGAGTGAGCACCAGATTTTTCTTTGTTTTGGTATTTCTTTGTTTGGTATAATTCTCTCACCTATTGAAAATTTTTCAGAATAATTATACAAAGTAGAAAAAAGGCACATAAAGTCAGTCATATAAAACCAGGTGAAAGCCCCTGAGGACATTATTCACCCACTCTGTTGGTAGCTCTACTCATTCCAGAGGTAAAGGTCAACAATGGCCACCTTTCCTACTCTGGGTAGTTGTGATAAACAAATGAGGTCATGTAAATGGACATTACTGGAAAGATATTCAGTAATCTATGAACAGCAAAGACTGAAATCATCAGAAAAGAACACAGAACTTCCTGTAGAAGGAAATGCTCAGTTAGAGTTTTTCACTGCTGTTTTTGACCAAGGGAAACAATAAAACAGTAAGACAGTAGCAAGATTAGTGGGGAGGAAGGTCCCAGAGGAAACTCTGGGCAGTGGATGAAGTAGAGGCCTTTCAGATGGACAGACAAGAGACAAAGGCTGGTTTCAGAACTTTCTAGCCATCTATGCATGTCCTTATCTGCAAAATGGGAACAATAATACCTATCTTGTACTGTGAAGAAGGCTTACAGAGATGAAAAGAAGTGTAAGCCCTGGCACATAACCGATATCTAGTAAATGGTGGCAATAACCAAAAGTTAGGTTTTGTGGTTCTGTGTTGCCTTACCATTTATAAGTCAAATAGTTTAAGGACAAGCTAAATTAAGACTTAACAGTAGCCGTACCTAGATCTTCTGTGAATATTAAACATGTTAGTCATTGGAAAATGTCTAGGATTGACCCATAGCATACTATTGATGCTCAAAAAGTGCTAGCTATTTTCATTGGTATTAGCTACTAAGCAACAAGGCAATGACTTCAGACATGCCCGCAGTCATCAGATGAGTACGAAATCTGTGCTGCTTTAGTTTGTTTGGGCTGCTGTAACAAGATATCGTAGACAGGTCCTTTTTAACCAATAAGGCTTTATTCCTTCCAATTTTGGAAACTGGAAAGTCCAAAATAAAGATGTCAGTAGACATAGTGTCCGATGAGGCCCTGTTCCTCATACATGGTACGTTCTGTGTGTCCTCAAGTGGGGAAAAGGGCAAACATGCTCGTCAGGCCGTTCTTTTATAAGAGAGCTGTTCCCTTCCATTAGGCGTCAGCTCTCATGACCCAAAGACTTCCCAAAGGCTCCAACTCTTAATAGCCAGCACTTTGGAAAGTAGCTTTTTAAGATAGGACTCTTGGGGGCGCATCAATATTAAGTCCACAGCATGCATTAAAATAAATTTGCACTCTATAACTAGAAATGACCTGTCCCAACATCAGGTTAGCTCATTTTCTAAAAAGCCTCCAGTCCCTGGCTGTACAGGTCTTTATGCCAGGGATGGAGTGAGAATATACAAAAATATTCTGATGTCAGGCCCCTGAGCCCACTCTTGATTCTGATGCTGAAGAACAAAAGCCCTAAACTAGAAAGTGATAAGGGAAGAAGGAGAAATTATCTCCTAGGCAGTCTTCCAGAGTTCATGGGCACCCCCAAAGTATTAATAGCTTTAGACACTGGCCTTTTTATTTAATGTAAAAACTGACAACTTACAGTACTTACTGAACTTTGTTCTCCGGACTTCAAATTGCCCAATATGAGCTGCCTACACTAATCCATGGTTAAAGGGACCTGCTAAACGACTCAAAAGCCCAATTACACCGTCTTGCCATTGACAGATCATGCTCTGGGATTGCCAGCTCCATAGTCCAGCGTGTCTCCCAATTTTAGGAATGGCAGCTTCACTCAAGCATTCAATAAATATTTATTGAATAAATAACTAATGAAGCTGGGTCAATGGCATAAGCCTATAATTTCTGCACTCTGGGAGGCTGAGGCAGGATGATGGCAAGTTCAAAACTAGCCTGGACAATTTAGTGACTTAGCAAGACCCTGTCTCAAAATCAAAAATAAAAATGGGCTGGGGATGTAGTTTAGTGTGAAGGCCTGGGCTTCATCCCCAGTTTTTTGTTTGGTAAAACAAAACAGGGGGAAACAAACACACACACACACACACACACACACACACACACACACACAAACTCATCAGTGGGGGAGGGGCAATAGTGAACCTGTCTGTGTTCATGTCATAATATGAAATAAAAATGTAATATCTAGCTTATAGTTTTGAAGGTAATATGTAATGTTTTTCCCCTTCCTAAAACTTATGGTACTTGTACTGCAGTGGTTCAGTGCTGTGTCTCTCTAAAAAACTGTGACCCTCTCGAAGGTGAAGGATTTACTTTTGTCAGCTGTAGTATTTGAGGAATGAATGTATTTATCTACTCAACAGTACTCATTGAGCGCCAGTCCATGCTCTGGAGTTCCAGCAAGGCTCAGGACACGTGCTGTCTGTAATCTCACAGAGCTCCCTTTCTTTAGAGGAGGAGACAGCCTCTAACTGAGTAAATGAGGAAAGTAATTTCAAAGAGGGAGTGCAGTGAACCCCTCATAAACTCTACCAGTGTAAATGTCTTTGGCATTTTCTTAAAAGGAAAGTGGCTCTGAGTTCCTTCTCTGTGCAACAGATCGCTGCAGAGAGAAGAGGAGGAGGCTGCAAGGATGTGTCCAAATTACAACCAAAACGATTGGGTCCTCCCAACTGAGACAAGCAGCAGCGTGGCTTAAGTGTTTTAGCTTAGCCTGCAATTTGCTAATCAGAGGCTGGAGGTGACATGCCATGAAACTACACAGGCTTTTTAACTGATATGTTTACAGAACGTTTCCAGCAAATCTGTGCCCTGTAATTGGAAGTTTAAAGGTACAAATCTCAGATCACTTGAATTAAAAAAAAAAAAAAGCTTCATTCTCCTTTCACCTTTTCTCTCTTCTAAAAATTGAAGGAAAATATCCCTGGCAGAAGTCATGTATTCTAGGTCTGTAGCTTCCAGTGAAGAAAAGAATTGAGAGCAATCTGCAACTAAGTCGTTACTGTAAGTACCCATTGCACTCATAACGCATGCGTATGCAAGAAAAAATTTGTTTCTTAAAGACATGATAAACTTATTCTGGCAATACTGTTCTACCTGCCTAAATGATAAAAATAAAACAAACTTAATTAGCCTAGACCGAATTTCACCCTCTGATGCACACAGATAGCTCCCACTGAGATAATTATACAAAAGCCAAGGCAGTGTTTGAATCGCGGAATAATGTGTGTTTTTCCAAGGGCAGAAATTGATCTGTAGCATGTGTGCATGAGTTCTGCATCCATATGTAGTGTTTTGGGGTGGGGCGGTTGTTTGTTTGTTTGTTTCTTTTTTGGTGTTTGCATGTCTCTCTGTGAAGAGACAGGTTTGGAAGACTGAGCTGACTGGTAGGAACTAAGTGGGTGGATATCATTTTCTTCCTTGTTAAATGGTTTCTACCTATAGCTTTCAGGAAAACTTGAGTTTTAGAGGTTCTTATACAGACGATAAGAGCTTCTGATCCTCTGTGATTAGTTAGTAGTCTTTAGATGACCAGGACACACAAAAAAAACAGGGCCACGAAACAGTAGCACAGTCAGCCAGGGCACCCTGGCACCGGCAGTGCTTGGTTTTCTCTCTGATCCTTGTCCTACACATATCTGAGCCAAGGAGGGGCTACTGCTTTATTTTATAGCTGTATTCTTTGTTTAAATCAAGCTTCAGAATCGTGGCATGGAAAACATTGACATTTAGGGAAGTGCTGGGCCTTCAAGTTTGGAACTAAGACAAATTCCCTAAAATGATCAAAATCAATTACATATTTATTCTAGGCCTCCATAAAAATATTGAGACTAAATCTTTGCAAAACAATTACTCTTCATAAAAAGAGTCACTATACAATTTCTACTCTTTCCTCTAATGTTTCACTTACATTTACATATATCAATGTTATAAGAACATATTAAGCAGATACTGCCCAAGACTTTCAGTTATTATTTACTCTCCAGATATCTTTATGCATGCATTTATGAAGCTGAAGAAAGCAAATATGTGAAGGTAGACAGACAGTTTCACAGGCACATGGCTCTCTGTCCTCCGCAGGCCAGCTCCTTGTAGGTGCCCAGTCCATTGGGCTCACAGCTTAGCTATTCATCGTCAGACAGAGTGTCTGTGTTTGCCCTGTGCACTCCCAGTTTGCAGAGTAGTGCCAGACTGGCATCTTGTCTTGTGACTTGATAACCGATTCCATTAATAGCTTGTCCAGTGGTACTGACATCCAGTCCCTCTCTGCTGGGGGAATCTGGCAATTAGTGCCAGCCTGATGAACAGCAAGGGTGCAGAGCCAGTGCCAGGCCGTGCATAGAGGCTGACTGTGAATTTACACCCTCTGAACATGCGAAGAACCACAAATGGGAACCTTTGAAATGAAACACGGGGAGGGAGGACAGTGGGTGAGACTTGTTTTATATCTGCCATCCCCACTTTGTGAACTCAGGGGCATAACAAAATAATCCTTGTCTCACGAGGTTAGGACACTGCCTACTTCTATGCACTATTTATCCCTCAGCACATTGCTAAATCTCAATGATTATCATTATCATTATTAATGATGGTAATAATTGACAATGGAGTAAATAACTTGGAAAGAGCTAGTTTCCTGAAGAAAAAAAAATAAGTCTCTGTGATAATGAGTCTTTTGCACAGGAATAAATAGCACATTTGTGTCTTGGTATTTTAAATTATGTCTTTGTTTGCTGAGACTGGAGGGCATAGGGTGCAATTTAAAACTCCAAGAAAGGAACAAGTGAATTAGCATTAGGAAAGGGGTACATGTTAATCAAAACCAGCTATTTGGACTTTGAGTCCTTAATTACATGTAGATTTTTTTATTTTGCTACTTTCTCTTAAATATCACTTATTTCTACATTTGCAAAGCATGTCTTACCCATAAGAGGAAGAAAATGTTGCATACTGGTGCTGAGGTTTTAGGCCACAACTCCTCTGAAAGCAATATACTTTAATAGAGCCAATGTTGAAAATGCAAATATACCAAAGGCAAAGCCTGAGAATGTTCTGCATGGTCCAAGCCCATTCAAGTTCTCTCTCTCTCTCTCTCTCTCTCTCTCTCTCTCTCTCTCTCTCTGGCTTTTAAAAAATCAATAATAGGAAAAAAAGACAAACCTAGATCTCTAGTCTCTGAAAATTTGAGAGTTAATTATTATTTTTGCTAGAAGTTTTGCCACAGATACTGCTCAATATTCTTATTATTAAAAATACATGTTTTCTTCATCTGTATCTTGAAATCTTTTCCTGCATTCACCTGCAAGGTAAACGTATTTACTTTGGTAAGCAACTTTAATTGAATTGGTCTTAGGAAAAAATCTCAGGCTTTTTTCCTTTAATATACCCCTAATTCTTCTGTGATTTACAGTGACATCTAATACTGGAATAAAAACTCAAGTATAACCTAGGGGATTTGACATGTATTCTTTTTGAAGTGGTTCGGCATGAATCTATTTGTGCAGCTGAATTCATTTGCTTTAAAAGATGGCAGAGTTGATTTTACCTAGGAAATCTTTGGAACTCTACTTATGCATTCTCTAGAGTCTGTCTTTATTTTTGAAATTTGATAGAAAAAGGTAGGAATCCATCTTAACTAGAAACCTTTCTTGAAATATCATCTTGGTAGACAAAGTGTTAAATTGATAAAAGTAATAATAATAGAGATGATAGTATTGCCTTGAAAACACATGGAGCAACACTTCATGCCTGCCCCCACTCTTCCCATCCCCGTGTCATACAAAGCACCAGCATCTGGCTGACTGCATCTTCAGGTTACGAATGGACATTGCTCCCTAACGTCTCATTTTATTAGGCTTCTTTTCCTAAGGCCCTAAAACCAATTCACACAGATTGAGAGAACCATTGTTTCTTTCACCTCCTTCTTGCAAACTTTGTCATTGACTCCTCATCTTTTTTTCTGTGCAATTGGAAATGCTTCCTGCCCTGTACTCTAGAGCTCCGTCTTTACAGTGTGCTTCTTTTCTTCTTAGAGCTACTCAGCACCGTTTCTGGGTGGAATATGGACATTTTCTGGGTCTCCTGCCTTGTTCTAATTGAGCTAACAACTTCTGAGCAGTGACTGTCTCCCAACGCTTCTGTGGTACCTTAAAGAGAGAGAGTCCCACGGTATGTTTGGAGACTTTTGGTCCCTGCAGGTGTGCTTGTGAATACCCTGTTGAAACATTCCTTGCATTCTTGATCTAGTTTTCTAAAACTGCTCCCCAAAAAAGACACTAAATGAATGACTTAAAATGACAGAATTTTATTTCCCAAACAGTTCTAGAGGCTAGAAATATATAATTAAATTGATTGTAGAGTGGTTCCCACTGGAGGTTCTGAGGGTGAATCTTCTCCCTGTAACTTTCTGAGCCCCTGGTGGTTGCTAGCAATCTTGGATATTCTTTGGCTTGTGGTTATAAATGTTAGCCAGATTTCTTTTACTATAACAAAAAAAAAAAAAACCTGAGATAATAAACTTACAAAGAGAAAAAGGTTATTTTGGCTCACAGTTTTAGAAGTTTTAGTCCATGTAACAAGGTTCCATTGGCTTTGGGCCTGTGATGAGGCAGTACCTCACAGCAGGAGCACACGGTAGAGGCAGCTTACCTCCCAGCAACTAGGAAGCAAAGGAGAGAGGGAAAGAAGATGCTACGGTTCTCGTACTGCCTTTCCGGGCACTCCCTCATGTTCTAGCTTCCTCCCACTAGACTTGTGATGATTTAGAACTAAAATATCCCTTAAAAGCTTCATCTGTTTGAAAGGTGATTGGAACATGGGGACTATAATCACTAGTGAATTTGTCCATTGATAATTTCATACTCTGCTATGTAGGTGATAGTTGCAGGGATGGGTTGCTGGGGTTATGGTCTGAAAGGTTATATTCTTTTTCTTTTCTTTTCTTTTCTTTTTTTTTTTTTTTTTTTTTTTTTGAGACAGGGTCTCGCTCTGTGGTCCAGGCTGGTCCTGAACTCACTTCAGAGCCCAGGCTGGCCTTGGACTCACGGCAATCCTCCTGTCTCAGCCTCCGGAGTGTTGGAATTACAGGCGTGCACCACCACGTCTAGCTTATGTGGTGCTGGGGAATCAAACTCGGGTACTTAGTGCTTGGCTTAGCGCTTGCTCAAGCGCTTTGACCGCTGAGCCATTCCTCCAGGCCCTGGAAGGTTATATTCTTATTCCAGGCTTTTCCCTTCTGTCTCTGAATCTCTCAAGTCTCTTACGTGGTGAACAGCTTTTCTTTGTCATGCCATTTTGCCATGCAGCTTCTGGAAGTTGGCTGACCATAGACTAAAACTGTGAATCAAAGCACATCTCGCTCTCCTTTAATTTGCAGGTGTCAGGTATTATGAATCAGTGATGGGTAACTGCCTAAGGCGACGCTCTATAAAGGTTTCAACATCTCCCAAATACGCCATAGGCTAGAGACCAAGCCTTTAACACATACGCCTTTGGGGAATAATTCAGATCTAAACGCAGCACAGAATAAATTTAATCTCTGTCTGCTTCTTTACACAGTGTCCTCCCTATATGGGTCTGAGTCTTTTATCCTCTTATAAGGACATTGGTCATACTGGATTGGGTCCTATCCTAATTCAGGGTGATCTCATATTAACTTGATTACATCTGTAAAGATCTTATTTCCAAATAAAGTCACATCCACAGGTACTAGAGATTAAGACTTGAACTTCTCTTTTTTGGGAGTACAACGCAATCCACAACAGCACGCACCTTTGTTAATACTACCACCTTCCTCTGTTGCATTGAGGACTCTCTGAGGACAGTCCGTGTTTAACATATCCCAGCATCTGGTGCATCAGAGTGCTCAGTGAGTAATGACTGATCAATGACTAAGCAAACAGTGTAATCATAATAACTGGGTTAGAGTTCGAAGAAATAATGGCACTTGATAGAAAATCTCCACCCTCAACTTTTGCTGGAGTACCTAGAATTCATCAACCTATAGAATATTGACTGGGGTGGGTACAAATATCACAGTTTCACTTTAGAAAATGAGTTTCAGTGTTTCAATAAACTTGACTGAAGTGGTAGGAGTATCCAAAGAAATACTGCACAGGTTAACCAAAATGTCAAACTTTTTTGCCCTTATCTCAGAATTCCTATGAGCTGGAAAGTGAGGATATCTCAGAAAATTAAATACTTACAGACATCTCTGCCAGGTGGTATTTTGGGATCAATCTGGAGGATCCAAGCTCTAAGAGGGGTGATCCCTTCCAGAGTCCTTACCGAAGGGTAGGCATTTGCCCTGGGGGTTAACCATGACTATCCTCATTTGCAGCAACTAACTTCTCTGTCCAAACCTGCTCCATCATTTGTCTCTATTTTTTTCCTCCTCATTCCTTCACTCTTCCCCAGGATTTTGTTTTCAGTTTTTGTTTTGTAATTTCTCCTGCATTTCATCCTGCTCCTATAGAGCATCAAGCTTCACTGGTTCTTCTGTCTTGGGGGAAAGAAATAGCTTCTTGCAGCAAAAGAGCTTCATTATTGAACCTTAACAAAGTAGATACTAAAGGAATTTAGAAAATCCTCTCAAAACAAATGCCTGTCTTGTAAACTATTGTTTCATTGCATAATCCCATTTTGCATGTCAGACTACCAGTTGCATCCTTTTTCCGTGTTACATCAACAGCAACTTCAACTTTTAATCTCCCCCTAGGGAGATGGACACCTTGGGTCTACAAGTACAAAAACAAACAGGAAAAGCTGATTAAGTATTTTCAAATGCACTTCCAGTATACTAAGTAATTACTAGTTATTCGGTGACAAGTCCCAAGGAGGGAATTATGATGAGGCAGCCAGAGGTTATAGAGGGCTTTCTCACCCACTCAACAGCTTGAAGGGAAGTGCCCCAAAGAAGCCATCCTGCTCTGTTCATTAAGGTATGGACCTTGACCAGTCAGTCTGTCCCATAATTTTACTTTGCAATTTCTCTCCTTTTTTTTCAGACTGACAAGCATTTTCTAAGTGATTGAGTTTTGGGTAAAACTTACGATGCTCTTGGATGGAGGCCTTTACCCAGTGACTTTTTTTTCATAAACCTTTCATTTTCATGGTGGAATCTGGAGGAAGGAGGAAAAAGAATTAGGATCTTTTGTGATGCTATTGTTAGGCCTCAGAATGAGATACCCCAAAGTGTCATGCTTTAGCATGCAGAACATTTTTTATCTGCAACAAGCTAGAAGGGCCTCAGAGGCAAGAAAAAAAAAAAGGTTTCTCTGTTCTTATCCTATCTTTCTATCTCTAGCTCTTCTTTCTTCTCTGAACTGTTCATAAAAACTAGAATTCCTCTCCCGAAAGAAAACCATAAAATATGAAAAGGTCTGTTTATGACCTGCTCTCCTTACCCCACGAAAGGACCTCAAATGACAAATGTATTGCTCCACAGTAAAGGGCAAGGGATGTCTTGCAGCGATACAGAGAAGAATCTGAACACCTAGGCATGGTGGCACAAACATGCAATCCCAGCACTCTGGGAGGATGAGGCAGGAATATCACAGTCAGACACAGCCTGGGCAACTTGCCTTAGTGAGATCTTGTTTCAGAGAGAGAGAGAGAGAGAGAGAGAGAGAGAGAGAGAGAGAGAGAGAGAGACGTCTGGGTTACTGGATTGTAACTTAGTGCAAAGGCCTTCCACTCAATTTCCAGTACTTCAAGAAAAAGAAAGAAAGAAGAAAGAAAGAGAGAGAGAGAAAGAAAGAAAGAAAGAAAGAAGAAAGCGAAAGAAAGAATAAAAACTGATAAGGCTTGCAAGTAACCCAGTTTATTACCATTAGCTCATACTACTCTTTGCCCAATTATGTTTTGTATTAGGATCTACTTCTTGCATTAAACATAGCATAAATATCCAGTTTTCCTGAGTCTTTGGGTTTTCATTTCCGAAGGATCCCATGTCTCCTAACTTTTTGTTAATAATTTGAAGTTTTTCTGTTAGTCTGCCTTTCATTACAAAGATGTCTGCTGTAACTTTTGCACTCTGACAGCGGTTCTCCTCCTTGGGTGCATATTAGTTTCAGCTGGGGAGCTTAAAAAAGCTATATACATGTCAGTATGTAAGAGTTTGTTACTGCTAAGCTCTGATTTCTGGAATGGTATGGAAAAGGCACTGGATTCTGGAAAGGTTCCTCCTGGAATCCTGCAGTTTCATTGGGTCCATGCCTCTTCTGTTCCTGGTGTTGGTGTTGGTCTGTGTTCAAGAGATGTCCTACAGCCTTGGTCCTCCCCATATCCCCCTTAGTCCTAGCAGCCCATATTTGACCAGCTAGAACCTGTGCTGCAGTATCACACACTTGGAGACCAGTGTGCTACTGTAAGGCCTATGAGTCATTCCACCATGTGTCGTGATGACTGAATGAGCTCTGATAACGAATGTCTTGTAGTAGAAAAGTACAGAGCCAAAGGCGAGGGCACTTCTCCTTACAGGAAATTAGAGCTGATGGACATGTCTGCTGCCTCTGTTGGTTTTGGTTACCTTATCCTTCTATTTTCCATTTTGTGCATGAGTGATGCAATTGTTAAGATCACTAGTTTTATTGTTTGAAATTCTATAACCTGCCCTTATCTACATTCCTAAAAATTGGTAGGCCAGAATCACTTGGGTCCATTTCCTTAGGGTGGTCTATGAGAGCTGGAAGTCATAGCAATGGGGATTTAGGATTCATTATTAATGGGCACATGAGGATCAATTCAACAGGAGTCATGGGGAAGCAATTACCTAGTAGACAGTCCCAGGTGATAAAGAATATGTGGACTTTAATATAAGCATTGGCATGTTTATTAATTATTTTCTTCTTCTATTTACCAGTCCAAAAGTCATTTATCATATACACAGTGTGAGGCAGACCATGATAAAGGAAAAAGCTTTCTTCATAACGAAACTTGATTACCTAGATGGATGCTGGAGAACCTGTGGAGAGACTGCTGTATCTGCATTGCCAAACTATCTTGGAGCTTTTCACAGCCACATCCTTTTTCTCTCCTTTTGCATGTCCCTTAACCTCCTGTGATAAATCCTTTTAGTTGTAACATTCCTAGGTTAAATAATTAACTCTTTTAAAATGTTAAGCAATAACCTCTAGCCTTCCACCAACCTGAGAGCTCAAGATGTTTTTAGATGACACCTGAGGCCTATGGCAGAAGTGTCCCTGCTTCGGGGTAACGCGCCTACCTGCTACTTCTACCAATGTCTTCAAAATGTGCTTTGATTTATGATTTTCTTCTGTTTTAAAACCATAAATACTGTATGTGACTGCTGCTCATTGGAACGTGTCATTTGGGATATCCTAAATGCATGTTCCCGGGCCTGGTCACTCATATTTGGCTTTAGAATAAACCATCTTTAAGAAGAAACTAACTTTTTATTTTTTGCGCTGACAGCCGTATGGCTCACAGTAGGTACAACTCAAATATGCGTCGCATGAGTAAATGAGAAAAATGTTTTGTAGAAGGAGCTCATGGCTCATGGGCAATTGCTTAGACTTACTCTTTATTTCCTGGACTGTCTTGCTTGGCCGCTTCTGTAAAGGCTGAGGTTCAGATTCTCTGGCTTTCTGACCTCTCAGCGACCCTATATTCCTGGCGACTAGCTGGCAAGGCCATCATTTCTGTCTCACTTCTTCAACTCACCACTATAGCCCATGGCTTGTCAATCATGACATTCACATGTATAAATCCGGGTTACAGCTTTCTGTCTCCCAGGAAAAATTGGAGTTTACTTGGAATTTGTTCACTAATAAATCCTACTCTACTTTACTATCTTTTCTTAATATTTTTATATACTTATATATTTCCCTTTTCATTTATGCCCAAGTTCTTTTCTTTTTCTGTTTTCCCCAGTTGTTATTTTCTCTGTCACAGGCAGATCAGAATTAAGAATGAGAGCTAATAAAGAAAAGCACAATCCTATTTGCTAAGGACATGGCCTTTTCTTTTTCTTAATTCTAATTTGCACTATGCATTGTGCTAAGATGACCCAAGGAAACGAATGAAGCTAACTCTGCTACTGTTAAGGCCACGCTTAGTCCCTTGCCTTAAATTTCTTTCCTCTGGATGCCTTATTGAGGGCCTGGCACATAGTAAGCTCCTGCTACATGTTTATACTTTTAAAAGTATAGAAAAGAGAGAGATTGAAATGGAAACAAAGTTTTAGAGTTCCCTGTTGTTTTTTCTCACTTCTGTATTTTTTCTCCATCTGCACCAATAATTAAAATTTGACTGCATTTAATCTCACATTTATTAATTGACAGGCAGTTTATTTTTCTGTGAAAAATGGAGTTAACTGACTACTTATCAAATTGATGTATTCAATTAATTCTTATACTTGTGACTCATTTCTATCTCACAATGTTGTCCTATACTTCAGAATGATTCAAATAAATTACCCTTCTAAAACTATTGGAAAGTTAATAGCAAAGCCTAATGTATCCAAAAAAAACCCCTCAATTTAGGGAACCCAATTTTCCAGAGAGAGAGAAGCTTTATGAAATGAAAATGACCATTTTCATCTATACTTTAAAATCTGCCTTATGCACAGGCGATGGCAGAGGCACACACATTAGTGTCTCGGGCAGTTCCTTTCGATAAATTGCCCTTACACCCCTGCCATCGCATGCAGTAGTCGGGATTTCTGTCCATTTTGCAAAGCTCTCTTCTAACACCATGAAATGAGGATGACCCATCCGAGATTTCCTTCTCTACTTAAAATTTCCAACTATCTCTCCTTTTCTCGGTTTCCAAGAACTGCTCCCATTTCTCTCTGAAAGTGGATCTTTCTCTTTTAGATTTCCATTTCATTCTTTTTGGGGTTAGGCATTTACTGATGCATTTCCCTGTCGGTCGAAATTTGTCACCCAGTAAAAGTGTCAACCCCTGCAGGTTTCTTCCCAGCTCTTGCAGCATTTCCTGAGTACAAATGGCTGCTTTCCATGTTTATAGAATATCATTTTTAATGGATGTGCCCTTGACCTTGACCTGCTCCGTAAAAAGTAAAATTTTATTTTCTTTCGTTTGTATGCTGGGTCTTGAACCTAATATTTTTGTATTTGAAAGCCTTTAAAAATATTTTCTAGCTTTTCTCCTCTTGACTCATATTGATAGGTTTTACTTGGATTGACTATTATTTTTAGCATGAAGCTAGTGTAATAATGTGTAATCAATTGGCTAAGACTGCCAGCTTGTAGCTTTTTAACCACGTAACCAATGGGTTGACTTCATATTGCATTTCCTACTGTAATAATATATTAACTCTCATTGCTTAGAAGTCTGGAATTGCATATTAGGTGGCAGTAGTTATTTGTAAAAAGGGATAAATTATTCAAGGAATAGGGGAAACTAATCAGGAATAGAGGTGGATAAAACCAAAAAGGGCCTTCATTGTCTTTACGTAAGGAAACTGGGTGTAGCTCAGTAATTAGAGAGCTTGCCTAGAAAGTGTGAGGCTCTAGGTTTGATTCCCTGAAACCACATAATAACTGGGTGTGGTGACACATGCATATAATCCCAGCACTAGGGAGGCTGAGGCAAGAGGATTGCTGTGAGTTCTAGGTCAGCCTGGACTACAAAGTGAGCTCAGAACCAGACTGGATTACAGAGCAAGACCATGTCTCACAAAAAAAAGGAGAAGAAGAAGAAGAAGAAGAAGAGGAAGAGGAAGAAAAAGACAGGCACTGGGTATATTAGAGCACTCGGCACTTGTTAACATGCATGTGGCTCTGACTTTGATCAGAAGACAGAGAGAGAGAGAGGGAGGGGGAGAAATTAAGAGACAAAGACCGTTGCCAAGTTTAACATATATGCAGCCTCTTCCACTAATCTGTCAGCAATTGAACCGCATCTTAACCAGATTTTTAAAAATGAAGTTTAAGGAGCTCTCTTTCCTCTCTCTTTCCATAGCTCAAGTAAGGAGAAGGAAATAAGTTAACAGATTTTCTTATCTCCTGCTGATGTGAGTACTTTTTTTTCTACTTCAACATCTCCAAAATGCACAAAGAATATATGTAAATGAAAACAGATATCTATGTTAGTGTGGAAACAAGAAAATAAGCAAGTACTCATCTGCCTAGAATGCCATCCAGAGCACTGGCCTCAGGCACCTGTACCCATATGTTAGCTCCTGGCTAGTCCTTACTATTCTGCCTCCCATGTAGAAAACTTGGCCCGCCAGCTCTAGCTGGCCCAAATTTGATGCAAGGTCAACTCAGAGGACAAAAAGCAAGTGACAGCACTGAGCACCAAGTTCTGGTTCCATAAAAGAACTTTTTTCAAGGAGGCCACTTTGCTCCTCCTCAAGCCACCTTGATTTCTCTTGAGAGTTCTTAGCAGGAACTCGGGGTTCTTAAAAGACAATGTCAAACCAGTGAATACTAAACTTTGGGGCTGTCCGGATAGCTGTGCGCTAAGGCTAAGTCCCGGTGACTACGTTCAACTCCTTTTTGTTAGATGTAACTTGTGCATCATCTTTTCTCACCCGCTTAGAATAGATTCGCAATACTATTCAAAACCCAAGTCTTTAAGGAAAAATGTATAAATGTATTAAAACCAACATCATTAGCCTTGCAGATTGTTTTTTATAGGAAAACAGTTCCCATAGATTAAGTTGTAAGGAAGATGGACTCTGCAGAAATCTAGAGGCCCCCAAGGGAGAGAAAGGATAATAAATAGGATATTGTAAGGGAACCCTATGCATAGCAAGATGGCCCCACATTCTGGGCAGACTCAAAAAGATCTAAGAAGGCTTGAGGCTGAGGAAATAGGGACACTGTGTGCTGGCGTGACAGTCAGTGGATAAGTGAGCTTGAGTATTTTAGAAAAGATTCTGCATTTGCCACATTGCATCTTGGAAGGGAGAAGACAGTTCACTGTTTCTTTTAATGAACACTCTGAAGTGATTTACGACAATTCAGAGAGACACTTACTTGTCTGCAATGGTGTTCCTTGCAGATTAATGATGATGGCGAAAAGGTAGTGTGCCCACATCTGTTGAGAATTAAAGATTGTTGGAAAATGCTTCTCATAAATTATTAATGAGGTGTTCACAAAATTGTTCCTTCACATACTCCTTCTCCCTTTTTAAAGAACAAAACCAAACTAATATGGCTGGGGGTGTAGTTTAGTAGTATGATACATGTTTTGCATGCATGAAACCCTGGGCTCCACCCCAGTACTTCCATCAATATCACCACCACGGGAAACCCAAGCCAACAAAAAGCATACATAATTAAAGGAAAAAGGTGGGAAGGCAATGTAGTTAATATTCACAGTGCTAGTCTGTGGAATGGTGGAATCCTAATTACGCCTTTGGACCAAAATGAATTCTGAGTTTTCTACAAAAGGGCCTATAATAAAATTATTAAAAACTAAATAATCTTTATTTGCCTTTTAACAGTGCATCTGGTTTTGAGGTCATTGAAAACAAAACCTTAGGAAGCCAGGAAGTTAAGTGTAAATCGGAAGCTTGGAGATAGGTGAGTGCCTCCAACAGGGCAGCAGAGAACTTCACCCCTTCCCAGAGCCCCAGAGCACAGAATGGCCATGACATCTAGCTGTGGTTCAGATAACAAACCAAAGAGAGAGAGGCTTTTATTTAAATTGTCAGACTTAGCCTTGAGATACAGTGCAAATGGTTTTAACAGCCAAATCACATCTTTGTGAACAATGTCACAAAGATAGAAAAAGAGCATTATATATATATTTTTTTTTATCTCAAAGATGTCCTGAATAAAGTGCACTTGGTTCCAATTTCATCTTGATAGCACATCACAGATCACAGTGACAGCCTTTCTCGAAGAATCACTGATACTGGATCTAGCTTGGTTTTTTCCACTCTGGGTGGAGAAGCTCTGCATTTTCATTAGCAGACACCCAGCACAGACCCATTACGATTACTTGCCATTTGAAAAATCTTCTTCCTTTTGATGGATTTCTCAGCCCAGGTACCGAAACGTCCTGGCCTCTAGAGAATGCAGGCGGGATGCCAGCGTTTGCAAGGATCCCATCTAACTAAACGCACTACAATATCACCCACCATCTGCCACAGCATATGTTTAAAAGACACGATTTACAAACCAACGAGACAGTAAAACTCAGGCTTCATTGGCGTGTAGGATCTTCGGTATAAAATCTTAGCTGTAAGTTCAAAAATACCAGGAGTCAAAACACTAATGCTTTTCTGCAGGTCCTTGGCCCTGGGAGAGCTCATTCACTAAAGAGTCCAAACGACCTGGAAGATAGACCACAGCACCTGAGTTGAAGACCCCAAGGAATGTTGAGTTAATCTTGGGGTCTACAGGGCCAAGTTCCGTCTGGTTTGGGGATTTACTTTAAGTACAGTCCCATAGAAAAAAACACAAGAAATTCAGAGACAGGGACACTCCTGAGGGGAACACTACGCAAACAAGCACCAGACAGCAGACAAGTTCTTAGAAAGGGACAAAAACAAGCGCGGTCTCCATGGAGTTTACGATTGCCGGGACAGTGAGTCAGCATGTCTTTGTTCTCTGTGCCTTCAGTTTCCGGAGAGACCTGGCAGAGGCAGAGGAAGGGCAGAAAAGCTGAGAGGAAGAAGAGAAAGAGAAAGCAGGTGGTAGCCTCATCTGCCTCCCCAGCTAGTCTAGGACTGGGGCGCACAGAAGCATTAATGATACTGTATGGCTCTGAAATGCAGTGACTAAAAGTAGACCAGAGAAGGGACAGGGGGAGTGACCCTTGTGCAACGTGTACTTATCGAATAACAGACACATTGCACCTGGCTTGGATTGGCTTGGGACCTTTTAATTCTAACATAGGTTCTTGATTTTACCAAAGAATCCACAGTTCTGAACTATCCTTCAATATTTTCACCAGTGCCAATGAAATTTAGGTGGGCGAGTTCTGTTATAAATAACACTGCCCTGGACTCCAGGGACAGAGTCATACATGTCTAAAGCAGTCATGTGACTCTCTGAAGTGTTTTAATTCTATTTTCCCTAACTTGTTTTATTTATATTCAGAATATATCCAGAGTACAGCCATGCCATATTGGCCCCATGGATAGCTGCTCTCTTTGAGGGAATTTTGGTAGGATGGTAGCTATTAGGAAAGGAAGGGGAGCAGTGGAAGGAGGAATACAGTAGGGAGATGGGCCCAGTAGGGCTGGATGAGAAAATTGGCAACCAACCAGCAGTTCCTTTGTTTTCTCTACTTACTGTTTTTTTTTTTTTTTCTTAACTTTTGGCAGGCAAATTTTGTGGGCTTTGCTCACACAAAGGAGGTAAAAGGAATTAACCCATACTCATTTCCCAGTCTCTTTATTACCAATAGGCCAACTGGCACTCCAATTGCCAACACAAATCAATGATGCGGGATATCAACCTATCCCTGAGCTTCTCTGAACGTAAGAAAAACTGAAAAGTTCATAAAAAGAGGTTCCCCACATACACACAAGGAACCTTCGGCTCCAGGTCCCCTTATCTAATGAGGAGCTTTATTTCTCTCTTTTCTGTTTTCTAATAAACTTTCACCTTGTAACTTCTCAGACTTTAATTGCACATTTTCTGTATTGGTTGAGAGTAAGAAGCCAGGAAAAGCAGCAGATACACAGACGCCAAGGACACAAAGAGTCGCCACCCTCCCATTCTTGTTTTGATGGCTGTCTCAGTTACTGTTTCATCACTGTGACTCAAAACCTCACGCTCACAATTTAAAGAGAGGAAAAGTTTATTTTAGCTTGCAGTTTCAGAAAGTCACTGTCCACGCCCAGGTGGCTGGCCCGGTAGTGGAAGTACATGGCGGAAGCGAATGTGCAGGCAGCAGCTCCCAGTATTGCAAATAGGAAGCCAAGTCAAGTTGAGTCAATCTAAGCCACGTTCCCGAAAGAAGGCAAGAAGCAGCATATGTTCATCCAGTCCCATCCCACTGATCTGCCCCTTCTGGGTCCAGCCTCAGTGGTCTGCTCTTTTCAGATTTAAGCCCACATCACATGCCTGTAATCCAAACTATATGCCTGCAATCTGCCTCTCCAGACCAGGCCCTAACCTCCCAACAACAACACGTGGTTCCAGATATAATGCATAACATCCAAATGTGAGAGGCATTTGGGGACATTCTGGTTGCAAACCACCACCATGGCATAGACTTTCATGAGAGCTCTTGAATTGTTAAATACTGGTTTTGTATCTTACAATGCTGCAGTCTTCTAGCTGGTCTCCTTGCCTCTACTTTGCCCTCTACCTTACCCAGCTATACTCAACAAAGCAGCCAGAGTGACACTTTGGAAACATGGGTCATGCCAGGTCACTGCCATACTCTGTGGCTGTACTCTCTCCAGAATAAGCCAAAGGACATAGAACCGCCGCCCCCTCTTCATCTCTGACTTTCTCCACGGCTTTCCTTCGCTGAGCCTGTGCTTCAGTCGCCTGCCAGGCATGCACGGTCCACTACCAGCTCTTTGCCCTTGCAGTATTTTTCCTGTTTGGAAAGTTCTTCTAAGCATTGGCACCCATCGGGTCTTTGCTTAAGTATCCATCCCAGTGGAATCTACCCTAATTTTTGGTAGAATTGCACCCTCATCCCACATTCCTTGATACTTCCCCACTTGATTTGTCTCCATAGTGCATAGAGGACATCAACTGTAGCGTGTGTATTTATTTGTTCACGACCTTGCCAATGCACCGAAAGCTTCGTAAAGTCAAGGATGTTTAATCTGTTTGGTTCACAGTTGTACTCTTAGTACTTACAATGATAATCGAAGTCAATGAAGTTTTTTAAAAGTCTTGTAGGAAGTTTTGTTTTCTTGTGTGCTGTTTTATATATTTGAAAGGTCATGTCGGATTGAAACAAGAAAAGCATTTGTAGAATCTTCTGCACAATCTCTGGAGGTTGTTAAGTAGCCTACATATAAAACTGGCTGTAAGGGGCAGCCAAATGTCTCATGAAATGAAATCCGCAAAAACAGCCTCTGGCATAGGCTGTATCTGGTGTAAGGAAAATGTCATTTTCTCTAAATGATTCTAACAAACCACTTTTGAATATTCTGAATTATTGATTAATCGATTGATTGGAGATGACAATTTCATCACGTTGCCCATTGACTTCAAATTCTGGGGCTCAGGCTATCTTTCTGCCTCAGTCTCCTGAGTAGCTGGGGCTATTTGTGCCTCCATACCTTGCTTGAATACTATAATTTATCTAAAACAGAGCTGAGCACTGTGGAACACATCTTTAGTTTTAATCCTAGGAAAGTTGAGACAGGAAGATATCTTGAGCTCAGGAATTTGGGGCCAACTTAGGTAACAGGTAGGCCCCATTAAAAAAATAGTTTTAAATAAAGAAATACAAAAGATAGATCTGACACTAGTCAGACCTCTCTAAGACCATCTGTATTCTTGCTGTTTTTTATGAGGATTATTTCAAGAGAAATTCAGACATAAATGATGAAAGTTCATTGGATTATTGTTGTTTATTGGATTATTGTTTAGTTGAAAATGTCTGTGGGAAAACAATAATGGTACAGGGTTTTCAAGGTTATTATCCTATACTTTCTCAGATTTCACTTATATCTATAAGTCCATTGGCTAAAAATCTGCAATTATTTTTTGGTATTTCTATGTGAATTGATACTGTTACTGAAAATAACATCCCTGATGACAGAACAAGGCAATATTCATTTTTTAAAAAGCTATCTTATTATGTTTACCTAGATGTTGAGTGTATTTCTTATTTAGTTTAGTGCTGTAGTGTGGTGAAATATTACATCTTATGTAATGATTCTAATTTAAAAATGAAAACCACTAAGTATCTTTATTTCTTTGGTTTTGCTGGGTGTGTGATTCTTTGGCTTTCTCTGTAAACATATATAAAATAAATAACAGTAAATGAATTACAGAGGTATAATTCCGTTGAGGGTTCTGGAAACAGCTTTATGCCTCCAGAGCCAAGCTCTTTCAGTCTGTACTGGATCAGAATGGCAAGACAGAATTATAGCTCTGTTACTCAAGGTTTGCTTGTTGTTAATTTTATGAAGGACATAAAAGCTAATGTAAAGCATCTGCCATATCCTTGACCCCTTTAAGAAACCTGTATCCATGGCAGCTGGTAGCAGGTAGGAGGGGAGGCCCTGAATTCACACAAAGCATTCCAAGAAAAAAAAAAGCCTTGTCTTTATAATATCTCATTGATGCTACCTCTATGTATTGATAAGGTTGGGATAAAGGTAGTCTATTCAACCAATACATATTAATTGAACTCATATTCTTGGCAGTTCCTATTTCAGATGCTGAGGTGATAACAGTGAACAAATCAGACAAAAATTCTTCCTGCCCTCTTGAAGTTTAACTACTAATGGAATAGGACATAAGTGCCACAGGGCAACTCATTTTGCACAAACTGATAATGGAACAATGCTTAAAGAAATTGGGGGACAGAGCCCTCAGGGCTGGGGTGGGGTTGCCTTTTTAAATAGAATATATGACTTTGAACTTTGACTTCGAAATATGAATGTATGACCCCTCACCCACCCAGATATCTACTGGCACGCCCCCTGTACATCTGTGCTCACTTGCCATTTTATCAGTCAAGTTCATAAAATGGCATTTGAGCAGATATGCAGAGAAGATATGGGGATAGATCTTAGGGGAAGAGACTCCCAAGTGCAGAGGGCAGTATGTGCAAAGGTCCTTCAAGTAACCTCAATAAACCAACTTGACTGAAGGTGTGATAGAGGAGGCAGAGATGCTAGTGTGCCCCAATGAGGGGGAAAAGTCGGATTAATTAGCACTCGGCCACACAATACCCGATACCTGCAACTTGAAAGAGGAGTGATTTAATTTGGCTCAGGTTCCAGAGGATTCAGTCCTTGCTAGTTGGCTGCAAGGCAGGATTCCTAAGGGCAAGGTGGAGTGAAACTGCTTGTCATGATGGCCCAGAAGTGGAGCAAGGAGGAATGCCAGTGAGGCAGAGCCCAGAGAGCAGATACACTACCCAGGGCATACCTTCTTTGCCAACTCAACACACCCAGAAGGGACCTTTACCAATTCCCTTAGCAGCTCCTAAGCCAATAAAGTTGACACAATTAAAGCTTAACTGTGACGCGTCCTAGATGATTCAGAGGACTGCATCTTGAAGGGCGTTCTAGGTCAAGGCAAGACCTTGGATCCTCTAAAAAAAAGTCACTGGAAAGTTTTAAGAGGAGAACTGATTACACATCGAAAGGATAATTCTGGTGACTTCATAGGGAATCAACAAACAGAGGCCAGAATTTAAATAGGAGATAGGGCACTGTGGAATCTAGGCAACAGATCAGAGTGGCTTGGAGAAAGGCAGCAAATGTAAGTGATAAGATAGATTTTACTTCTGCTTGTATGTTCAAGGTAGAACCAGCAGAATTTGCTAGCAGATTTGATGTAGTATCACCTTAAGGTCCCATTGACCTGGAATCACCGAGAGAGGGTGCATACAGATCCTTCAGACTCCTCCTCCCTTCTGCTTTGGCCTCAATGATGTATGCTCAACACGGCATCACCGATAGATTTTACCCTGAGCACATGCATAGCATTAATGGGGCACAAGATTATGATTCTTCTGACTTTCTATTTCTAAAATTCAACTTCTTGCTGCCATTTCAAGTCTTCCCACTAAAGCACAGAATTCTCTTGGGTCCAAGAATACCCATCCCCATCCCTGCACACACCATTGCCTCTCATCACTTATGCCTCTCTCCCATCATCTTAGATGTCTTCTTCCTTCGACGCTGCTCACAACTGTAACTGCTTTGAGTTCTGACTGATGTGATGATCTTTGTACTGGCTTCTCTGTTTTTGAGCTTCCACAAAAACCAATAGATAGCAGCAAACACTACCCTTGTCTAGCTTCATTTCCATCCGTTTATTGTCCCGCATAGATTCCTGTCTTGCTTTCCAGTTCTTTCTCCCTCTGTCATGTTTCCCTCCCCCCACGAAATTTAAATTGTTTTAGTGAATTCTTTGTGTATATTCTCAGCCCACCCTTTTCATCTTCTGCATAGATTCATATCGCGTTGGTTTCACCTTGGAAAATCACTTTGAGAGCTGGGAGCGGATCAAGCAAACATAGGTTGTGAATTGGAGGGAAATTTCCTTTTACCAATATCTTCTCTTTTTAGCCTAGATCTAGCTGGAGACTGAACATAATAAGCCTCATTGTACCAGCATATACCACTGGGAGGGGTAACTCTTTACTCTGCAAATGTTAATTTTTCTTTTTAGTGTAAAGTAGATAAAGATTGTGTTAGTTGTTGGTCTTTTATGCCATTCACCAAATAGTTCTGTCTCTGTGCTTTCTGGAGTGTTGATAAAAAGAGGACTGTAGTTCCTGGCCCATTTTTGGTTGGATGTGGTCATTTGACAAGTTCTGGCCAATGACTTGAGAGTAGAAGTAATATTCATAATTTCTGAGTCAATGCATTTAATTTTCAGAATAAGATTTTTAACACTTTCTTTCCCTTTGGGGAAGCTGAGTTACTGATGGTGAGTCACTGAATGGCTCCGAGAAAGAGCCCTTTGATAACCTGTGATAGACATACAACATGAGTAAGAAACTCTTATGAGATTTTAGGGTTGCTGAAGCATAACCTGTATTTATCCTCTTTTATAGGGTGGGGTGCCGGGGATCCAATCTAGGACCTTATACATACTAAACATTTGTTCTACCACAAAGATACATTCCCGGCCCAAAGTAGGCTAATCTATTCAGTCACCTTTTTCTGTAACAATTACTTGAGAATAGAATCTCAGGCAAATGAAAGGACAGATGGATTTAAAGACTAAACTCAGAGGAAAGAATTGTGTGTGTTGGCCATGTGATTCTTATGGAGGATAGTGCTAGAAAGGGGAGCAAGACTCCAATGGAGGAAGCAGAGGGTCCTGCAGGCAAAATGGAGAAACATCTGGGGGATGTCTTGCATAGTTGTTGGCCATTTCCTGTACCTTTTCCATGGCGATGGAGAAAAGATTTAGTGGTGTCTGCCTACAGTAGGCCTTTTCCTGGATATGTCCCAGCGAGGTTCCCATTTTGTCTGCAAGGAATGTCCACTGATTGTAGAAGCCAAGGCTAGAGGGGCTACCTCCAGAGAGGAAAGTCCCACAGCTATTTCCCATGTGTATAGTAGTAATTCAGATGAGCAATCATAGACAACATTTGTGAGAAGCTCCTGCAAGGTCAGGAGGATGAAGAAGGCCTGGTGCTGTGTAAGTGCCACAGCATGTCAAAGGAATAATTTCTAGCTTCCTGTAGAGACCATTAGCAAAATTGTAGTATCTTTGGCTTGTGCTGCCTTTGCCAGGATCATTGCATCTTGCTTCGAACCTCGGGGGAAGGAGGAGGGAAGTAAGTGTCCTCGGCCTCCCTCTCCAATCTTTCTTTCATTGGCGTGAAGCTTGGGAAAGGAACCTGCTGTTTAGAAAGTTGCTTTATTTTTAATTGGTGAGAGGGAGCTTGTGAGAGCCTCTAGCTTTCTGCTTGTGTTATGACTTTGTGACAGTGTGAAGTCAATCTTCGAGCAGTTACAGTTCTCCCTAGCTGCCAGTAACTCAGACACTTCGAGTCTGATTAAAACCCACGACTAGAAAAAAATTACCATAATCTAGAGACAGGCGTGAAGAGAATGCCACCATAATAATACTCATAATGCAAGTCCTAGCATGTACCGCCTCCCCTCCACACACACACACCATGTCTCAGTCTTCCCCTTATTCCTGAGCCTAACATCCTCATCCTTGCTCTGATTAAAACAAAAACAAAAACCGTTGACCTGTTGTGAAACCTACGGAACCCCTTGAAAAGATAACGCTGTAGTTAAAAAACTTGTGGATGTATGTTAAATTGCTAACCCCTGGGATTGCTCCTGTTCCTCCCTCCCTTGCTCTGTAATCTGTGAATGTATCCTCTGTTTCATTCCTGTTAATATATTGCTGGCTTTTGCCTCTGTATACCCGCATTGCTTCATATGTTAAACAGGAAGTAAGAACTCTATAAAAGGCCCTAAAACTACTGATGGGGCTGTTCTGATCTGGCAACCGCCCTGCCCCAGTCAGCCATCGGCTAATAAATCTCTCCATTCAAGAAGGCGAGGTCTGTCCTTGACAATTTATCTGGTGGACTTACATTAACAACATGACAGTTAGAAGGCCAAGATAGTGAGCGCCTTGCACTAGCACACAGCAATCTCCTCAGGGTTGCCATTGATTCAACCAATGCCTTGTTCGTGGCTGTGATCTTGGACGTGTCCTGCCTGCCTCAGGTTGTCACCTGTATACATCTCAGGAAGGAAGAGGGACAGATGTGGCCACCTGAAGCACTTCATTTACTGAGAGGTCAGTTGCGTTGGCAGAGGCGAGAAGCTGCTGATTGGTGTGGTTAAGAAACTGGCAGAGACTGGGACTCATTTTTAGGCCAGTTATTTGCCTTTTCCTCAGTGACCCCTTTCCTTGAAGTCCGTCACTTCAGGGTCCTCAAAAGCCATGCTCTCTCTTCTGACACCAGAGTGTCTTTCTGTCCTGTGGTCACCAGGTCATTTCTTGCCACTATCCTCTGTCATTGTCCCTAAAATACTGTCACACACTGTGGTGTCATTTCTGCAGGGCCTTTCTAGGTGGCTTCAACTGAATAATAAGCTCATTTGAGCCTAGTTGTTAATGCCTCTAATGGTTTGAGCCTTCAAGGTGTTAGCTCCTCTGGCTCATTCATTTGCAACTTAATAGAGACCTTTCAGCTTGAAGCCCAAGGTGTTACTACTTAGACTTCAGCACACACAAGAGTCTGGTGTAAGAGAGGAGTCATTTGGGAGTGTGAGTTGGCTTAGGGACACTAAGAAAGTAGCATAGACCTTTGCCTACCAAGTTCAGGCAATGATACAGACTTTGTGTATGGGGACTATACATTTCTATACTTATTTAGAATCTTGTAAAGTGCCACCTCTTCCAGGCACACTTCCTTTGGTAAAGTAGGCAGCTCAGCTTGCTGGCCTCCTCTCTGCACTTACTGTCTAAATCTGAGAAGGATGCATATAAACTTGTCATTTAGGCAATACAGGTAGTCAGGTGTCATAGTTCTATGTGGCTGAATACAATAGTCACTGCACTAATTAGGTTGGCAAGCTCTCTTAAGAAATAGATTTGCTTGAATGACAATTTTAATTTTAACAAGTTTCTATTTACCGTCTATAGATATTAACCAGAGCATAAACTCTGTAGTTCACATGGAGAATCTCACATGAACGCACATACTTGCATGCATAGACTCACACCCATGAACATACACAAAACATTCCCTAATGGTAAGTTATTTTGTATAAAAACCAAAGATTCTGGGTAACTGGAAATATGAGCAACATATTTGTAGGAAATTTAATCAATAAATATCAAGTCTAAAAAAGTGTAAATCCTTTGGCCTAGAAAGCATATATCTAGAAATTTATCCTAAAATGTTAATCAAAGTTTTGTAAAATACATGTACTATATGTATAAAAAAGATTAGAAGGACATGCAACAAAATGTTCATAGTGATAATCTCTAAGTGCTTAAATGCATGTATTTATTTGTTTTGGTGTATTTATTTATTTTTGGTGGCATTTATTATTTATTTTGGTGGAGATTGTTGAATCCAGGGCCTTCACACTGGTCTACATCCTAAGCCCATTTTTTTATTTCTTTAAAGTAGGGTCTTGTTTTGTAGTGTCAGGTGGTCTTGAACTCACTCTGTAGTGTTCAGGCTGGTCTTGAAGTTAAGGTAATCCTCCTGCCTCAGCCTCTAAAGTACTGGCATTACAGGTATGCACCAACATGCCCAATGTCTGTAGTGCTAGGGAATCAGATGTAAGGCCTTGCATTTGAAGGGCAAGTAATCTAACCACTGAGATACACCCCCCAACCCTATTTTTGATTTTTGAGGTAGGGTTTCATAAATTGCTAAGTTACCCAGGTGGACTCAAACTTGTTTCAGCCTCCCAGAGTGCTGGGATTACAGTCTGTGCCACTAAAACAGTTTAAGCATTTAAAAAATGTTTCTACAGCCTTAATTATTAAGAATTACTTCTCTTAAAATCAGAAAAAGGCAAATAAAAATGCAAAACCCATTTGTTGAAAAATTCAACACAGAAAACTTACCAAACTATTGAATAACTTACTGGAAAGATTGGCAAACAGTGGTGAGCCCATGGGATAGCTTCAGAAGTGTTCTGGTTTTTAATTAAAGTAATGCTGGGTTGGAATACTACTTACGCTAGTGGCATATTATTTAATTTATGCTTTGGTTTTCATTTCTGTATAATGGGGACAATAAAAAAATTATCTCCTGTAGCTATGGTGAGAATTAATAGGGAGCCTTCAAAAACAGTAGTAATTTTTAGTGGTGCAGTAGGCACCTAAGGTATGATTCCCAGCGTCTTCTGCCCAAGACATTTTAACCTTAAACTTAATAAAGAATGTGGCTTGGGGTATGAGCTCTGGAGTGGCTGACTTGTAAACAAAAGGTATATTCATAGAAGGGGCAGTCTTTCCAGGGTTCAGGGCTCAAGATGTTTAATAAGACATAGCCAATACCCTTTAAGTTGGGACAAGTGAGTAATACCATCTTTTATCACCTTAAAAGTAAATGGATCAGACCCTTGGCATGTTAGATGAGCATTGCCAACCTTTGTTTAACAGAATCGGAATTGTATTTCAATTTTAGCCAACTATTTGTGTAACAAAGCAAAACTTAGTGGCCTACTACAACAACTGCTTTATTTGCTCATAATGCTTCAATTAGGGCTGAAATCAATTATCTTTTCTTTTCTTTTTCTTCTTTTTTTTCTTTTTTTTTTGCTGTTCTTGTCAACAGTCATTAATAGGACTGCATTTAACTAGCTGGACATTGTGGGCTGGGCTCAGCTGGAGTGCCGGCGTGCCTGGGTCTACCCTCCGTCCTCACCCCCAGCTCGGGGGCTCGCTGTCTTCTAATGACATTTCCTGTGTAGAAGCTGGACATCCTCCTTAGTAACCCAGAGATCCTAAAATTGCAGAAGTTGCATTTCTATTGATTTAGTTAAAGCAAGTCAGTCTTGGCCCATGTATGTAAACATTGACAGGCAGTGTGTGTATCAGGAGAGATCGTTCTTTAGCATTATAGGCTTAAGCATGAAAAGATGTTTTGTACAGCCAAGTAATCTTCCTCTAAAAAACAGAAGAAATCCTAGGTGTTGCAGTTTGGATCTGCACTTTTCCCACAAAAGCCTCACGTATTTGGATATTTTAAAGTACCTATGGAACCATGTGCTGTTAAGAGGTGAGGTGTGGTTGAAAGTGGTGGGACAAAGGGGCTTGACCCGGAAGGAATGGATCACTGGGACTTGGCCTGGCAGGACATGCGTTGGTTCCTCTTTCATTGTTCATTTGGCTTGTTCTCTCCATGGTCTACCTCCAGCTGTGCCTCTGCCATGTACTTCCCACCATTGTCAACCACCCGTCAATGGACTGAAACCTTCTGAAACTGTGAGCTAAAATAAATCTTTCTTCCCTTATGGCTGTCAGATATTATGTTCCAGTAACAAATAAGCAACTAAGACAATGGAAAATAAAGTGATTGTGAGTCTTGATAAATGTCAAATTGCCTCCCAATTTTTACTTTTTGTTGACAAATAAAAACTCACTGGATGACTGTGATTGCTCTAAATCCCTAGATTGAAATTTAGACTTAGGGGGTAATTTGAGATTTCCAAGTATTTTCTCTTGTATAAGGTTTTTTTCCTGCTTTCTGCAAAAACTGTTGGGAATAATGTTTGACCAAATATCTAGGCATCGTGTGGCCCAGTCATAGAGCCCAAATGCTCGAATTCTCACCACAGTGTCCCTAGTGGCTGAGGAGAAGAAAGAGTGAGACTGAGCTCCAGTCTTCAATGTGCCTGAAAACACTCTTTGTTGAACTTTTAATTTTTAGATTTTGTGCTAATCTTTCCTTCTGATCCGTGGTGCATTCATAGTTGTTTTAAAATAAAAATGTGATTATTCATCACATTTGTGATGTAGCTAAGTACATGCCTACCCCATCTCCTCTCCTGCTTTCAACCCATTCCTAATTACTTCTCTCCAATTACTGGAGAAACATCTGAAAATGTCATCCATTCCTCTTGTTATCATAAATATGTTGCTACTTGGCAAATATCAAATCCCTTGACCTCCAAGGAAAGAATATATTTTCTGCTTTACATATTTTACAGTTTTTAAAATCTTGCAAAGTTTGTTCATCCTTAAGTGGTATCTTTCAATTTTAGAATGAATTTTACAGAGCTCTGTGTTTATAGCTATTGTCCTATCATTGCTTCATAATTCTTACAAAGCTACTCCAATGTGAATGAATGGTTTTTATCTACTGACTGGACTCAGCCTCAGGAGGCTTCCACCAATAGCAGGCACTATCTTCACTGCTATTCTTTCACCTCACTGATTGCTTATACTTAGCCCCTTTGACAACTTTCTCTATGCCAATTGTCCCTTAGGGTCATTTCTGGGGAGATGTAAATAAATGTCAGTTCATATCAGATAAGTCACAACCAACAGGCCAAAGCAACCATTACATCAAAGTCCAACTTGGTGAACCAGTGAGTTTACTGGTGTTACTTAGAGAATGGAAGAAGGATTACTTACAGGAGCCTAGGTGAGGGGCTATCTACAGGAACATGGGTGACTCAAAAAGCTGCTGTGTCACTGAAATGCCCACTCCAGCACAGAAAATTCCTTATGGAGACTGCATACTGCCTCTGGGACTCACCTTCCTGGTCAGCTACAGCTCTCTTGCTACTCGCCTGCAGTTCTCACTCTTGCTCTTGGGACTTCTCTCTAACTTTGGAGACTTCTCTGTAGATGTCTATCCCTGCGGCTTTCGCATCCTTAAGTACCTGAAGAGCAGTGTCCTCATACAAGCCCAAAGGCATGTCCCACGACCAGAGGGCACACATCACAAGCCAAAGGGTGGGCACCAGGAGCCACAGGGGCACGATTCACCGAACAACCATGTGGCTGCATGCCTAGGTATGGGTGGGGCTTCTGGCCCAGGAATCTCCACCTAGCCCTTTCTATTATGTGCACTTGTACGTTGTTCATTCCTTGAGCCTTGTGGCCTTCCCTGCTCCCTCCAGGAGGGAATGTCCCAATTTGGAGGAACCTGTCACACAATACTTACACAACTGTATATCTCAGGCTCCTACTTTTAGCCTTATTTAGTCTTCCTTATTTAGCCTTCCTAGGCCATCCTATCCACTTTCATGAAATTTGTTATCACTTACATTCTAATTATTTCTAAATCTCTAGGGAGAACAATCTTTTTACTGAGGAAGAGAACTCCATTTTTGTCAGCTACCTGGATGCCTCTAAGCAAATGACCTGTGGTACCTCAAATCTAAGTGTCCAAATCTAAGTTACATCCTCCATAAAATCTGTTTCTCCTGCTGTGTTCCTAACTTAACATCACCATCCTCTCACTTACCCAAGTTAGGAACTTTGAAGTTATATTTGACACCTCCTCCTCACTTCCCAAGTCTAGTTGCCAAAATTCTGTTGAATCTAGCTCTAAAAGCTGTTTTCTTCTCATCCAGAACTGCAGCATTTCCTGCTTGGTTCTTGGTGGGGTCTCTGACTTGCAGACAGCTGCTTCCCTTCTGCGTCCTCACATGAAGGGGGCAGGAAGTTCATTTCTTCTTTCTATAACAGCATCAACACCATCATGAGTGCTCCATCCTCTTGACTTCACTTAACCCTGATTACCTTCCAAATGCCTCATTTCCTATTAGCACCACATTGGGGTGACGACAGCTGGGGCTTCAACATGTGGAATTTGGGAGGGCAGAAACATTGAATCCATCATAAATGTTTACACTGATATCCTCTCTGGTCTCCCTCACTTTCAGTCTTTCCCTTTTCTCTACAGCTTTTAGATTTGTGTTTCTAAAATGACGTATCGGTTCCTTGGGTAAAACTTTCCAGTGACTCCCTGTATTACTTAACCATGGCATTTGCAACAGGAAAGAGTGGAGCTCAACCCATCCATCTCAACATCCTTTTCAATGATGCCTTCCTTCATCCCACTGTCTCTTTTTTCCACTTAGCTAATACTCTTTCCTTTGCCTAACCAGATGAATACTGATCTTTTTCTTCTGGTCCACCTCAAATGTAAAGGCTTTTGTGAAGTCTCCTTTTCCAGTAGAATTAATCATTCCTTGTCTATGATGAGTGGTTCTTAATGCTGATTGTGTCTTATCAATACAATCACCTGGTGTATCAGTACTTTCTAGAGAAACAGAACTAATAGGATACTGTCTTAGCTACTTTTTTGTTGCTGTGACTAAATACCTGACACCCACAGTGTAAGAGAGGAAAGATTTATTTTAGCTCAGTTTCAGAAGGTCACAGTTCATTCATGGAGGGACATAGTAGAGACGGAGGTGGGGACAGTTCCTCACAGCATTGCAAACAGGAAGCGAAGTCAAGTCAAGTCAGGTCTAGAGAGAAAGGACAAAAGTTGCATTTTCCTCCTAGGTCCTGTCCCAGTGATCTGCCCCTTCTAGGTCCAGCCTCAGTATTCTTCCCCTTCCAAGTGTGGAGAATGTGGTAAGCCCTCACCACATACCTGTAATCCAATTCATATGCCTGTAATCCAATCTGTCACACTCCTGTCCACTATGACACACCCATAATCCACTCCTCCAGACCAGACTCCTATCTCTCAACAGCACAGTTTTATAGACAATCCATAACATCCAAATACATGAGACTTCAGGGGACATTCTAGCTCCAAACCACATAGATACCGATATAATCTTTAACACACACACACACACACACACACACACACACACACACACACAAACACATTATAAAGCATTGATTCTTGTGATTGTGGAGGCTGACAAGCCCTAAAAATAGTGATAGACAAACTGGAGACCCAGGAAAACCAAAAGACCAGCAGGCTAAAGACTCATGAAAAGCCAATTCTTTCAAGTACAAAGGCAGAAAAAAAAACTGATGTCCCAGCCTGAAGAAAATAATGCAGGAGGAACTCAGAGGATGATCAACATTTTTTTTTCTTTTGGGACTTCTGTGAATTGGATAAGGCCTTCCCATGCCCAGGAGGGAAATCTGATTCACACAGTCTACTGATTTAAATATTAAACTCATCAAAAAAACCCCACCCAGAATGATGTTTTACTGGATATCTAGGCAACTGTGGCAAGGTGAAACATGAAAGTAGCCAACACAACTGGAGAACTTCTAAAACATACTGATTCTGCTGAGTTTCATTCCAGAGATATTGATTTATTGGTCTGGGGTACAGGCTGAGTAACAATACATTTTTAATTTTTTCCTGTGGTCATGGACAAAATAAACCAAGTAAATAATATCCATAATTTATGTTGTCAATTGCTGGTCTTACATTTGTGGATACAGAGGACTGACTTAAAGTACTTGATCACTCATGAATTTTTAGTGCCTGCAGGTAGTTCTAGAACCAGTGCCTCAGAAATACTTTGCAATGCCTTACAGATAAGCATGTATGTGGGCATGCATGTATGCACACATGCACACACACACATAAACAAACACATGCAGAATGCCCATTAATCATTCATTTTTAATTAGACTGGATAACAGATGCCTAACAGGTAGTAACACACACTTCTGGATCTGGTTGGGTCTGGCTGGGTCATAGGGTTATGACCTTAGAAACTATATCTGATTGAGTAGCCCTCTTCTTTCAGGAGCTCTTCCCTGAATTAAGCCACCATGAATTAAGCTGCTTTGTTCCACTATTACCTTCTAACGTGTTGTTTTTGATTTGTAACTAGATGACCATGGACCGAATCCTTTGAAACCATAAGCCAAATAAAAGTATTCTTCTTTAAGTTGTCTGGATTAGGTATTTTTGCCCATCAATAGGAAAGTTGATTAATATGCATAAATACACAAAACCTATGGGATTCTTCAGGGCAAACTGTCCATACCTCAGTTACCATACCAACTCAACAGGGAGCTGAATTGATGTTTTATGCTTAATTGAGTATCATTGTGGTATAAGTGCTATGGGTTGAAGAATTGTTCTCCTAGAAGAGTTGAAGTCCCAATTCCTAGTGCTTCAAAATGTGATGTGACTTCATATGGAAATAGAGTTGCTGAAGATCTAATCAGTTAAGAGAAAATCACAGTGCAGCAAGGGAACTCCTAATTCATTGTGACTAATGTCTTTACTAGAGGGAGAGAGACAGAGACAGACACACAGGTAGAATATCAAGTCACAACAAACGAAGAGAATGGAGTTTGCTGTGACTAGACAAAGATCACCACCAGAACACTAGAAACCAGGGGCTGGGCAAGGGTTTCCCTGCAGTTTTTAGAGAGAATGTAGTTGCACTCATAGACACTTTGATTTCTGATGTTCAGCCTCTCGAAGTGAGAGATAGTAAATTACCGTGGTTAAGCCACCCAGTTTGTAATGCTTCATTGTGACAGCCCTGGAAAATCGAATAGCCAGTTAAAGAAAAGAGGGGCTAAAACAAACATGGTGCTCATTATGTTTATGGGAAAGTGTCTTAGTTACTTTCTCGTTGCTGGGACAGGGTACCTGACATCCACAACTTTAGGGAGAAAAGATTTATTTCATTTCTCAGAGCCAGAGAAAAAGCTCCTCACGGCATGGCAGAACAAAGCCAAGTCAGAGAAGAAAGTTAGAACGAATATATACTCCCCCAGGTCAAGCCCCAAGCATCTGCCCCTTCCAGCCAGGCCCCATGTCCCAACAGAACACAGCAATCCCATCCTTAGGTACATGACGCTTTTGGGGGACGCTGCAGAACCAAACCACAGAGGAAAGTAAAATGGTATATACAAGAATTATTTTTCTTTCAGTATGGCCCAAAGATGGAATATTTTAAAGATTCTTGCTTTCTGCTTTTCTTCCTTCCTTAATATTTCTCATCCAAGCTATCTGGTAATATATTTACCTCTGTAGTAACTTTCCTGGAAGGACCACCTGGACTGATAACTGGTGTCATTTCCCAAGCCTCCCATAGACTTACTAGATATTAATAAGCAGGCACCTGGCTTATCAACTTTTCCTTCTTGAAGCTCAGTCAACCTAGGGTTCAGTCATTAGTGCGTATTTCTGGATCTGTACAGTTCAGACTGTGTCTGTTGGCATGGATGCTCCCACCAAGGTCATTGAGAGGCGCTGCCGGCTCAACCATCTGCCCCTCACTCTGTGGAGTCTCTTTAAATTAAACCCCATACCCTGTGGTAAAATTGCTCTTGCTCTATAAATAGCTGGCTTGGCTTGAGTTGCACTGAGAATGCTGTGAGGAAGGGTGTCAGAGAGAAGAAAAAGGAGAGGCCACAGGCTCAAGGGCACATTTCTTGGTCAGATGACTCCAGTCTCTGAAGAATCCCGGGAATTCTGTGTCAATTCCCCAGGCCCTTGTCCCCCAGTTGTCAGGTGACCTCCTTTTCTGAAACCTCATCCACCAAAATGAATGTTCCTCTTTTCATCCCAAATAGTTTGAATTTATTTTGGACCAGGAAATTGCTACAAGGTTGCTTTAAGACAAATACACAGGTCTCTTTCTGTGAAGTCAGAGAACGCTTCTAATTTCAATCACATTATTACTGAGTTAAAATGGAAACCTTCACAGGCAACACATTGCGACTGATGCTTTCTGCAGCCATGTCGTTATAATATCATAATATAATTTTATGACTGATTGGCCTGTGATTTTATAGGGCTGCTACAAACCTCCCATCTGCTCCCCGGGCTGGTCCTGGGTTGCTTCCTACCGCCTCCCTCCCGCCCTGGCACTACTTTCCCTCAGTTCTTCATCCATCCCTAACTGAGTGCTCTTTCTTGCCTGTAGCTGCTATACTTGGGTCACCTCCTTGTGGCTGTCACCACTTCATAGTCAGGAAGTTCTTGCCAAATCTTCTGGGTTGTTTTTTAAATGTTTGAATCTTGTCCCATTCCACATTGCCCTCACTTTATATATCCTTTTTGCCTCTTCTGGGTGCATACACCTGAGTTTCCACCCTAAATGGTCCCTACCTCTGTACTTCAGCCCTCAATACTGGCCATGTGCCAGCTCTTAAATCCTGTTTCTGTCCTGGGGTCCAGAATGTAAAGGCAGAAGGGTGAGCCTTTACCATAGGACAAAGAGATATACCTTCTAGTCTATCTTCACCATAGAGATATACCTTCTAGTGCCCAATTCTTCCATCTTGGAACAAGCCCCAAGGTCAAATTCCTCATAAGGGTGAGACATGATTGCTCTTAAGTGATTTCTCAAGAAGGCAGGTGTAAAATACCGAGGATCTAACAGTTGGGGGTAATACTGGGTTCACCTTTCTCAGAAGCTGGTTCCCACTACAGAAGGTTGTTCTTTCAGAACCTGGAATGACTTTGAGATCACATACAGTGTCTCATTTCTCACCACGCACACGTCCCTGAGGATTAGGAAAGCAGAATACAATGGCCAGCAAATTGGAATGACCTCGATGATTGAGTTGCCCTCCCTGTACCTGACCCAGGCCACCTTACCTGGGGCTGTTTCCAGAGCTGCTGCATAATATTTATTGTGTGGGAATGAGAAGCCTGGCATTGTCAACGGGCTTGTCAGAAATGCTGAATCTCAGGCCCCAACTTGACTCATTGAAACAGAACCTGGTTTTAACAAGATCCCCAGGTGGTTCTCAGGATCACATTTTGAGGGGAGGGGAGGGGTCCCAGGATTGTATTTGAGAGGATTGATGTCCCATGCGTGTGGCAGGAGGCCTGCCTGGTGTTTCTACAGTGGCTGAAGGGACTCCCTCAAAGAGGGAGCAGACTAAATGCATCTAAAGGTTTTCAATGTGTCAGCCAAGCAACCTCTTTATGGGGATCATCTAACTAATGTTAATTGCTCTTGGCCTATTGTGTGACTCCAGGCAGGATTTACGGAAAACCACCATTATCTACAACCCTATAAAAGACTCATTGCTTTTAAGGCTTTGTATCTCATGCCTGGAGACACCTCCTGATACTAGATGTATCATCCACATGTACAAATACTGTCTGTATTTGCATAATTCTCCATGGCACCTGAGACTCCATTTCAGTGGGCAGGTGGGCCCCGGTAAAGAAAGGGCTGCTGCTCAGATGCTATGATAGGGGTAGAAGTCGTGGAGAATTTGCTCTATAAAGACAGATGATTTGTCTAGTTTTCTATCCAACTCTGTGATTTCAGGCATTTCATAAATTTTGCTGTAGCCTCCAGCCCAGCGGATGTTGAAAGTTGTTTCCATGTCGCTATGACACTCCATCCCTTCTCCCGTGAGTGTCTCACAGGTCAAGGGGACAAAAAGGTGGCCTGGAAATAAAAGGAGTGACAGATGATGGCCCCTAAAGAGCCATCACAGGACAGCTGAGTGCTTCGCAAGGGCTGGCGTCTGTGTCAGTACTGCTGCTAGGTAAGAGAGCGGTGACGACATGGCTGCTTGTGCTGAGCCTGTGGCTGGGGTCACAGCGGTTGGAGAGGAAGGGCGCGCTTGCCTTTCACACGCTGGTCTTTGCCTCCTTGTCCCCCCCGGACCCCCCGGTCCTTTGTTCTCTTCCACTGCCGAGGGACACCAGTGTATTTTGGATTCATTCACACTCTGCTTCAATTACTTTCAGAGCAACTTATTTCTCTTATTTATTACCGTCCTGAGAGAATTTGGATCTCTAAAACTTTCACTCCTCAAGCTTTGAAAAGTCATTCCTCACATTATGTTTTCCGCTAATGTGAAGGCCACCTCTCTTTCAACTTTGGAAACAATCTCTGTCATGACTGAAGTTTTTCGTATGTCCCTGCATTCTATATCTTCCCCAATGTCCTTGGCTTGCTGAAGACAAGACCAAATTGTGCTCCTCTCTTCTGAGTTTACCTCATTTTTGGATGAGGGCTGGCAGTTTCCGATTTATTTTTGAACCTGTTAATTATTTCAGTCTTCACTAAAATTCGGAGAACTTAAATAGGTTGAATAGCTCAGTGCCCATTTCACTGATGAAGAAACTAAGGGCAAGAAAGCCTTTTTCAGGAAGTAGGGAGCTGGAGAGAGAAGGAACATCTCTGGTTCCTCGTCCAGAGCATTTGTGGCCACCCAGGGCCATTTCAGCATAGTGGAGCTGGGCTATTGAAGGCTGGGAGTTTTAGACTCCAGGGTACAGCAGCACAGTCCCCACCAGCCACTCACGGGGTCCTTTGTGTGGTGTAGTGCGTGACTCCCATCCTACCCATAAAGGCCAAGGTCGAGTGCGGCTTGGCGTCTTGCCATGCGTGGGCTACCTGGGTGCTGCCGTGACAGAGTTGGTGCCTTTCTGGATTCAGCCTGATCCTTTTCTGATCAGCTTGCCACACCAATGCTCTGCCCCTTTCATGTGCAGGTCCTCTGTGCTGCACGGTAATTGGCCTGGGAGCAATGACCCATTTTTCCATACAGAGCTGCATGTACCATCTGTGAACACTCTCGCCCAAATGATTCAGACTCTCTAAAGTGTAGTTTCACTGTCACTTGTCATTTGCTCAGTGTCTCGGCTTTGCATCTTCTAAACTGGAGATCCGAATTTTTGTCTGAATTCTATCTTTTGATGGGAATATCAGGGATTCAGTTATTCTCAGAAAGGAGCAATGGAAAATCTCTCTCTCTCTCTCTCTCTCTCTCTCTCTCTCTCTCTCTCTCTCTCTCATCAAAGATCCAACCCCGGACCTTTGCACTAAGCTATATCCCCAGACTTTTTCTCTTATTTTGTTTTGATTTTGAGGCAAGGTTTCACTAAATTGCCTATGCTGGGCTCAAACTTGTGATCCTCCTGCTTCAGCTTCCCAGAGTGCTGGAAGTACAGTCCTGGGGCACCAGGCCCAGAACTTTCTCATTTATAAGTGACTATTTACCTTGCACAAAGCCCAACTCATATAAAACTCCATGGCCAGTTATCTCTGTCTTCTGAGAAGTAATGTGCTAACAACCCATCCCCTCAAAGCACAAGGGGCAAGAAGAACTGAGACTGAAATCTCTCCCACATCTCATTAGAATTGAGCTTCTGTGGCTGGTAGGATGGTTGATCTTGTTTGCTGGAAATTCCCCAGCACCAAGAAGAATGCCTGGACACACTGATGCTCAGTAAGAATGCAATTGAGGTGCAATTTGCTTTACTGGCCATAAATTCTCCACAACTCTCCACCATTCCTTGTCCATATCCTAGTCACAGGACCAGGCAGCTCCTCCACAGGAGGAGAATACTTCCCTGTCTTCATTCGGCTGTAGTCTCAACTGTGTGGCTTGCTCTGACCAATGGTGTTGACCATGAGTTAACTCCAAGTCTAGGTCCCTAAGGGCTGTTACACATTTCTACCATTTTTTTTTTTTTCATCTCTGTCACTGTCATGAGAAAAGCAGGTTCTGCCCAGTCCATGGTTCAAGGCAGGCCTGAGATAGCGTAGGAAAGCCAGACCCAGCACTTGCAGGGTAAAACAGATGGCCCCACCAACCCTATTATTACCCTTGGCCCACCCACCAATGCACCAGCAAGTCAATCAAGAACTGTGGAGCCCCCTAGCTGAGTCTAGCTCACCCACAGGTGTGTGAAAGCTGTAGGTTACCAATCTCTGTCGACTACAATTGCAGTACTGTTACTTTAGGGCATGGGGAATCAGGATGGTTTATTCTACAGTATATTATTGTACAAATTGCTTACTGACACTGTCTCGGTCTGCCACCGGTGTTTTTCCCCCCAGGGTCCCAATTTCTAAGCTATTGTTGACCTTCATGGTTGTTCTGAAACCAGCAATTAGCAAATATTGTTTTTAAGGATTAGACGGTAAATATTCTAGGCTCAGTGGGCCTCATATGGTTCCTGCTCTGTTCTCCCCTCCCATTCCCTCTCCCTTCCCTTCCTTCACCTATCCTCTCCTAACTTCTTTCTTTTCATCTTTTCTTTTCTTTCCATTTCCTCTCTCTTCTTCCCTCTATTCACCTCTCTTCTCTTCCCCTCCCCTTCTCGTTTCTGTCCCCTTTTGGGCTTGGTTTGGATTTGGCTTGTGAGCTGTACTTTTTCAACCCTCTTCTAAAGCATGAGATGCATTCATTGGCAAAAGTCTACAGCCTTTAGATTCAACTCAAGAATCCATTAATTATTTCAGAAGCTTCTGTAGACCAGGAACTAGGTAGATTCTATACACTTTCAAATATATTGTCTTACTTTAATAAGTGAAGATTATTTTCCATCAAGGGAATATTCATAGTAGGCTTAAATAAAATTACTGCAATGCAAGCTAATTTTTCCCAGAAAAGAACATATATCCTGTGCTTCAGTATAACTATGTCCCATTTTCACAAGTGAGATGGACCATGGAAATCGGGGACAGAGTGAGTCTCTGTTGAATTTTAATTTGGGCTATAGAGCTGGTCCTGTTGTGATTTTAAACTGTGCCACTCAGTAGGGTGCTAAGAACACTGTACCTAAGGCTGAAGGGCAAATGGGTGTAGTGTACATGATCGTTGCTTTCAATAAAAGATTTTTGCAAAAACACAATATGAGTAATAAGCTAGCTGAAAATGTTTTCATATATGAACATAAATAGCATGGGAAAATCATATATAAGCTTTTAAGATAAAATAAGCCTTGAAAGAAAATTTGAACTTTTGGCTTTTGACCCATCCCCAGCCTCTTCAACATATTTTTTGTTTGTTTGCTTGCTTTGTTTTTGCTACTTGGGGACTTGGTGTTTGGGTCCTGAACGTCCTCCAAAGGCTCATGTATGAAGGACTTGGTCATCTGCCTGTGGAGCTACTGATGGGATCTGGTGAAATTTTTAGGAGGCGGAGCCTCATGGGAGGAAATGAGATCACTGAGGATGTGACGTGAAGGGGGTTATTTGGATCCCAGCACTTCCCTCTCTTTCTCTCTTTTTTTGCTTCCCAGTCATCATAAATGAGTAGCTCCCTGCATCATGTGCTCCCACCATGTTGTATTTGACACAGGACCAGGGTAACAGGGTCAAGTAACCATGGACCTTTGAAACCATGAGTCCAAATAAACCTTTAAAAGTCTGATTAATTGATCTTCCTTCTTTCCCTATTTCCCTTCTTTTTGTCATTTACTCATTTTAAAAAAATACATATGCTGCAATCTTGTATAGTCTTGTTGATATCCTTCTTGATTTCAGTAGTTCATTATAATGGCAATCGCTAGGGCCCTATTGTTTAGAGAAATATGCTCCACCAAAAGGAATTCCCCACGGGGAGTCCAGCATCTTCTCCTCTAGGCCAAACTCTGGCTTCTTAGGCTTCAAACATCCAGGACTTCCTGCCCCAAACTTTGTGTGATATGCACATCCCGGCCTCCTGGAGTAACCTCAGAGCAGATCATTGCACAGGGTAGAGATGAAGTGGATGGCACATGGGTCCCTGGCCAAAGTGTCCATATGTAGGAATGCAAGCTCTGTGGTGTTTCAGAGAGCAGAGTGGGAAAGAAGCGGGTGGCTTACAGGCCAGGCCTCCACTTTTGCTCTTGTTCTGGGCCCCCACAGCTCTTTAGGGTGATCCTGATTCCAAGTGCATCCAGACACAGCTCTGTCCTGCCGACCTAATACTTCTCAGTTACAGAAACACTCATTAGTGACAAGATTCTGGAAATATTGTTGGGCTTGCTTTTGTGTGTTGATATGTGTATTTTTCGTTTCTAAAGCTCTTTAGGTCATAGGGAGATTTAAACTATTCATTTGAAGGTGAAGTTATAAAAAGGTCAACATCTCTTCTGCATTTAAAGAGATTTCCTGTCTCAGAAATACCATGTATCCTCTGCACTGATAAAGATGTTCACCTTTCCCGCCCAGGCTGTTATTCTGTTGTTAATACAAGCCTCTTTCATCAGTTAGAGGCCACCTCAGAAAAAATGGGCAGAGATGGCAGCGCAGGCTCCTGTCTTGTATTTCATTATTTATTTATTTATTGCTGGGCGGGGACTCTGCCACTGAACTGTTGTATATTCTCAGCCTTGAGGCTTCTCTTCTTTAATGTGGAGGAAATTAAGCACTGATATCAGAGTTCCTCTTGTCATTCCTTTCAGCATTAAATTTTTCTTTAAAAGTCGAAAGGTATAAAATGGTCTATGGTGAAAATGAAACTGTCCATTCTTGAGCTCTAATTCCCTCCCATGGAAGTGACTCTTGTTTCTGATATATCGTGCGGACCCACTCACGTGTCCACTGTGAGAACCTTCCATACCAGCACTATTCAGACGCATCCTCCTTTTTGGTGAGTACATAGTATAAATTGGGAGCATTCAGGCTTGCATTATGGACAATATAGCAACTCTTGGGACTCAACGTTATGTATTTTTTAGAGAAAACTTCTTCAAGAGAGCCAACTCTGACTCACTGAACCAGAGGTCAGCAAACTGTGACCCACTGCCTAAAAGCTGGCCTGACATCTGTTTTGATATGATCCATGAGCTATGACGCTTACATTTTGAAGAAAAAAATCAAAAGAATTGTATTCCATGTTACATAAAAATTATGTGATTTTCAAATTTCAGAGTTTATAAACAAAGTTTTATTAGAACACAGCCTCACTTGGTCTTTTATATATTTCCTATGGCTGCTTTTGCACTGTTTGTCATACAGTTGTGAGTTTGTGTAACAGACTATTATGTCTGTGAAGCTGAAATTTACTTACCATCTGGAGAATTATAGAAAACATTTGCTGACCCCTCATTTGATTGCCAATATAATTGAACACTTGATTTTTAAAAATTTGGTAGTGGTAGTATATGTATCAGTAGCATATCTTTTTCTTATAAGAATTAAGGATTTTCCCTAAGTGCTTGCCTTATTGGGAGAACTTTGGCTGGGCTAAATCTGAAATAAGTCAAAAGAAAACGAATTCATTTATCTTACTTGAACTCCAAAAGCAAAAATTCACTAATTATCAGAAGTTATTCAAAAGTTCAATCAAAACCAAACTTTCTAATGGATTGGTGTGACTAACTTCCTAACATTTCTTGTAAGTATGTTCTTAATTTAGGAATTAGCTGTACATTAGCAAATAAAACATGAAAGTTTTTGCTACAAGAAATAACATGAGATCTTTCTTATTCTTAGAGCTAAATCAAAAAGGCGAGATGAATAGTCTTTCCTTAGGTCTGGAACGGAGACAGTAAGTCCTTATTCATGTGGTATTTAGGGATAAATCATGGATAACAATTTTTTCTTTAGGTATTAAATAATGAAATGGACTTTTTCTTTAATTTTTTGAAATACAAACAATAATAATATGTAGTCATCTCTTAGTAGCCATGATTAGTCTGAGGATCTTCTACAGATATGTAGCTGCACAAGTCTTTTAAATAAAATGTTATAGTATTTGGACATAATCTATGCATATCCTCCTGTGTATTTCAAGTCATGTCTTCTTTACTTAGAATACCTACTACAATGCAAATGTGATGTAAATGGTTGTTTTATTGTATTTTATAGGGAACAATTACAAGAAAGATGTCTGTACAGATTCAGTTACAGGTGCAATTTTTTTTTCATTTATTTTTTATCTGCAGTTAGTTGAATCCATGGCTATAAAACCACTGGATGTGAATGGTTGACTATACAGACAGTTGTTTAGATCCAAGGGTCTGAAAGTATTCTCCCAACTTAAATAATACCAGCATATATAAGATTGCCACAAGAAAAGCAAGAAACACCTGAGTCATAGAGAAATTATGTTTTCAGGTCACGTATCTATTCTAACAGCAGTGAAAAGCAGTAAGGGAAAAAAAGAACCAACTAGAAATATAGTTTAAAAAGAAAAACATTCTGATGTGCTTCTCTGATCTTTGACTAGCCCTTTGGACTAAGAATAAAGGTAGCAGATGGAAATTTAGAGCAATAAGGATTATAGATAAGAGACACAAAAGTGTCATTGGCATTCTGGAAAGCTGTCCATCTGTGTTCCTCTGAATTATTTCATCAAGCATAAAATGATCAATATATGGTGCTAGGTGAAGTTTTGGGAGAGTAAAGCCAACACAAGTGTTCTTGTTTTGTTAAAGAGAAGGAAATTGAGGATCAGAGAGATCAGTTTTTCTGAGAAAGTGTTCAAAGCTAAAACCATTAGTAGACATTTCAAAACAGCTGAACACTAGTTCAGATTCGGTTTTCAATCATGAATTGAGAACCTCCTGTGTTCAAAATGTTCTGCTAGGCAGAGTTAAAAAAAAAAAAGTGTAAAGCAAGGCCCTTTCCTTCCAGAAACCAACAATTTAATGAAGACAGAATTCAAGACACCACAGCCCTGGTGATAACATCATTGTGATGTTGACTAATAGATTTGTAGGAGTTAAACACAAAGAAAGCTATTTCAATATTTTGTTTTTGGTAAATAAAAAGTTTCAGACTGGGGCTGTAGATCAGTGATAAAGTGCTCACCTAGCATTTGCAAGACCCTGAGTTCAATTTCCAGCACTGAATAAAAATATAAGTTTCAGTGGGGACCAGATGCGAAAGTCCAAGTAGAGCACGAGTGTGGGTCTAAACAATAAGGTGGCAGGGCGCAGGTCTGTTTCCAGAACTGGAGGAAATGCTATTAGAAAACCTGCTCAGTTTAAATTAAGTGTCTTTCAGGGTATGTGAGGAGCCTGAACTCATAGGCACCAATGAATGATTTTATTTTTTTTATAGATTTAAAACTTCGGCCAATTTTTTTTTTTTTTTTAAATCTTGGATCCAACTAGAGCTTTGGTAAATTTCAGGTTATTTTCTTTCTCCCAAATAACTGATGGTCTCTGCTCCACTCATTGAGCAGTGGATTCTTCTGCAGATTCGTGAAAATACTCACGATCATCATTTTCTGAATGCCTTTCATGTGCCAGATGCTCCAATATGTCATGTGATGGGAGTGTACATTTCTTAAGGGACTTAGTATTGAAAATTCCTGCTTTTCTTTGGTCAGTTTTTGATCTTACGGATCATTTTGGTGAAAGGGATTTGCTTTGATAAGAAAACTTGAAAAAAACCAGCAACACCGTACTTTCTAGATTCTGCTTCACGTAGGTGAGGAGCATTTGGCCGCCCTGGACTTTACAACTAGGCCTGCTGAGGCAGTGAAGGTGGATAAGGAAGGCCACACCGACTGGCAGTGGCAGTGACACCAGCTTCCCAGGACAGAGTGTGGCAGTGAAGGCTGGGCCACAGAATGTGCGTAGGTGGTAGGACTGCTGTTCTTCACGTACTCTCTGGTGGCAAGAATTTTTGTGGTCCTGGAAGCTTCCCAGCCTTCCTTGCCATTCCCTTGCCCAAGTCTGATTCTTTACCGTTCTATGGAATTGTATTGGCAGCCCAATACCTTTGAATAAATTCCTCTGCTGCCCACATTGGCCAGAGTACCTCTCTGTTGTTTGTCACTGAGCTTTCATTGACATGAGTGGAATATCACTTGACTCTTAGATCCCCACCTCTTAATAATACATATCATCATCCCTATTAGATTTTAGGTAATTGATCGTCAGTAAGAGTATTAACTTGCTTACAAGCACACTGGTGAAAGTGATAGCACTGACATTTAAACCAAGGCTTGAATTTGCCTGATTCTAACATTCATGTTGTTCCCATCCTATTGCATAAAACCAATGTTATTGTAAAGAAAATCATAGCATGTGTGTGCACATACATAACTATCTATCTATCTATCTATCTATCTATCTATCTATCTCTGTGCATTGTTTGCTAGTCAGAAACCAGACATACTTTTTTTGGTCTGTGCTACTCTGAAGCTCCAAAGGCCTAGCCTTGTGCTGGCACCACACTGTTTTATTTTTATAACTTTATGATAAGTTTTAAAATATACCTCAGCCACTTCTCCTTTATTCTTTTATGCCTTTTTTTCTTGCCTCTTCTGGGTTGTTTACTTTTCTACATGAGCAAATGGATTGTTTTTTAATGTTATCCTCCATCATGGAGAAACACAGCCTTCATTTAAGGAGCTTCAACTTAAATGATTTTTTTCCCCTTAATGGGGTTTCATAAAGCGTTCATAGCTCCCACATGCGGATGCATGCACACACTCATGTCCTCACTCACAGATATATACCTATATATAGTCTTTTGCGCTTATATAAAGACTTGTTTGTTAGCTTTAGCATAGTTTAAATTTTTCCAGGAGGAGAAGTTCTAACGGAGTAGGCTAGAGAAGCTCTGCCACTAATGCTGGCTGAAAACGGAATGAAGATGCCTCAACAAGAGAGTAGCAATGAGGAGGAAGATAGTTTGTCACAGGTTTTACTTTTTCCATCACTTCGTTCCTGCAAAAAGCAGCATGAGTCTCTTTGAATCCTGCATTTTTCTCCAAAAATAATTTGGTTGCTGGGGGATTCTCTCCAGGCAACACTCAGCAAATAAGTCCCAGAATAATATCCGATTTGGGTTTGCGCCTCATTTTCCTGGTGTGATCCCAGGCAATCAAAAGGCTAACTAATATCTATGGTTCTGGAAGGATTTCTTCCATTGGGAAGTTGTTAAGGACCAATGAGACTCACAGGTCCTGCCTGGTCTAATAAACCAACAGAGTAATTATCACCTCTTTAAGTGGAAGTGGATTTAATACACATATATTCATCTTGAGTTAATGAAAAGCTCATGCTTTTGATCCAGAAGGACACCAGGCTCTTTCTTCGCTCTTACAGCAAAATGTTCAAGTATAAACATCCTCACGAGGATCTCCCATAGGAAATTCTATGCATCTGCTCAGGTTAAAAAAGCACCAACTTATTTATTTCCTCTAATAGAGAAGGACTTCTCTCCTGCAAGGCCAGTGGCTTGGTTCTGGGAATTGTGAGATGGTAACAGATTGGAATGATGCTCTTAATGGAAGATACCAAAAACTACATGGAAACTATGCGGTGGGCTCCAGCCACCTTTATGGCAGGCACAGACTCAATGGTGCCAGGAATTTTCTGAGATTCTGCACTTTGATGCCAGGCTCAGGGTTATTCTTTGGTACCACAATTCACACAGGTATTTCTAGCCTGTCTCAGTTCGAGTTTGTGGATAACATCAGAAATAAAATGCAGCTTGTAGCTAGCCTGAGAGCCAACTTCTTCTAAAATTAAATTAAGATTAGCCCTAGTACCTCATATCCCTGAAAGCCCCGATGCATAACAAGGTGGGACTGAATGTGGTGCCTGGAAAATTACTATCATATTTTGCAGCAACACTTCTGCTTTAAAAAATTAAATTGATGAGCACAGAGTTAATCATGTTGTAACTGCATGTAATCTTCACTGGAGTTAATAATTAACTGTGGGTGTATGCTGAACTACCCCATAATGTTTCCTGGCTTGACTACCCCTCAACAACAAGCTGGCACCCAGGCTCAATGGTTTCTGAGGAGAGCTGGTTATTAGATTTGCTTACAGAATGCCCATGCATTCAGTTTGTTCTGATTTGGAGAAAAGCTGGTTTTCTAGCTAAAGTTGAAATATCAATGCCTTGAAGTAAATTTCTCACCTAGGCAGATTCTGAAGAGCCAGCCACGGATATCTGTAAAGAGAAAGATTCATAAGTCAATCCCAGAGGACCAAAAAGATCGTTGCTGCACTTCTAGTGTCCTTGAGTGGCAGTTTACAAGCCTGGATAATTAGCAAATATTAGTCTTTTCTCAGGTGATACCAGTAGCAAATAATAATAATAGAACTTATTTTAATTTCAGAGAAACTTAGTTTTCCTACTAATTAAAAAACTAAAAATACATATTTGATCTTTCATCTTTTTATAGTTCCCAGTACTGGATGTTTTGTAGCCAGGTCACATCTGATTCCTCCAGTGGTTATAAGCTCTTTTATTACTATGTATACAAAATGCCTTAAAAATCAGCTCACAAGGCGGTTTGCTATTGTGTTTTGAATGGATGACTCATGACTATATGTTTAAATGACAGCTGCAGAGAAAAGTGGTCTGCATTTTTAAATGCCTTTCCAGGTGAAGTGCCCCAAATAATTCTTCCATTGAAATTTTCTGGAATCCAATGCAAATATACAACTCCATTCTCTTGCTGTCTCAAGTAACAATTTCACCATTGCTTGAAGACTGATGCAAAAGTCGGCAATCTTCATTGACTAAAACCTATTTCTTCTCTCCAAATTTAAATTGAATCCCAATTTAAAAAAAGGTTGACATTCAAAAGTGCTTAAAATATTGTTCACCAAAGCTAGGAAAAAGTCCAAGTAACTATGAGTTATTTATTTCATAAGTAAAAAAGAGGAAAGGACAGGTGGCTTATAATTTTGATGGAGGCCAAGTAGCACTGTAACTTTGTGGTTCTTCTAACATGGAAAGGGTTCTCTGGGGGTCTGTCTCATGTGAGTGAAAAGAAAGCAAAGTCATTTTATATCAAATGTGAACTATTTTGAGAACTGTCCTAGGTTCTAAAAAAATTAGCATTCAAATGGTGACAATTTACTAAACCAATACGAAAATTGGTCAGATCCGGAATATGTGGTTCACAAAAGGAACTGAACTGCACTTACTAATCCTGTGTGTGGAAGGTTTCAGAATAGTGCCAAAGAGGGCATTACTAAAACTTGCTGTTTATGTAAGTGATTATTGGAGAGATTATGTCAATCTGAGGCAATCAGAAACTATTCCTGTATTAGGGTTTAGGAACCATGCCTAGATTAGGCAATTAGGAACCAGCCTGGATTAGAGTGTGAGAGATTTATGGGCCAGAGAATGAGGGAAGAACATTCACCTGAATGTTGGAGGCCCAACTGGGAACTCTAACTGTATGAAAGAAAGATGGAGGAGCCCATGGAGCCCACTCCATTCCTGGGAACAGCATCTAGAGGTACCAGCAACGGCTTCATCTGCAAAGCAGTTGTGGCCAGAACTTACGGAGGCAAAGCCCTGTGAGTCTTCTGTTTGCCTCCAGAATGTCTAAAATCCTACCCTTTGGTGGTGATGCTATTGCTGTCACTAGGTATTTTATTGCTTGAAGTGTCTTGTGTAGCCTTGGATCCTACTCAATGGGGCTATCTGCTTGCTCATATTCCTGTGTTTATTCCTCAACCTCAAAAGCCCCCCAAGATTCTCAGCCTTCACCTGATGTCACCTCTCATGGCTCCTTTTATGACTCTTCCGAGTCTGTTTTCCCCTATCACAACACCTGATCTGGGTACATTTCCTTCTTTTCCATATATACACGAGAGCCTATGTAGAGGGAATTGGAAGGGTCTGGATAGATGGACGTCGATGACCTCTCTTTTACAATAAGACTATGCAGAGCAGCTCCTCCCTGGCACCTCATGACCCAGCAGGCAAAAGATGCCAGTAAGAAACAATGGAATGGTTACTACAATAGAATGCCCATCTGCAAACATTGTCTTTTAAGAAAACATGCCTTGCTGAATGCTTAACACATAGCTTTGCTTTAAGATTAAAAACATGCTATGTTTTTTCTAACACCTGGCCAAGAGAAGGCTCATCCATTTATCTATTCACCATATACTTCATGATAGAGTGGCAGTATATTTAATAATTACATAAGAATAACAGGTACAAAACTCTTACTGAACAGACTGTTACCTCTCTTCCCAAGCACCTGGCTAGCACCTGGAGCTAGAAGGTTAGAAGGAGCAAAGTAGTTTCTGACTTCGTAGCACTTAGAGGTACTTACTGGGGGAGTCCAACATCAAAAATAAAATCACAAGATTAATTAGTGGCCACAATTGTGATAAATGTCTAATAAGAAAACTCATCTGTTTTGGGAGAAGCTTCCAAATACTATTAGATAACAGTAACAACAATAATTGACAGAAAAGCCTTAGCTTCTAAAGCCTGTGAAGTTCAAGTTTGTAAGATCCACCTATGCTACTGTTGGCCTCCTCACTGATGAGTCCACTGTAGTATCTGTGCCCGGTAAATAGATCTGTTACATACAGGGTCGTCCTGCATTGACATGGCCAACTTCAATTTCATCTGACTCTCCTTGGGTAGAAGTATTCTTGCGATGAAGAGCTGACATTGGCTAATTTGTCAATACTACTAAGTGGGAGGCTTAGCCTTGTAACTCTTCTCCCCAGGGAACCTCTCAGCAGCAGCGGCTGACATAGGAACTTCCCAGATGAAGATGCCATAGCCTGGCTATTTCTTCACTGTGCTGCTCATGCTGAGAGAGTGAAAAATGCTTCTTCTTGGCTATTTCTTTGTCATTTTTAACAGGGTCAAGCTCAAATACCCATAAGAGGAGATTGAAAGCCAATATGCTATACCATCAAATTTAAAAGGCTAGAAAATATATCCATCAAAACCCTAAACTCTTATCATTTCAGTATCTTATTCCTTTAATGCGGGTGTATTAGTTTCAATAAAAGAACAACAGAATGTCCATTATGCAGTAACTTGACATGCTTCGATGACAATATGATTAGTTTCAACAAAACACGCGTGTACTGGATGTGTTTTTTTTAAAAATTGATTTCACAGAATCAGAGACATTAGAATTGGAAACGTTCTATTAGGTCATAAGACACATCCCTTGAGGCCAGTATAGAATTGGTCCCTAGTTTCCAGTATGTTTTCTGATGCAGTTTCCTATCAGGTTTTGATGAGCTTATATATTTATTATAGGCTGGCAATGTGTACTAGTAAAAATTACACCAATCCATCTGAGAAATAAAGTTCTACAAAAATAAGCATTTCTGAGCACTAATTTTACTTTGGTGGATACATTTTTAATATACTAGTGTTTATAGCCTCTCATCTTATAAGAGGCAGGGTAGGAGCACTGGATCATGAGATGACATTATAATCAAATCGTATATTTGCATATCTTAAGTTGCAGAAATTTCCCCAGACCAATTTTTTTTTTTTTACTAGATTTACACAAACTGTGGTATGAAGATTTGATTTCCAAGAATGGCTTGTTTTCTGTGCAGGAAATTGAGCTCTGCACCTCAAGCAAGGGCCAGCCATCATCCAGTCGAGGGACCTAATGCTTTGATCTGCTTAGGCAGTGTGTCTGTCCTGCACTGTGACCCGGAGAGAAATTTTGTAAGAGAGTGAGTGGCAGGGCAAGTCTGAGCTGCACAGCTGTGCTCTGGGTGCTGGGGGTGGGCCGCAGCAAAGGAGTTAGCTGGTTTTGCCCAATTATGCATATTTTCTGTTCTGCTTTTCATTCTTAATTTCTTCTCCTGCAAAGTTGCTCTCTGCAGTGATTCAGAGAGAAAGCTTAGGAAAGGAAGTCCCAGTGGTAGAACATAGGCCTAGCATGTGTGAGGTCCTGGGTTTAATTCTCTCGTCCCTAAGAGAGTAAAAGGGGGTGGCATTTCCAGGTGAAATTTACATATAACTCTCTATACACAGTTTAAAGGTTGACCTCCATTCAGGAATCCTCTTCCCCTTTAAAGATTACCTTTGAAGATTATTTTCATTGATTTTATCCTTTAAAGATTTTGGAGAAAGATGCATGATATGATTTTTTGAGTCCTTTAAGGGTTTCCATCACCTTTTGCATCTTCACAGAGATAATGAGCAGAAAGTCAGATGTGGACGAAGCTGGAGTGGGGTAGGAGGAGGGAATCAGGCTGCATGTGAAGAAAGGCAGGGAGGGAGGCACAATAGTATTGTGTTCAGCCAGTTTCCACTTGTTGTTCTTGTTCCCATGTCCCTGTTCAAAAACCCAGATGCGACTCTTGTTTGTTCAAGATGCAGCTAGTGAGTATTAGGTCTGGAGAGCATCCGGGGAGGTCTCATACATCTTTCATGCACCTGCACGCTAAATGAGAAAAAACACTCAGGTGCTGAGTCAGACTTATGAATTTGCTGTACATTATGCAAACAAGTAATTTTGCATGTCCAGAAGGTAGAGCTATCATGGGTGCAGATTTCCTAGACTCTTCATCATTTAGGAGAATGCAAACTGAAAGCCAGTCAATCAGTGACAAGTCCTAATTGCTCAACACAGTGGATCTGTTCAGACAGGTGCCAGTTACAAGAAAAAATCTTGCCCACTAGGGACTTCGTGTACCCAAGCAGAGACCAACTTAACTGCTCCAGGAGATTTAAAAAGGCAGGGACCTTAGCTATGTCAATTCTTGGATGGCAGCAGTAAAAACAGCTTTGCCCATGGGATCAAGGTTGTGGCAAATGAAATGATGACACAATTCGGTAGGGGGCATCCAGGGAGCTCTGCTCTTGAATGCAACAGCTTTTCCAGGAGAGTCAGTCCATATGGCTCCAGGAAGTAGCCTCTCAGTTGTTCCCTTCTCGATCAGATTCAAGTCCTAGTCACTGCCAGCAGTGTCTGCTTGCCCAATGCCAGTCAGTCTCACCGCACAGGCTCCTCTTCCTCCTATTTACTTTCCCATGGGAGCTGAAGGATGTAGAGAGGTGTGGGGGACCATGGACCACGGACCATGGTACAAAAATGTTGCTGCCTTCCCAGGCTGTTCCTAGGAGACACAGACTTCCTGAGCGTGGTTTCTGATTCATCTTGTTAAAGTCCAAAGAAAGTTTTCAGGCATTCAGATCATAAGTGTGAGCAGTTTCTGGGAAGGTTGCAGAGATCCTAAGGTCATGAGGACAACTCTAGGGAGCTTGTCAGGGGAGCTGTGGCCAGACAGCAAGAAGTGGGTCTCCTGTGGGTTCAGGCTAGGTGGCTGGGAGAAGTGGCACTGTGGTGGGCAAAATGACAAAGACTCAGCATCACTCTCTCGGGAGTCACTTTGAGAGAACGTGGCACAGGGCGGAGAAGAGTCAGGGCCAGGCTGAATAAACAAGGGCTATGGTGTCTGTGAGCTGAGGTACATGGAGAAGATGCACTGGGGCTCAGAGAAACCTAAAGCTGGAGACCCATGATGGAGGTACATCTTTGGTACTCAAAGTGTGGTCCATGAACCAGCAGATCATCATGAAGTAGCACCTTGTGATACCTACTAAACCCCAAGTCCTACCCTAAACTTACTGAAACAGGATGTGTATTTTTCAAAACTCCAGTTAATTTGTCTGCACACGAAAGTTTGAAGAGTCCTAACACTGCCTAGTATTTACCCAGTGGTTTTTCCACAATAGTAGTCAGGACTTGCTAAGAAGGGATCAGCTTTTCTAGCCTAATGGAAACTTTATCTCATCCATTTTTGGGCAAAAGCAAATGAATAATCCTGTTTTCCTCCACAAGTGTACAATACACACCTTACCTCATTTCAGGCTGCTTTTACTTTTGCTTTTGGAAACAATTCCTTTCTAATTACGTGTAATTCTGACAAAGCTGTCACCACGAAGGGGGGTGCTTGATTGACGCTGGCTAGAGAGAAATTGTTGTTGTTGTTGTTGTTGTTTTCCTGGAAACATATGTGGAGGGGAAGGTCTTTGTTCTACTGAGAGCCTAAGGAAGAAGAAGGCTTGGGACTGTCAGGGGCATCTTACTACACATAGGCAATCTGCATGAGGCCCCTCTTCCTGCTAGAAGAGTCAAGGGTCAGGCAGAGCAGAGAGATGGAGAGAAGAAACTCATGTGATCACCTGAGCTCAGCAATACCCAGAGTCAGACCATGCTTGGGCTTCCAAGTGGAGTGAGCTAATAAATTCACAAGTTAGCTTAAAGCACTTTCAGGTTGGTTTTCTATTATCTGTAGATAAAGAATGGCTCTGACTAAAGCCTGCCTGAGACTGTATTACCAGGTTTTCCAAACCAGAAGCTTTAAAATCTGGATCTATGGGGGAAAATGAAGGGAATAAAGCCATCATAAAGCTTAAAACTTGTGACTTGACCACTGTGTGAATGAAGTTGTACAAACATATATTTAAATTTAATTTTCATATAATTAGACATAGGAGGTTTAAAAGTTTTAGGCACCCATGAGTCCTAAAATATTGGTTCTGTATATTAAAGTGCAGCAGCAGCAGGCTGCATTTATTTTCTGGATTTAGAGGCACTGCCTATTGAAATTAATATTCAAATTTATGCAAACTAATATGCAAATCACCCTGGTTTTGGTGTTTTAAAAACAAGAGGATAGAATTGCAGCTCTGATGTTTCAATGATTCTGATGCTCTGATGAACGAAGACAAAAAGGGCTAGAATACAGATGAAACATGTTCCCTTGGAATACCCAAAGCAAATAGGAAATTTATGGCTTGATAAAGTGTTTTAAAATAGAAAATAATACCTCAGTTTAATACAGTGGTTTAACCATTCATTAATTTACTCAGTGCAAGCACTGCAACTTTTTAGAAATAATGCCACCCATAAACACATTCTATAAACACAAAGAAAAATATGTATTTTCATTCCTGCCAAATGTCAAAACTTAAATTTACAATTGTTTCAGTGGAAACACCGAAGCCTGCCTCTCTTCTGTGATCAACTGGTAACCACTATTGGAGATCTATTTCACTATGATGTATCTAATCATTATGATGTAAGGTGTAAGGTGTATGTATATGTAGTCAATATCATCAGTCAGGAGTAGGTTAATTTATGATTAACAAAAACTTAAAAAGTAGTTGGTTAAATAAAGTAGAAATGCTTTTCTTCCCTACTTCATCAAAAAATTTTGGAGATAGATTATGCTTTAGGACACCTCTATGTTTAAAGAGGACTAACAATTCTTCAAGATTTTCCAAGCATAAAACCTAGAATGTGACTCTCATCTTCCAGGCTGAATAAGGTTTCTGGGTCTCTCCAGTCACACTGTCCTTCTCTCCAGCAGGTGGAAGAAAAGAAGTGTGGCTTGCCACCTCTCTTTGAAGGAAATTCCTTAGAGAAAGTTCCACAAAGTATTTTTCTACAAATTGTGTTAGCTTATATCTCATTGATTAGAACTTATAGTCCTGTAGTGTTATGAGCGAGGCTATGAAATATGGTTTCTCAGCTGAGAAATACATGCCCAGATAAAAGTAATTATTCCATTTATTTGAGAGAGAAACAGAGAGTAGATGTGCCGTAGTTTGGATTTTCCATGTGTTAAAGGCTCCATCTCCAGCTTGGTACTATAGGGAGATGGTGGAAATGTTAAAAGATGGGCCTAGTGAGAGGTCTTAGGTCATGGGGGAGTTCTCTTGAGGAGGATAAGCAGACTCCTGCTTCTTCTCTTCTTTCCTTTCTCTTTCACTTCCTGGCCATGAGAGGAGCAGCTTTGCTGTGCTATCTACCATTGCTGCCTGGTTCCCCCATCATAGGCCTAGAAACAAGGGGATCAACTTAATCATCAACTTGACCCTCTGAAATCATGAGCCAAAAATAGACCTTTTCTCTGTATAAGTTGATTACTTCAGGAACTTGGTATAGTGAGGGTAAGTTGACTAACACAAGATGTTTAGAAGGCAATGAGCAAACTCTGATGAAGATGTTGACTTAAGTGTTTTGTGTTTTTCTCACTAAAAGCTAGCTCTGTGTGGTCAAGTTCAAAATACAAAGAATTGTATTCTTAACACTTCTTGTTGTGGATCTAGAATCCCCCAAAAACCTCATGTATCTATGGATATTGTATCTTTTTGGGAGGTGGGGTCTAGCTGGAAGGGGCAGATGCTTGGGGCTTGACCCAGAGGGGTGTGTGTGCTGGTTTTGCCCTTCCTCCCAGACTTAGCTCTTTTCTGCCACACCTTGAAGATCTCTGGCCTCAGTTCTGGCCCCATTGTGTGATTCCACCATTTCAAGCTGCCCAGATGTGACAGGCCTATGACCTTCTGAAGTTGTGAGCCAAAACATATGTTTCCTCCTAAAAGTTGTAGGTGTCAAGCATTCTGTCCCAACAATGAAACAATGAAAAAGAATTTTCTTTCATTAGTTTACGAACACTGGTCAATCAGAGAGCTGTATTGAGTATTTTAGAAACTATGTTCAGATTTAGTGAGAAAAGAATCCTGTGATCAACAAATAATGTCTGCTGGGGATAATCCATGTGGATCAGGTTTTTACCATTCCCTGAGATTGCTAGCTCTCACCTAAAATGCTTAGAAATGTATGGCTACTGTGAAGTCAATTTTAATCCATATGCCAAATTCCTTATTCACATTTGTTGTTCAAATGTTTTATTATGAGGAGAGATAGCATTCTCAGTAACTTCTTCTTTTCAAGTATGGATTTCTTTTGTGCAGTTGTAAATGTTTCAGGTTTTCAGACTATTACTAAAGGAGTTACATGCAAATTCCAAGTTACACTTAGTTGGCAAATTCTCACTAAAGAGCTGCTGGGAAAGATTTGTTGTTGTTGTTATTCTTAAAGGACAAAATGAAAAACAAAATAACCCGGGTCGTGAGTTTTATGCTGTCAGAATAGAGATGCCATTCTGTGACATGTTCATTTAGCTCATTTAGAGAGCGGAGGGGGCCTGCCTGAATGATAAGGACTTTTCAAGTTCAACACAAATACTAGAAAGAAAAGCTTAAGCTTTTTCTTTATTTAGCTCCAACAAGCCCAGCACAGGAATGAGAAGGCCAGAGTTAAACTGCAATTAAAAATAGCTAAGCTAAGGCTATTGAATAAGGTACCACATTTTATCTAAAAATGTGCTTTTAAAAGCTGTGATTATAACAACCTTCTTTTTTTGCCCCACACAAAACATTTCATTAATATTGGCGACAAGACGATGACTGGAAGAGACAGTGATATTTTTTTTTTTTTGAAAGGATGGGATTATGCAATCTCCCCAAGAGATAAATCAGAATTTCCATGGTATGACTTGAAAAGGCCACTTGAAGGCTTTTACATACTTCCCACGGGACTCATGCCCTTCTCTCTCTCTCTGGATCTTCCTTCTTTGAGTGAAGAATTGCCGTCTTATTGGGATGACCTGCTTTGCCATTTACTTTTTTTTATCTTGTTTTACAAATCATGGAGGATATCTTATTTGTAAACAATACTTAATAATTTCAGGTCCTGGATTTTTCCAAAAGCAGAATCTAAATGTCTTAGGAGCAGGTTGCTTATTTGGTCCCAGAAAGCAGGAGTAAGAAAACAGAGAAATCAGGGCACAGAGAGGGGAACATACATTATGAAAATATGTTACAGAGGTCATACTATAGGCCCAGAAATCTCTAGAAATATGTAAATATGTGCTGTAGAAGTGTCCTTCTGAAGGATGGGAGTCTGGAACAGTTCTTCCTTGGCTCCCATTCCAATTGGTTAAGTTGCTCCAGAAATGAACAAAGCACATTCTGTCCCCACTTCCAGGTTGTGGCTTTGGTGCCCACCTCTGCCCAGCACAAGGGCCCAGAGGACCTTGTCTTGAGTTGGACACTGACAGTGCAAAATGAGCCTGAGATTACTTGGGACTTATCACTGCAGCTTCTGTTGACATCAGAGATGGGTGGAAGGGGATGGAAGTGAAGGCGGAGAGCTGCCAGGGATGTCTGCTACAGTCCTTGACTGTGATTTGAAACCCAGTTTGATTTAGACCTCATGACCATAATCAACACATTTGATCATGCATTTTAATTGAAAATACAGTTTAAAGTGTCAGCTCAAAGATACAAAGTGAAGACTAACATCACAATAGCCATTTTGCATATATGTGACATGGAATTTAAACCCTTGGAATCTCTTCTCATCTTTCTTCTTGCTGGGCAGCAACTCCCAAATTTTTCTCCTCAATGTCATTATCTCTACCAAAAGGAAGGAAGAGAAAAGCCAGCTGGTGAGGATAGAACCTCTCAAATACTGTCACTTGTTTTGAATGTCCTTACGGAATAGAAGGCAAAGATTATTGGGCCAAAATAAGTTTTGGAGATTATATAGGATTTCAATTGCAATGTCTGTCTTTAATTTTGATGTGACTTCTCACCCAGAATCACCAGAAGAGAGCACAAAAAAGGAAGCTAGACCAACTTCACAGTACTGTTGTGTGTTCTTCCTGTGCGGGAGAAGGATACCCACATAGTACACCATGGTGGATCTGCACAGGCCTTGCCATCTGAGTTCACCTCTTGCTAGCTATGAGATACAAGGCACAATAATGAACCTCACCTGGCCTCAGTTTCCTCACCTGTAAGGCAGAACCAATAATAGCTTCCTTTCAGCATTGAACGTTATTATGAAGAGTATTTGACACACAAAAACTGCGTCATTACAAGCCAACGAGTATATGAATAAAACATCCCTTTTCTACTTTGTATCCCATTTTGACTTAGCTTCTGGGTAAAGCTTAAATTTATTGAAACAAACTGCTTTGATTCACTTGGACTCAGACAGTGAACCCAGAATTAGAAAACCTCTTGGTTTGATAAGTAAGCTGAAAATATAGGTGGCAGGGTTAGCATATTCTCTATTCTACTCATCCCAGGAGCGTGAAGCAATCTCCGAGAAACTGAAACCTCCACTGTCAAACCAGAAGAATCCTGCAGTACGTTGTTCCAGAGATACCCCATCCCTGTGGTTGTATCTCATCTCTGGTCACGTGTGCCCTGTGCCTCACTGGAGGGGATGACAGGCAGCTCCTGTAGAGGATGGCTGAGGACAACTCTCAGTGGTCCTCATGTTCAGCTGTCTGGGTCCATCAAAAAAGAGAATTTTGATTCATTGTTCAGCCCCAGATATATTTTTCTCAAGAATAATAAGGCACTAGTCTTTGTGTCTGGGAGACTGAGGATATTGCTCAGTGATTGGTGCTTGCCTAGCATGTGAGAGGCCTTGGTTTCAATCTCTTGCATTTCAAAATAATAATAATAATAATAATAATAATAATACCATCATCATCATCATCATCATCAAAATTACTATTTCTGGAGGTAGAGGAAAGCTTTCCCAGAGGGATGTAGGCATGTCTAGATTTAAGGGAGTTAGTTTCTAGATACTTCTATCCTTTTTTAAATTGAGAAGTGACAGGAGACAAGACTGTTTCTTTCCACCATATTATCTTTTATATTCTCCTTGCTCCTACTTTACTAAAGAAAAGCTTGAATTTTTTATCCATCCCCCATCATATTGTCATGTACTACCCGGTACACAAAATGTCTGTGGGACCATGAAAAACATTATTTAAAAAAATCTTGTCTTTTCCATACTCCAGATATCGCCAAGGAAACATTCCATGCTGAGAGAGATCTTTTAATGCTTGATAGAGTCATGCAGGCGTGCCTGCTTTGGCTGATTGGTTTGACAATAAGGACTGCTGATATGATAGACCATTTCCTTTATTGAATGGATTAAATGTGTACCACCGAAGTTATATCAAAGTATTTAAAGCCTGTAATAATATTAAAATTCTAATGAAACAAGCAATACTTTTTTTTTTAGTGCTGGAGATTGAACCTAGGGCCTCATGAATCCAGGTGAGGGCTCTACCTCTAAGCTATACTTCCATCCCTTCATAAGCTTTAGGAGAGATATTTTGGTGTACCTCTCAGCACATAAGAAGGTGGATGATTCTAATGACTGGGTAACAAATCCTTTTGTAATCTGGGTGAGTTTCAACTCTTTGCTTTCAATAAAATTGAAGGAAGACCTAATTGAGTTGTCAGCTTTCAGATGTTAAATATAATTTGTGATGATAGATCACTTTGTTAATTTTGGAATAAAAACCAAGAAGAGTTTAAAGAACTAAGTAATAGCTCTAAATATTGGCCATGCTAATAGAGCCATGCTCTAAATAGCATGCCATCCACTTATATCTACTTACGTACTTATATGAGCAAGCAATCTCAGCAATTACATTTTAATGCACAATAAGTAGAAATAGAATTGTTTCTAAAGACATCCTGGTCTAGCAAAAACCAATGTTAAATCAGGGATTCATCAACTAATTCTGAAGAGATGCCTCAGCTCTCCCATTGAAGATGCATTTTTAATAAAGCTTGACTTTTATGCCTAATAATCATCAACAATTCTAATATACCAATACTTTCTGGCCAAGAAATGTGCCTTAACTTAAAATTCTGGGGGTAAAGTTGTGGGAGTCAGCTCTGGACAGACTCCCCGGCCTGCCTGTGCAGGAAGATGGCGCTTAGCATTAACCCCCATTGTGGCTCAGCAGAGAATGTAGGAAGAAAATTAAGAAGCAGGAAGTGGCGTTGATTGGCCACCGAGATGTGCAAGCAGTGGTGTGATGCTATGACGTAGCTGCTTGTCCAATTGGCTGTTGCTATGCTAATTGTGTGGTTTTGCCCTATAAACGTGTGGGGTGGGATATAATAAAGGGAGAAGCTTCTGGAGAGACGGGAAAAAGCGTACGTGTGGTTTCTTCGCCGTTCAAAGACACACTACAAAAGTCAGATTTTTATTTCCATGTGAATTCAAGGAGATAAAGTGGTGATATAAAACTTGTCAAGGAAGACCTCAATTACGTACCTTTAAGTGGTAACTATCAAATCACGACAGTACTGCATTTTGGTTCAATTAGACACAGGTAAGAGTAATAGTTGATAAAAAGTTAATATGTACAATCTGCCAAAAATTGTATCTTTTGCAAATATTTAAATGTGTAATAAAAATTTAAAGGTTAAAAATGAATAAGGAGGAAAATTCTGTTAGATTAAGCAAAAAGAAAAAGAAAACCCACCTCCGCAAGGGAGGACCTTGGAAGAAACGGTTCTTTGTCACGAGGAGGCAGGAGAGGCAGTAGGGATCTGCTCATCTTTCAAAGATCCTGTCTAGTGACTGGGCCCATGAGGTTTTGATCTGTAGTCTAGCCTTCCTTTGAATGAGACTTGAAAGTTTGCATTAATATTGGAAGCAGCCTTATGGCTTATCCAGAAATAGGCTCTGTTTGCTATTTCAGAGTCTCTAGTTCAGATTTGTACCTTATTAAATATGCTTCCCCTTTTGAAAATATCCCCGACGTATGGAACATTCATGTGAGTTCCTGTTGCTACCATTTGAGTCATGCTAACATTTGAATCATAGCACGTATGTTGTAATTCACACATTCGTTTGCTCAGTACATACATGCCAGGCTCTGTGTAAGATACTAAGTACACCATTGGGAAGAAAATGACCATGGACCTCACCTGATGGAGTATATATCTCAGTGAAAGTAAAAAATCGATATGAAAATGAATAATTACACAGATAGATGATTGAAGACCGCACTAAATACCATGTACAAATAGAAAATGCTGGTTAATGGAAAGAACAGAGGATACTGAGTCAACAGGCCAAACCTTGCAGAGAGGTGGTGGTAACGCTGACAAGCGAAGTATAAGGAGGAAGTAGTATACTAGAAATGATGGAATAGCGTTCCATTGAGTAGAAACAAGTGCAAGGACCCAGAGCTAAGAATCTGGCTTATTAGGGGTATTGAAAGAAGGCCAGTGTCCCTGGAGCACATAAACAAGAGGTAGAATAGAGAAGGGACAATGAGTGATGCAGAATAAGAATAGAAAAAAGCAAAAGTCCAAACAGGCGCCATGCTAGAAAGTTCAGATTTCATTTTAAGTTCCACAGAGAGCCTTAGCAAGTTTGACCTGGTTTTGAATGGTGATTTTGGCTACTTGAGTATTGGGTTGGAGCTGAAAGAAGGCAACCATTTGGGAAGTGTGCCAGGTGAGATAGGCTAGGCTATGCTGCAGTTTCAAGCAAGCTCAACATCACTCTGGCTTTTAACCACACAATTTTGCAAGTCACTCTGCTACACATGTGCAGCAGGTCAGATGAGAGCTCTACCTACATCTGCTCAGCCCAGGACCAGGCCAGGGAGCAGCAGCATTCTGGACATTGATGTCACTGCACCAGGAAAGGGAACATACCACACCCATGTGCTGGCTCTAAAAACTCTGCCTACAGACCTCTCGTGTCCCTTCTCCCTGTATGTTATTGTCCAAATAAATATGGCCACTTCCTAATTCAGTTGAGAAGGGCTATGTCCTTTCCAGAGAGGGGCAAGAAAAAGGAATAAAAATACCCAGTGGGCAATGATCCAGGGCACCGCGGTGGCCCCTATTGTAGTACAGATGAGATGATGGTGTCTTGGATGAGGGTGATGTCAGGAAGGACAGAGAGAAAGGAACTGACTTGAGGGTTATTTTTGGAGCTGCGTTTGGGATGCGGTGACAAACTGGATGTGATGGGTTTTTACCCTGCCATCCTTTCAGACTCTGAACCCCATGAGATCCTTCAGAAATCTAAAATTTGCCTTCTGGGTATAAAATGGCTTGGGATTTTCCATACATTGGCTGACCATTGAGAGAGGGAGAAGGGTAACACAGAGTTTCTTTCCTTTTTAGGCCTAACAGAGAGCCTCACACAGGTATTCTCCTGGATTATGGAGGGAATTGATTTAAGCAATCCTGTGCTGTCAAGTTGCTCTAGGAGTGGGACTGCTCTGTACCTTCCAGCTCTCATCCCTCTTGGGTCTCAAATTTTTTTCCATTTTGTGTCCATTTCAGATCTCTTTACACTCTGGGATAGCGTGGGAGAGTGGATGCCGGTGACAATGCCTTTGGAGAAAATAGATTCTAGATATAGCCAATAAATCCAGCACAGCACATAACTCCCCTTAGCAAAGAGAATGGCTGCAGAAGGTAGAAAAAAATTCCGCAGAAAACAAATCATCAAAAATGCCCAGAGGAAGTCTGCCCTCTCCACTCCTGACAGCCAGCAGGAGGGCACCGCATGCCCCTTCTGCTCAGCCACTCACTCACGGTGCTGCAGCCCCCCGGGGACACTGTGGGAGGAAAGTGACCCGCGTGTCTGTAACAAGCAGGATAATGGGGTGCTGGGGCGGGGGCAGCACGCACACAGCTTTCGGAGCACAAGGCAGATGGCCCAGAGCCTTCAGAGCTGAGCGCGTGGTGTATCTCTGCTTACCCTCTTAGTTCAAATCAGAGCCAGTGGGTGAGCGTATGCAGGGGGGGGACGGTGCTCAGCGACCTTCCCCATGGCATCTGCGTCGCACCACACGGCACCCCTGCATGCCCACTGCCTGATCTTTCCTTCTCCTGCTCCTGCATGCATCCTGCTTCAGCATGGCCTCACCCCAGGTGACTGCTGCTCCCCGTTGCAGCCAGTACGGAGGAGGAGGAGGAGCGAGGCCCCCACAGTGGCCGCCCTAGAGAAGGGGCTGCCACATTCCCTTCGGAGGGAATGCTGGGGGGGGGGGAGGGGACGGGGGGATGCTGGAGAGCTAGGCAAACGTGGTGGCAGGGACTCCAGCCCAGGGACTCCTCCATTGTCCCTTGTCCCACTGTCCTGAATTCAGCCTCAGAGGAGAAATAGTCAGGCTCACTTGCAGACCAGCAGGTAGCATCCCTGTGACAGGGGACAAGAATCGGCCGCTGGGCACTCACTTAAGCTATAGCAGCTCCTATCTGAAAATATTTTCCCTTTGGTAGATCTTGGGAGGGTGAAATGTCACCTACACAGTTCCCTCCTTCTCTGACGCTTTCCGGAAGGACACCTCGAGCCTTCCGCGTCTTTTAGCACGTGCTCCATCAAACACTTCACTCTTAGGGCAGGGGAAGAAGGAGGGGTCCAAGGTAAGAGGCAGAAAGGGGGAAAAGAAGGGAGAGGGAGAGCCATGCTGAGATAGGTGACAGTCACGGGTGGTGGACTAGTCCCAGTGCTTTCCCAGAGAGTGCCATTCCCTGGCCCTTCCAGAGCAGAAGACATCCAGACCCCTATAGTGGGTGCTGAAAATGCTTTCTAACAAAGGTACCAGCAAGTTTGGGCTCTCCACTGTACCTCCTTCTCAAATCTACTCAGCTTCTGATTTTTAGACATTCCAGAACCTGCTTTAGAATAAAGGGACGGTACGTGGAGCCAGTTCATCTACCTGGGAAGCAGCTGGTGAGTCAGTGGTGAGCAGGCCGTATGACCCTTCTCTGCAGCAGACGCAAAGGCACATTCAGGCTTCTACTTGCCCGCAATAAAAAGGCTTAGGAGCCCAGGCATCCTGGGGTTTTCACAGGTCAGCCTGCCTCACCCACCGTCTGGTCACTCAAATTGGCAAATCTCCAACAGCTCTGTTGGCCCCATGTGCCCGAAACCAGTGCCCCCTGTGGGGCTGCGGAGGATGCGCGCAGAGCAATAGCTTTGGCCCAGAATCATGGTCTGTGTCAGTGGATGTCTATTGCTTCCAGAAAGGGCGCAGACAGCACCAAGCAGGCCAGAGCCCAGATGCTCCCAGTTGTGAAGAGGCCCCGAGCTTACTGTCAGATGTGTGTCCAATTGGGTCTGATGGTTTGTGTTGTAGGCCGCAAGTGACATCTAGTTCTTTAGGGAGAAGCAATTATAAGGCGATGTGTTTTGTACTCAAGTGGAAAGTTAAAATCAGCACGCTAATCAACAACAGAAGAAAACAGAAGTTGATTCCAGAATAATCTCCTGCCTCCTGCCATCAATATTCCCCCTTACTGATTTGTGATACAGAAAAATGGGGTGGGAGTCAACTGATGTGTCAATCAACAATTCCTTCATTCATTGTCAAGGGACGGCAGGTACTATTAGCCGAGGGACGGCAGGTACCGTTATGCTGTGATAGCTAGAGAGTTACATAGCAGCGCCAGCCAATAAATGCAGATTCCACAGCTTTGTCCTCTCCCTCTCCTCTCCTGAGTGCAGTGAGCAATGCATAGTAAGTACTGAATTAAAGAGTTCACCGCTGGGGTTAGCTCTGAATTGAGCTAGCTGCCTTCTCAGCTCCCAGTCCCTGCATAGCAGGAGGGACTTGTTCACCCACCGACCTCAGATGAAAATTTGATAAACAGTTGATTCCTTTGGTTATTTATGAGTTATTGCATGCATATAAATGAACATATTTTATTAGATAGTACAAATTAAATTTTATCAGTATAAAATATGCTTTTGATTCTACAGGCAGCTGACCTGGGTTAAAGATCAAGTTCTGGAATGCTGTTGGAGTTCGTGCTCCTGAATGCTTGTTTGCCCCCTACAGAGGCATTCCTTAAATTAGTCCCCAAAGCTAAGTTTGCACAGCTGACCAGGTTTACTTTCTTCTACAGCTGAAGAAGAGGTCTGGAGCAGGAATGCACTTGTTCAGTTCTTACTCAGCATGGGATGGCAGAGGCAGGATTGTAATGCAGGACTGCAGTCCCTTGAGTCAGTGGGGTCTCTCTATCATTCTCTATGGGATGGCATTTCTAAGAGTCTTCCGGTCCAGGAAGGGTAACTATTTGCTCTCCTCTTTCAGGCATGCTGTAATGGGCAATCTACAGTGATCTACTCAGGTTTGTAATTCCACCCGGTGATTATAAATTATCCTGTTATTCTGTCATTGTATTATGGTATTAATAGCTTCTTATTCTATTGCAATGCTTCCTTAAATGTGCTGGCATCATGCACTGTTTATTTTAAACAGGAGAGAACTAGTCTGTAGGAGGTGAGGTGGTTCCTTGATTAGGAGCTTAGACATCCTAAATGAGGACAAAAGACTTGGTACAACTGCAAAGTAGGCCAGGATGCTGGGTGTGCACATGAGGAAACTGACGGCAAAATGTCAACGGATTTGTGGGTATACTCATTATTCTGATTATAGCCTGATTATAGTACTGATTACAGCCTAGACAAAAAATGTATCTCATACATACATCTCCTACAGGTCCACAATCTCTGGCACCAAATGTGTTTTGGGAGCCAGATCTTTCAAGTTTTAGGAAGGCAACTGGCTATATAGCTGAATCAGGTAATGTTCCAAAATCAAACGCATTAATATTTCTTCAGTTAAATAAGGGAACAATGTTCATGGTTAATTGGATAAAGAAAGTTTATAAGTAGCTTCACGTTAGCTAAGGCTAGATTTTGCTCTTAAAATTAGTTTGTTACAAACTTTATCAAAAATCCCAATCCTAGTGTGTTAGTAAAAAAAAAAAAAAAAAATCCTTGTGCTAGCAAAATTTCTGTCATTCTGAAGAAATACCTGAGATAATAAACTTATGAAGAGAAAAGGGTTATTTTGCTTCGTTGTTTTGGAAGTTTTAATCCATGATCCACTGGTCCCATTACCTTTGGGCTGGTGACAAACCTCCATATCACAGTGAGGAGTGCTATTGGCACACAGCTGCTCATATCTTAAAATTGAGGAGGAAAGAGAGAAGGGAAAGGTCTAGTGTCCCAGTATCCTTTCCAGTGCACTCTTCAGTGACCTAACTTCCCACACTGGGCCCACCTCCTGAAGTTTCCATCACCTCCGAGTGTGATGAGATGGGCAGGGGACCAAGCCTTTAACACATGTGCCTTTGGGGGACACTCCAAATCCACACCATAGCAGCCTGGGAGATCCAGTTCAAAGGATTGCCTACCTCCTTAGCACATCCACGTCTGAGAGTTTGGGAGGGCCAGCTAGGACCTAAGGCAGGAACCCCATTAGAAAAGGCTCTACTTCGGGACAGGGATTCCCAATCTTAGTAAGTAGGAGGGCTTCTCATTGCTTAATTGTACAAGATCGTGGCGAACATTATTGCTTTGTTATTTAACAATTGCAAGAACTCAGACAAGTCATTTATGCTTTCACACTAAGTATCCTCCTCAGTTATGAATGAGAGTAATAACATTTTTTATTTCAGAGAAATATTATGGAGGACAAGTGAGTTCATTCCAGTACAACTCTTAGAAAGGTGCCAGGTAGAGTGATTTCTCTATAAATGTTGATTGTTTTTATTATTGTTCATTTGCGTGTCTACAGCAGGCAGATCAATGTCTTTTTCCATTAAGAGTATCTATGTTCAAATCCCGGGAACCTGTTACAGAATATGTTGGAACATAACTCTCAGTATATGTCATCTTACGAAGTGACAGGGACTTTGCAAATATGATGAAATGAAGAACTACTAAGTGAGAAGATTGTTCAGGGTTATAGAACTGGATCAACTTAATCTCATGCATCCTGAAAAGAGGAGAACTTTCCTTGATTGTGGTAAGAGAAAGATTGGGATGACGGAAGTGGGATCAGAAAGTTGCTGCAATGCCAACATTTAAGATGAAGGAAGCACCTACCAGCCAAGGGTAGTAGAAAGGAAGATAAGACATAGAGATACATTCTTGACCACAAAAAGCCTCCAGAAAGGGAAGTACATCTTGCTAACGAGTTGATTTTTATATCAGTGAGGTATACGTCTAGAGAACTTTAAGATACCAAATTTTCATCCTTTTTAAGCCACTATGTTGTGGTAATTTCTTAGAGCAAAAGTAGAAAACTCAGATATTATCTTCTTGAAGGAGCAACTGGAAGGAGACTCTATCTTCTCACTCCTTCATCCCCAAAGTTTTGCCTGAATTTGGCATGTAATAAGTACTCATAAAATTTATTACTTTATTTCACAAATGTATATGTAAGGCATGTCGAATGGTTATAGGTTATAGTCATTGGTGGGAGTGGGATTTCAGTCAGGAAATGATTTTTGTATGTATCTTGAATTTTATAATATGCATGCAAAACTAGTAACATTATTTAAAATAAACCAATTAGATAATCATCTAAATATATAAATCACTTCAGAGGCCTGTTAGAAATGACTCATGCTTGCTTAAACACTTTTTGTTCTTGTAAGAGGAGATGGTATGTATAATCAAAATCAACCTTTTCATATTTTGTCAACTGCTTTCCACTCTATTACTTAAGCATTAGGGAACAGTTTTGTCTTGTCAACACCCAGCTGGAAATAATAGCTTGTGTGATAAAAAAAAAAAAAAATAGTGGCTGTGGGGTGTGGAGTGATTCACAGGAACATGATTTCCCATGTCAGGGAGAAATGATCTCCACCAAGCAGCCTGTAATTTTCCATAATGTTGAACAAGGAGGTAGAGCTTACCAGAATAGCAGGCAATGATACTTTAACTTGCCACTCAAATGAGTATGATATTGATGTTTTCCTTTGATTTAAAGATAACTGGTCCACGTTGGAACCTGGATGTGGAGTTCTGTGCTTAGTACCTGGCTGGCCCTCTGCTTTCCTTCCATGCACCATTAGTGTTTTTGGTCACTTTCTTCCTACAATTTATTGTTACGGTGGGTGTCTACCCTTTGGCCTGTGAGTGTCACGAGGACAGACGCCACACGTTGTGTGTCACTCTAAGCTGTGCCTTCCACAGAGCCTGCCCTAGGATGGGCGTGCAATGGACATTTGGCTAATGAGAGAGTATTGAATGAGTGACGCATACTGTCTCCTGGCCCTTCCATCTTTGTTATGTACCTGTGTATGGCTGGGATAAAGAGATCTGCCATTCCTCATAGGATTCTGCGCTATAGAAAACTCTGACCATAACCAAATATGTCAGCAAGCCCAGAGCTAGCAGGATTGGCTCCCCTATTACCTAATCATATTCATTTGTTCTTTTGTAGAGGGAAAAAAAGCCACAGAGGGGCTGCGTAAGTAACAATGGTTCTAGAGTCACCTCAAAAAGATGTTGTGAACCAACAGTGTGATATCTCGCCTGGGCTAACTGGGGGTACTTCTTATGCCGTGTCCCACCCTCAAAGCTCCAGGAGGGTTCTCCTCTCCTCTACCAATATACTCAGCCATCCACCAGGAATAAGGGAAAAGCTAATTTTTTACAGAGCTACCTTGGCAAATCGTGACAGACTTGTCAGCAAAAGAAATGTTTGTATTTTTTCATTCACATGAGATATGGATTTGGTTCGGTGTACAGCCCTTATTTTCTGCTGATCCGGATCTCTAAGGCCTTCCTGTGTTGATTGCAGTTGGGCCAGTCCAATGAGCTCAGTGAAACTGAGACCAAGAGGAGAGAACTTCTCCACATTGGTCAGAAACAAAAGATCAGCAGATAGGGATTCAAGCTGATAAAATGCACATCCTGACGTACACGCGAGCATTGTATGTTGCAACATGATGACAAACAGCCGCCCGGCCGGTCCGTTCTTCTCACTAAGAATACAGGAATGTGATACCTCTGCCCAATGCTTCCTTTTAACCTACCAATGTAATAGCTATAATGCCCTGTCAGGGTGTTGCCCGCCATGTAATGCCCCACCAAAAAGTTTCAAATGTATTCATGTACAATTTACCTTTGTTTTTTGCCTATACAAGTTGTTAAAAACCATTTTTTCTTCTAAACATGTGTTCAAGGCAACTTGAATCTATGCTCTCAGGCCTTGGTCAGACATATGTGGCTCAGAAAAAAGTTTTTTCTTATTTCCTTAAAAGAAAATAGTGCTAGTCCTGAATGGCCTTCAGATGGCATTTTTGCCCTAGTTTTTATTTATTTATTATTATTATAAAATTTTTATTATGATTTGCAGAGCTGAGGATCAAGCCCAGGGCTTCATTCCTGTTAATTAAGCACTTTACCACTGAGCTACACCTCAAGCCCATTTCTTCCTGATATTTAAAAGGCACATACATTTTTTTTTTTTTTTTTTTTTGGTGACTAGAGATAAAGATAAGAACAGGAACACTACAGATTTTCAAAATGATTGTGTTTCCTGACTAGTATCCAAATAGAATTCAGGACATCTCCTGACAGTTTTGCTTTGAAATATGGGACAGTCAGTCAGGTGGGTCTTTCTGATCTACAAACAGAAAGTTTTAGAAGGGTCATTTAGGGAGGCTCACTTTCCATCAGAATGTGATGATGTCATGTGAGCCTGGATATTTGCTTCAAGCTCTTGACAGCACAGAAAGTCTTTTTTTTTGGGGGGGGGGGGGGGGTTGAAGGTGGTCACCATAGTTACCAGCAAGCAGGAACTGGGTGGGGCAAACGAATCTTCTTCAGTGGCTGTAAGTGTAAGTAAGACAATCCTGGCAACCAAGAGTCTCAGTATGTTCTTGGAAACAGACTTCAAAAATAAATAAATAAACCCATGTCTGGTTACTAAACAGAAACCCTCATGGTTTCTAGACCCTGGTGTGGGGCCCTGCCTCACTGCCATGGCAAGCGTCAGAGCTGTGAGCTCTGCAGTTGGAGGAACTCACCTGCAGAGGCTAGGCCAGTCTCCCTCTGCAACAGCCGCTTCTGGGCATTGTGAATACTCAAGAGTAAATCTTAAAAAACCATGGAGAAACAGAAAATCTTTTGACAGTCTGTTCTATTGTGCTATTCGACTGTACTGACAACTACAGATGTGATTTATCTGAGATGCTACTTTGTGCTGGTCCCTGGGCCAGGCCTTCCTGTGTATTTCATTTAATCCTTACACTAATCCTATTTTGCAGAACAGGGAGCAGACACCCAGAGAAATGATGAAAATTTCCCCAGGCCACGTAGGTCCTAAGGGCTCAAGCCAGAATGCAGCCGAGGTGCACAAAATCTCAAAACCCCAAGCTCGTTCCACTCTGCTGAGCTGAAAAGAGGATCAATAGATGTTTCATCAAAAGCAAGGCCACACAGGATTCCCTTTTCCTTTTACCTGCATTCAGGGCCCCAGGACCTCCTATGACCAAGGGCATTATGTTCAAGTGTTTCCTATCTTACTCCCCCAGCAGCAGGTGCCACAGAGAGACTTACTCCTGATTTTAAACAATTCAGAATCGCATAAGCTTCTATCAATGCCAAGAGGAAAACTATCAGCCCTGGAGGAGCCCACCTAAAAAGATACTCAGCCACCTTTACAGAGGGGCTTGTTTGCACCAGCTGTTTCTATCTGATCCTGCGCGCTCATGAGGTATAATGCTCAAATCCAGAGACAAAGCCCCAGGCCCTTGTGCAAGCAGAAGTGTGCACCCTGGTCACCGAGGAGCCTTCCCCGGAGATGCCAAATTGGGATGCAGGCTAGATATTTTTGATTGTTACATACAGTCAGCCAATTAGCAAACCAAAAGCACAGGAGAGTCACTTGTCTATTTATATTCTCGGGAGAATACAAAAACATTTTCTGGTTCCTCCCCAAAGAAAAAGACCTGCAGAGGTATGGGCAGATCTGGACAACCGGCAAAGGATATCCAGGTACTAGGAGACTAGAACGAAATGTTCTCTTGCTATGTTGGCCTGGTAAGGCCTGCAACATGTCCAGGGGGAGCTGTCAGAGAAGATGGGCACAGAAAGTGCCTGAACTTCACTCTTACAAAAGGACAATGAACAACCGACCTATAAATAGTTTTTTCGTTTCCAAAGATAAGATGGATTAAGAGTGGCTGATCTGAGATACCCTCTTCTTCTTAAGTCTATCACAGACATTTGGCCTTTGAGGAAAACTATACTTGAATACTGATCATGCTAACCCTCTGACCATGCAAGCTTCACTGACTGGCCACTTTCCCTTCTGGGTTTGTGCAGTACCAAGATGCCTTATGTCAGGCCCATCTACCAGGTTCCCTTGGTATTTCAGCCCCAAAAGTGACTGAGTCAGTTTAAGGCGGACAGCTCTTTGAAGACTGAGGATCTCAAACAATTCTGAATTGTTCTTCATTGATTCTGGCTCAGTTTCTCTGCTCACCCAAAGAAAACTTGGCTTTAAATCTCAGTGAGTACTTACTGTTTTTCTCTCCAGATTGGGGCCCTGTGCCTAATTTTATCTACATTGTTATTTTAGGACTAGCCCATGATTCTAAATACTGTGGTGTATAAGGTCAGAATGGCCATGGTGCAGAGCTGAGGCAATTACAGTCTCTTCCTGGAAGCCCAGAATTTGGGTATTTAAGTCTTCTCCTGGCTGGTGAAGCCAGTAACACAGGAACACAGAAGCTCTCCACGGCCTCCTTTACCTACCAAGTGAATCAGTAAAACAGGGGAAGCAAGATTCCAAAGGGAAAGAGAAGAAGCAGAAACAGAGAGGACCTGAACCCAGCAATGGAGAGAATCCAGGGACAGTCAGTTTCTGGCCTACTTGTTCCTAAGATTCAGCCAAATGCCTCAGCTTAACTTATCTAGACTCAATGGTTCTCTGCAACTGGTGTTTTTATAGTTCTCTCCATAAGACGATTACCCTCTTTTCTTTTAAGCATCAGAACATGACAAATGAGGATTGTCATGGTAAATTAGATTCTCCATGTCATTTTCCCAGAACTGTCTCAGAGACAGTCATGTGGGCAGTCAATGGCATTTTCCTGGAAGACCCTAGCCCCACTTATTTTGAGGCTTCCAGATTCCTAGATTGAACAGCTACTAGATTCTTTGGCTCTTGGCCTTCAGGTGGCCATTGTGAACCACCTGGCTTCCGACCCTGTAAGCCAATTAATCTCTCGTTACAATCATTCTCTCTCTCTCTTTCTGTTCTTCTAGAAAACCCTAACCAATAACTTGGAGATGTTCTTGATGCAATGGGAACGCACAAGAGTCCTCCATGTGTGTTGTATGAAACCATCATTTTGAGGCCATAGCATGTGGTCATGAGCCAATGTTTTGTCTCCCACTGTCCTTTTAAATCAGTTAAATCTGTGTGGGGTCAGTTCTTCTCTTACTTCTGGAGATATATATATATATATATATATATATATATATATATATATATATATATATTTAAAATATATAAAATATATTTTATCAATAATTTAAGGTTTTAGTTTTTCTATGTAGTAGAAAGTACTTTGAACTTGACTCAGTATTGTTTTCCCTTCCTCTCTAAGTGTGACCTGTTGGCAGGTGGAAGCTGGCATCAGAGGAAGCAAATACATGCTTTCTTTATCTTGTGTTTTTCTCTCTCTTCCTCCTTCTTGGGAAAAGAAGAGAGGCAGAAGAGAAAACCTTTGGAAACATTCTCCTTGCCTGGTACTATTGTGAGCTTGGTGTTACTATCCTAGATTGCATTGGTTAGGATGCTTAGAGTCAGAATTAACAGAAATTATGAGTAAAGAGAATTTATTTGGGGCCCTTATAGGTCTGAGCAGAGAGACAGTCCAAAATCACTGCCTTCAAGAGCTGGAGGGTCCAGTGGATGCTCAGATATGAAATTGAAGCACATCAGTCATGAGACTACGTGACAGGTGGTACAAGTCTGCTGAAGATCATCTTTGTTCCAAAAGCAATTATAAGACCAGAGAATGGAATGAATCTGTGATGGGGATCAGCGACATGCAGACAGGAGCAAGCTGACGTCTGGAGACAACTGTGAAGGCCAGAGATTTCCCAGGAAAAGCTGTAACAATCTTTCTTCTTCCTTTCTTTTTATTTAGCTCAAGCTGCCTGTCGGGCCACCCACGTCTAGGATGGGCATTCTCCCATTTGCTGGCCAACAAATGAATCGCATACCCTTGTAAGCTCTACCTTGGGCACCTCCTTATCTCTTCAAGTTGACATAATCCCTCCAATGGCCATACAGGTCTTGGAGAATGTTGAAAGCTGACTCTAGCTCTCTGCTGTGTCTTCTGGGGCTTTGGGACATTCCTGTCACTGGAGACCTCCCTCTCACCTGTAGTCCATTCACGCAGGCAATATATTCTCCTTGAGTTTGTCGTATGTCCCTTCTCTAGTTCCTGGCATGGGGCATCATCTTTCTTATTTTTGCTATCTCCTCATCACTCTAGACTGTCTTCTTAGATAGGGCTGCATTGGTCCACATATGGCTCATGAAAAAGCAATTGTGTATCTTCGACACTAGCAAATTCTGTGAGAGCTGCCCCGTCAATACAATCTCTCTGCTAGCCTCGTGTGTCAGCAGTTTGCCAAACCAATTCCCGTTGTTGAATTTCTCAGCTGAGGGCTGGACATAGGTTAGTGTTACCTCCAACCACAAGGACAACCAATGCTCCCGCTCTCAGAGTAGTCCTAGTTGAGGTGCCTCACTAATTTTTATTCAAGAGTCAGTGTGCAGTCCTTAGTCCAAGGATGGAACTGGAATCACAACATACCTTGAGCACTCTCTAAAAATGTTCTCTCAACCTCCATATTCTCTTTCTTCAGCCAGCTTATATAGGCTAGAGTTGAATGGTCAGCTCAGGGTTGAAGCTGGCTTTTGATCCTCTACCTCCTCTTATAAAACTTTTTATTTTAAAACAATTACAGGCTCAGTGGAAATTGGAAAGATACATACTGGAAGGTTTTTAAATTAGTATCTTGCATGACTGTGGAGCAATAACGAAGCCAGAAACTTGACATTGGTACAATCCACAATACCTACTCAGATTTAGCCCATCATGTCTGCACTCAATTTGTGCGTGAGTAGTATTGTGTTTTCATGACTCTGTACAATTTTACACATGTGTAGCTTCATGTAACCACCATCACAATCAAGGCACCTCACTATACTCACTATACCACAAAGGCTCGTTCATGCTACCTCTTTCCTGGACACCCCACTTTTTTCTTCCCTTTAACCTGCCAATCACTCATTTGCTCTCTACCCCTATAACTATAGTATTTCATTAACTATCCAGTGCAGATCTTTTTGAAAATTTTCAGCCATCCCCTTTTAATAAGTACTGTAAATCATGATGGTCTTGCTTGGAATTTAGCATTTGTTTCTGTCTTCAACTGAAACAGAGGCAAGAAGAGATCAATTTTAACATCCTGTTACAAATAATTCTGTTCCCATATGGGACACATTTTATATTTTGTGTACTTCTGGTGGGTAGCAATTAGTTCATTCATCCATTCAACAAATTTTAGGAGTGATGGCATTTTATTGTCTCTTGGGTTATGCATAATGTTCTCTGGAAAATAAATAAATCCCAGGTCAATAACCTTTCATTGCCTGGGCTAAATATCTGACATAAACAACTTGAAGAAGGAGAGCTTTATTTTGACACAAACATCTGGCAGAAGGGTGTGGCAGAGGAAGGGAACCCGCTTACCTGAAGGACAGGAAGAGGCATGGGGGAAGCAAGGGGAGGGGAGGAGAAACAAGAAAAGGAAAAGGAAGAAGAAGAAGAAAAGGAAGGCGGGGATGCGATGCAGGGATGAGGAAGCATTTTTGATCCAATCCATCATAGTCTTTCTTGGTTTTTTGGAAAGTCTCTGAGAAGTCGTTCTACAACTATTTATTCTTAAAGTGTTTTAACTTGAACTTTCTCTGAAATTGAAATTCTTGTACTACTTTTTGCTCAGTTTCAAAATGTCCCTGTTCCATTGACTTGCAATTTTGCCTAAAACGTCTTGGGGAATTCTACATCCTTGAAAGTTTTACTGTGTACCTAGTTCTTCAAATTTCTTTATAAAATTATTGTTCAAGATTGGTCCTTCTGGTCTGTGAGAATTCTTACTTTTGTTTTGTTATGAATAAATGACTTTTTTCTACTACCTGGGCTTTTTTTTTTCATATTGAAATTCAACTGTTTGTCCCTTTCAAGTAGTTTCTCCATCCCACGGTGACCCAATTATTCCTTACTTGCTCACATTTAATTTTTGGGTGTGGACACTTGTCAAAAGCATTTCCAAAGCTGACGAACTGACTCACTCCCTTTTCTCTGTGCACCAAAGAACTTTGATGGTTAGACAGCTGCTCCCTAGAGAACCTATCCTGTCTTTGCTTCCATGGGTTGTGCTGATTTAAGGTTTTTGCAATTCTGTACTTTATTTAAAGATTTCAGTGTCTTGGCTAGTATAGAAGGGAGAAACAGCCCGTTGGTGGTTTCCCAGGTTCCCTCAGGACAGTGAGAGAGAGGCTGACATTGGCAACTTGAACTGTCCTCTGGCACCACCGCTGCTGCAACAACTGCTCTCAACGTGGTTCATGGCTTCACAATTCGGCCCATGAGCTCATTTGAGATTCTTAGATAGATTACGTCCTGTCTGGATGATTTATTGATATGTGTTTTGTCAGACTAGAATATCTCGGGCACTTAGTACATTTTATTAAATGCTCCAACCCGTCCATTTGAAAGGCACATGTCTTCCTCGGTAAAGGCCAAGGCAAAGCATTAAATCACTCTTCTACTTCTTCATGCACTCTACCGATATCTTCAGTTTCTTGTGTTTTTATTTTTTGATAGTTTTGGAGAATTTCCTATAAGGTATTCTTTAGTGGATCATAGAATTTCAGAAAAAAAAAAGGAATGACAAAAGGTTGTTTGGTCCACATACCTGGTCTAAAGATGACAGAACTAAAGCTGAAAAAAATATTATGTGATCTGATCTGATGCATATAATTTTTTGCACATTTTTCCTGATTATGTGTGCTTATGTTTTTTCTCTGCTATTTATACTAACTTGTAAATTTGAATGACATGGGGATCTTTTGGGCCTTTAGAATGCTCTCACTTTTCCCTGTAAAGCGGCATGGAGCTTGAGGAGGTGATAGGTGGTCAGCTGATACCTACCTGACTAATTTTGTCTTGCTATTCAGGGTCTATGGAAACCTCCAGAAGATGTGCAGAGCCAGTCAGCATTTTGTTGCTGTGGCAAATACCTGAGATAAGTGAACCTAAAAGGAAGAAGGCTTTACTTTGTTTCACGGTTAGAGAGGTTCAAGTTCTTACTTGCCCTGTCCCATTCCTTTGGGCGTGGGAGGTGTAGCATGTTATGACAGGAATGTATGTGGGAGACCTGATCTGTTAATGATGCCTGGAAAGTTAAGACAAGGGAGACAAAGAAGAAGGGGTGGACCAAAAACCCTTCAGAGCTTGCCCTCAGTAACCCATCCACCTCCACTGGTCCCACCTGCTAAAAGTCTCATCACCTCCAATAACATTGCAGGCTGGGGTTATGGAGCATATTTAAATTCAAACTAAAACCAGGCACTGTCTATAATCCCAGCATTCTGAGAGGTTGAGGCAGGCATATTCCACGTTCATGCCCAGCCAGGCTACTTGATGACTTTGTGAGACTGTGACTCAGAATCAAAAACTAAAAAAATGACCTGAGGATATAGCTTGGGAGAAGGTCCTGGTTGTATCCTCGGTACTGAAGGGAAAAAAAAAAAAAGAAACCCAAAATGTGGGCGAAAGGAGAAGCCTGCTGTGCCCTCGCTGCCCAGGGAGTCTGGCCACATTCCCAATTGCTATAGCCTCTGACACCTTCCAAAAGAGAATGTGTTCATTTCTCCGTCGCTTACAATTCCTGGTTAAGTTGTGTTGCTTATATAAAACGTTCTGCTTTCCAAAAGTCTGCCTTCTCAGAGCATCTTATTTTGCCATCTCTATTGGGAGAACTAAGACGTGACAAGCAGAGTTTAAGTGGGATGGGATGAGATGGGAAGCGTTTTCCTTCTTCCTGAGGCTGTGAAGCCAGCCAGCTGCTTTTGACTCACAATCCTGCTGCCTTATTTTAACAGCTGAAATGAAGCACAAGTTGTCCTCCTTCTTTTCAGCCTTCGTTCTGAAAAGAGCACACACAGCTAGCACTGTCAGGAAGCTTTCTGTTGGTGTCTGGACCGCATGGTCATTTCCACTCCCAGGGTGATGTCCACAGTGACCTTCACTGCAGCAGGGGCCTCCTGATTGCTTTTTCTGTCTTCTGTCTAGTTGTGCTGGTGCTGGGAGTTCTACAGGGATAAAAACCAAAGAAGGTTTTTCTTTTCTTTCCCTAGTGGACCACAGTTTGGTGCAGGGGTCTCTAAGACAGAGTCACCTTCTGCAGCTTCTCTTGTATTTTTCTAGCTCTTACGCACACAGAAAGGCTTCACTAAGCCTGTATCCATCAGAGACTGTACTCTGGCAGGTCCCTCTGTCTCTACCCTGGATGCCTTAGCTGGGTCTATTACTCATGCAATGGCCAGAGAGAATGTAAAACAAAGAAACAAAACCCCACATGTGCACCTAGTCTTGTCCCTACTTTACCTAACCTTTTCCTCCCATACTCAGTGGCCCCCTCATGCTTTCCTGTGGTGGAATGTATTCGTCTTCCCATTTTCACAATACTTGTAACCAGCCACAGCCTTATGTAGCCATGTGACTTAGTCACTGGTATGTTGGCCACGGAACAATCGTGGACCTGACTTCTGCAGGTGATTGACATGGCCATTGGATTTACTCTTTTCACTCCTGCTGTCACCAAAAAAAGAATACACTCCAAAATGGCTGTGCATATTCAACTGCCCCACCCCAGAGTGAGACTCGGGGAGGATGGCTGACTCAGTGACCCCGGAAGTTTAGGGAGAAATAAGTGCTTCCTGTTGGGTGCCACTGAACACCTGCAGGCACCACACAGCAAGAGCTAACTGACACAGGATCTGAAGTCTCCACCAGAGCCTGCCTCCTGGTGCTTGGTGTCCTTCCTGATGGCACAGTTGGACACTCTTGTCCTTATTCGTTGCATTCTGGGAGCTTTTCCTGTCTCGGGGCTTTGCACTCACCGTGTTTTCCTAATGTATTTTCTTCTATGATGTGGTTGGATCTCTGTGAGTGATAATTGCAGCGAGACAGGCTGAGAGGCGAGTGAGTCCTGGCAATTGCAGAAAGGAAGATGTTTTAGATGAAGTGAGCCAAGAAGCTGACATTTTTGCAGAGGCCAGAGGAAGTGAAGGTGCAGGCCACACATAGCACTCGGGGTGCCACGGCAGGGGAGAGAGGGGGTTCCGAGCAAGCACTCTCCTCTAAGACCTCCACGTTTCTTCCTACACTGGTGGCTTTATACCAGGTCTTCTCTTCATCAGGAAAGTTCTTTCTTTCCTTCTCATTCTTGTTCTCAATTGAGGTCAGCTCTTTCCAGGTCCCTCAGCTTCGTAGGAGGAGGTTGGTGTCTGCTACAAAAGATTGCCCTGTGTTCAGGAGGCAATCTGGCCTTGCAGGTATTTCCTAGAAGCCATCTGGAGTTTATAGCCATCCAGCATAATAATATGAGAAGTTGGACTTGGAAAAACAATATTAAAACCTGTATTCACTTTGTTATTCTTCCAAATATTCTGTACCTTCCCCTGGGCCCATTTTGTTGGTAGGAAGCTAGCTACATGGGTGCCCTGTTAGCCTCCCAATATGCTGCTAGAGTTGAATTGCCCACTGTCCCACTCCAGAAAATACTGAGCATTTGTGTGTGGCAGAGCCCAGAAAGGTGATGTGACCTCAAGTATGGTCTGAGGACCAGCAATATCAAAGATGTTAGACCGCAGAAGTTCAGGACTCACCCCAGACCTTTGAACCATACACTTCTTTGTGCACAGAAGAACTGATCAACTTCTCATCAATGACATTGCTGCCTGCTCTCTTTAGCAGGACTTCACAGGTAAATTTCTGTTGAGTTCATATCAACAGTTGTTCTGAACACTTCATTTACTTTGGTGCTCTTACAGACACTCCCGTATTTTCTCTTTTCCTGTTGGCTGCTAAATATTAGTCTTATTTTCTGTGTTGCCTAGTATAGAGTCTCATATAACAGGAGATAAATATTTAGTCAAGCCTAGGGGCACAGGCTTCTATTGCTAGCACTTTGAGAGGCTGATGCAGGAGGATAACAAGTTCAGGCTTAGCATGGGCAACTTATCTCTAAATCAAAACTGTAAGAATAGTCTGGGGATATAGCTCCGTGTGAAGGTCCTGGGCTAGAACCCCAGTAATAGAAAAAAAGAAAAGAAATATTTGATATAAAAATGAATAGATATATCCCCTATATTATTAGAATTAAAAGAATCTTATAGCCTAAAATGAAGTGGTTTCCTTTCTTTCTTTTTGCTTTCTTTCTTTCTTTCCTTCTTTCTTTCTTTCTTTCCTCAGGGCCTCCCATATTGTGGGCAAGGGCTCTACTACCGAACCACACCCCACCAGCCTGGTATGCTTCTTTTAATGGCATCAGAGAAGCAGAGAAGCTAGTTTCTTCTTGCCAGTAGGCCCTAGGACAGAAGATCAGGTAAAACAGGTACTGTCTGAGGTGGAAGAGAAGTGGTTTCAGTTTCAGGGACAAGAAAGAAGCTTTCAGCGACAGAATTTCACACCACTGGAAGCTCTGGATATCATCCATGGACTTTATGGGCCATCACCTCTAGCCTAGCTGGTCTTTTGTATTGTTTGCTGAATAATGATGATTTAAAGCCATGTACCCCCAGTGGTCCTTCTCAATTCCAGGAGGTGGGGTTGTGGTCACACTCAGCAGGGGCCTGTGGACTGCAGGGGCCCTGGAATCTTCCCATCACTTCCTAGGAGTCCAGCCTTCTAGATTAAAATTTTTTCCCAAACCACAGTTTCCTTTAAAGCCATTGTCCCGCACATGCCTAGCAGCCATGAGCGAAGAGAGCAGAGCTGACTTGACTAAGGCGCTTTTTAGTTCATGGTGCTCTGAGGCAATATGGGCGTGACAGACCCTTTCCTCTATTTATAGGTATCAGCACCTGTCTGGGAAGGCTTGAAGATTTAAGAGTTGGTGGCCTTCTGCTCTTAGTCTTCAGAGGTTTGGAAGAGGGACAGATGGCTGGGGCACAGGTATGATTGACAGACCCGTGCTGGCCTCCTCTTGCCCTGTAGAGGCTGGTGTCTCTACAGGTCCAATAAAATTGCTCACCTCTCACCTGGGTCAGATAGAGATACACACACAATTGCAGTAGCACAGCACACATGCATGTATTTATTTGTGTGTGTGTGTGTGTGTGTGTATGTGTGTGTGTGTGTGTGTGTGTGTGTGTGTAAATATGTATTTGTATGCAGGAATTGAATTTAGCTTCCAAATAGAGATCAGTCTCTCTCTCTCTCTCTCTCTCTCTCTCTCTCTCTCTCTCTCTCACCTATCCTGGAAGCTAAGTCCCCTTTATAACATGCGGGGAAGACATTATAACGTTATAAGACAACTTTTCAGTGACGTTTATGTAAACAAGTAGACAACTGGTCAGGGCTGTTGTAACTTGGAAGCTGGCTCTTCGTCTAACCGTGCCCTAGAGGTTTGGACAGCAGCTGAAAGTCACTTGTTATCTCCCACCTCTCAGGGCTTGGCAATTGGCGGCCCAAATAGGCAAATAGCAAACCCTGTCTTCTACTTTCCCTATGGGGAACAACACCACACACCCCCACCCCCGGCCTCACAGGGGGCCACCAGAGTCTGGAAATTACTCGCTGCTGTTTCCCGTGCTCAAAAGTAGGTACGGCTCTGTGGAGTCTTGTGGAACTAAGGCACAGTTTCCTACTTGGAGTCCCTGATTGAGTCCACACAAAATAAGATCCGATTTGTCTTGTCAATGGGTAGTTACAGTGGGAGAGTCTTTGGCTGCTCTGCCTACTTCACTGATTTTGAGCTATTCCCCAGTCTCCATCCTCAGAGGCGCTGCGAATTCGAAGCACACAGATGTACCCTTCCGTCTTAGATTACTTTTGCCAACACACATTACCTTATGCTTATTTGAGTTAAGTTTCATCTGCCTGCAGGCTGCACAATCCCCCAAAGTGCTCCAATGCATCTGGAATTTCTTGCAAATCTCCTTATTTTTTATTAGCCAAAACAATTTGGAACCAGTTGAAATCTCTGGGAGGAGATTAAACAACAATTATGTGACAATTGCTCATGTAATCTCTAACCAGGTAGCCAAGACAGCGCCTTCCCAGTGTGAGGCAGGGTAACTCCCTCAGTGGGTCCCCCTCCTGACTCACAACCTGGGAGAGACGCCCGAGAGTCCAACCAGGTGTTTGCTTCCACAAAGGGAATGCGTAGCTGTCTGTGTTTCAACCAGGGTTCAAAGTCCCCTGTACTGGGACCATGGGACTGGGGTGAGGAGAGGCAAAAAGGTGTTAGAAAAGTTCTGATTTGTCAGAGCAAATTGATTATCAGAGAGAAAAAAAGGATCCCGAAGAACAAAAGCTACATTAAGTGAGCTGAGGAGGTGAAGGGAACTTGAGCAGCAGCTTGTTTAGACATGCAAAAAGACAGCAATGTTTGGTCAAGGGGACAAGGGAGGGTAGGAAGGTGACTCTACGCATGTGTCCAAAGAGGCCGGGCAGCCAACTTGCTTGTATCCTGAAAGCAGGGAAGAAGGATCTGGTCGAGGATGGACAACTGTCTTTCAGACCTGAACAAAGATAATGAGGAGCAGCCCACACTGAAGGGTGGAGGGGCAATGAAAGGAGAAGCAGGCAAGAGCCAGGTGTCTCCGAGCATGGCTGGTGCCAGGCTCATGTATATGTGTGGGCCGTGCCGGAGTGGATCCCGGAGTGTGCCAACGAGCTAATCTTGTCAGCGCCAAGCTGTTCCAACACCGTGGGTGTGAATCCAAAATCATCTTAGATGTTCAGCTTTATAATATTTCGCTTAAGAAAAATAAAAAAGACATTAAAGAAACACCAGACCCAAATGATTCCTTTTTCTTAGGGACAGTTACCTCTGAAGGAGTTGGGCCTGTCTGCTGTTAAGTGCAAATATAGGTAGGTTAGAAAAGGTGGATTGTGATTCAGTGTTCCTGAATGAGGCTCTCTCTCTGTCTCTGTCTTTCTCTGCCTTTCTCCCTCTCTCTCTTCTTCTGTCTCAATGAACCACACCATATCATTGTTCCATTTTTAGAAGTAGAGGCCAATGTCACTGAACCTGTGGTCTCTAGACTCCTCTTCTCCCCGTCTGTCTCCTACATTTCTGTGTTTGATTCTTTAGTTTCTTCTTCCCAAGCAGAGGGTGTATGGAAATCAAACCTTGAAGCTCCAGCACTAAGGGCATGATCACAATCCTTTCTGTTCCTGCTAATAATAGCAGGAAGCCCCCAACCTGCTGGCCCTGCAGTCCTCCAACCTGCTGGCCCTGGTCCTGCTTCCTCTTCCTGTGGCTGAGGGAAGACCCCCCACCCCCCATTAAGAATGAGAAACACTGGGAGGGACAAAAGGAGAGTGGGAAAGTCCTTGTCACCTTGACAAGATACGTATATGCACAAAAATGCTCAACTTCACTGTAAACCTTAAATTTTGCACATATACATATCAATAAAATGGAGGGGGGAAGAATGAGAAACAGAGACTACTGTTGTCTGGGGTAATCACACATGGAGGCACAGCTTAGGTTAACTCTGGCTAGTGTTGCAGGTCTGCCAAAAGGGAGGGAAGTATCTCCAGGTGGGAGCCTCAGGCCACACCTGGAAGAGAAAACCAGGCCATACCTGATTTGGGGCTTCCCTTTAATACTGAGTGGTTATATTAGTTTACTAGAGTGTGGTCGCAAAGTACCACAAATTGGGTGGTTTAAATCACAAGATTTGTTTCCTCATGATCCTGAAGGGTAGAAGGAGAGATCTGGTGTCAGCAGTGTCGGTAGCTTCTGAGAGACCTGAGAGAGGAATTGAGCGAAGATTTTGTCTTTGGCTGGAATGTGGCTGTCTTGTCCCTCTCTTCACATGGTTTTCTCTCTGTTCAAGTCTGTGTCAAACTTCCTCTTCTTATAAGGATACCAGTTATACTGGAGTAGGACCCATTCTGATGGTCTCCTTAGCCATAATCACCTCACAATGGTCCTCTCTTCAAGTATGGCCGTACGGCCATATTTTGAGGTGCTGGGTATTACAGCTTCCCCCACAAATCTTTGAGGGGGCATAACACAGCACCTAATAGTGATCAAAAAACTCTCTATGCACACAATGCAGTTATGTGGAAGAACCATTTGGAGAAGCGAGATGAAGATCATTCTCAGGGACAAGATGACTCCTTGTCCTCCAGTAGTTTGTTATTGGTTGAGCCAGAGTTGGATTTTCTTTGCTGTAGTGAATGTCCATTCAATTCAAGCGAGGCAGAGGTTGGTTAAAGCCTGAGGCCCTGCCACATTTCTCCCCAAACCAGCAGGGATGTCCCAGGGTGTGCTGGCAGTTTCTAGCATATAAGCTGTGCAGAGGCTTGGCATTGTGGGTGCCAACATGGCCAAAACAGGCCTAAGTAATGCACATAGCTGATGTTGAAGGTGGATTAGGCCTTCTTTTTTTCAGGTAGAATAACTGGGATTCTGCGTTACGGGATTAGTCCAGGGAACGTGAGCATTTTCAAATTCTATACAGAACTGCCAATTGATCTAGGTAAAGTACACAGTGTAAGGGAAGGGGTCTGGACCCAGGTCCAAGGCCTAGGTCAGAGGGAGAGAATGATGCTTTAGACTTGCTGGCTCAGGAACCTGGTGCCAGGGGCTGTCCTTGGTAGGTGACCCAAGTGTCTCTTAGAAGAGGAAATGGCCAGAGCTGTGCCTTTGTACTCCAAGCTTTTTCTTTCCTGTGAGCACCGATTTTCTTGCTCACTGGATGCTGAGAGATGTCTTCTGGGATATTATATGCTTTGCTGAGCCTCCAGGACTCTCGTGAGACACCTAGAAGGATCCAGGCTTCACCTGACTGCAGGACTCAAGGGTTCACAGTGGCCTGTGGTGACAGGATCCAGCACCAGAGCAGTGTCTGAGCTTCTGACAGGAGATGGTTGATAAGTGGCAAAAGAAACTGATTTATGGGAAAGATGGTCCTTTGGGACCCCTGTGAGGGAAAAATCCAAGAAAACTTAGGTATTTAATTAAACAAGGACTTTAGGCAACTTAATATAGATTTAAATAAGAAATGTGGCCCGCGTTTGGAATGACAGGCTGGGGAGGTCTTGAAGATTCAGAGTACAAAGATAAAGAGGAATGAAGGTTTACACATATGTAAAAGCATGGAGCAGGGGAAACGCCAGCCATATTTGAAGTATCTCAAATATGAACCTAATTATAAATGCAAATAGTAAGACATTTTAAGTCACTTCATGGTGTTTCAAGAGATTTTATATAGTTTCTGTCATTACATCTTTGCAATATCAAAGTCTGTGAAATATCACACTCATATTTTACAATAGAGAAAATTGAAGCTCAGAAAGGTCAAATAATAAGCAAACTCATGAAATTATTAAGTAGCAATCTTAGGACTCTGACCATGGTGCTTCCCTTTCACCCTCATGTTCCTGATCATGACATACTAAGAGGCTCCTGCTCACGGGTGTATTGGGAAGATGTGGGACTCGTGAGGGATCGACCCTGGCATTGATGAATATTTTTTCTTTGACATTGTTTGGAATTGCCACTTGCATGATGATAATATTAATACAAAGCAGCTCAACTTCTGGTTGGATTTGTCATTATCAGGTTTCCACAGACGATTCACCTCCGATCAGTTACAGCTTGTGTCCAGAGCAAACCATTGCCTCACCTTCCTTGGGGATCTTTCTCACTGTTGGGTTTCTAGCTGCCTACATACAGATCACTCTGGTTTCCAGTGAATAGTTGCCCATGAACCACGTGAACAAATCCCATGTGCCTTCTATTGAGTGATAAGGAATCAAGTGTAGACATTGTCAGAAGTTATTTTCTATTAGGGATCAGCAGCCTTACTTTTTTGGGGTCTGGAGAGCTCCAAGTTCCTTCCTCTTGAAGGAGAACCTGGGGGGCAGAGAAAAGAAGATTCTTGGGTCCATCATTGCTCAGGCCAACTATTTATATTAGAGAAGCAGGAGCCTTGGGACTGAGCCTGGAGACTCTGCCACAAGGATTTCCAAGCTGGAGATATGGTGTAGGTGATTCACATTCGAAGGCTGTCAGCCAGAGTTTTCACCTTTGCCCAATGTGGGGAAGAAATAGATTTGCAAACTCTGAAGTTGGCATTTTCAGAATATTTGATTAAAACTGATAGCATTTTTCAGAGGGAAGACCTGATTTCTGTGATAATCCTCCTCCCAGCTCCTTGAGAAAACAATGCTACAGCAAAATCATTGGTCAGGTGATTATGCGTCTGTGTGTTTATTCCAGGTGCCACAGCAAGATGTGAAAATATTTTCATTCCTCGACTCTTGAGGTGAATTTATTAGAAGAAACTGTGGGAGTCTGGTATTTCTGTCAGATACAGTACAGACAAATTCTTGGTGCTTAGATGAAATTTTCTATCAAGGTTCAGAGCTCAAAAGTCTTCTTCATATGAATCCATTCAACTATTTTCATATGTTATCCTCTATCTGCATATAATATAGATTATACATATCATATATTTGTATAATATTTGTAGGAGATAATTTCCAAGACCCCTAGTGGATACATAAAATTGTAGATAGCACAGACCCCTAACTGTATGATTTTTATGCCTAAAAACTCAGAATAAGGTTTAATTTATTAATTAAGCACAGTGAAATAGTAACAATAATAATTCTAAAATAAAATAATTATAACAATGTATTGTAATAAAAATTAAGCTGTTTACTTTTAGAATTTTCCATATACTCTCAGATCATGGTTAACATGGGTAAATGAAAGAGTGGAAAACAGAACCACTGTAGACATGTTTAATGTGCATTTCGTCTGTATGTGTGTGTGTGTGTGTGTGTGTGTGTGTGTGTGTGTGTGTTTGCAAGTGTATTAACTAGATTCTACCACATTACATTATTAAATTACTTGCTTTTTAAAATTGTGAGTCAGTATGTCAGTACTTGTAGCTCTATTTTATTATTTTAATCTATATATACTACTAATCATTCTCTTAATATCGACATTTAGATTATGGGAATGTTATACAAACATAGTCTATGTTGCTTTCACCCATTTTTGATCCCAATTATTTACAATACTCAAAAGGGCCAAAAGACAGACATGGGCTACTGCTTCCTACCAACTTGAGGAGTGCAGGAAAAGACCTCTACCTCTTCCTAGGTTTTACCCCAAAATCACTGCTCCTGAAACTTAGGAAGGCTGCCCTTTGTTTCTCCATTCTTCTTCTTTTCATTCTTTACTGCTGTAGTTTGGATCCTAAATGTGTTCTAGAGGCCCATTTGTTGACATCTTTGTCCAAAGTCCATAGTGCTACTGGGAGATTGGTGAAACCTTTAAGAAGTAAAGCAAAGGAGAAGGAAGTTAGGTGACTAGAGGAATGTCCCCTAAAGAAATATTAGGATCCCAGCCCTTTCCTCTTTTTTGCATCCAGTTGGGAGGTGAACTGGCTTCTACTTTGTAATCCCACCATGATGTGCCACTATGACACTCTAGGCCCAAAGCAACGATGCCAATTGGTCATGACTTAAAAACTCCAGAAGTGTAAGTCAAAATAAACTTTTCCTTTTCAAAGTTAATTACTTCAGATGTTTTATTATAGTAATTGAAAGCTGATAGACACTCTTATCAGCAGAATGCTTCTCTAAAATGCAAAGAAATTAGAGGTAGAGGGCAATTGGGGTTAAAATCCTGATAATAATTCCCATGCCACAAAGATAAAGTAACTTTTTAGAGTGCACAGACCATTCATATAGATGGAACCTGCACATACAAGGCAGGTATTCTATCACTAGCTGTATACCCAGCCCTTCTGTTCTTCTGTTATTGATTGACTGATTGATTGATTTTTTACTCTGGATTTATCCCAAGGCCTTCTTACTAAGCTACATCCTCAGTCCCCCCCCCCCCCCACCCCTTTTTAAAAAGAAATCTAAAAAAAAATTTTTTTTTTGATTCTGGGACAGAGTCTGACTAATTCACTAAGTTGCCCAGGCAGGGCGTTAGCATATGATCCTCTTGTGTCAGCATCCTAGAGTGCTGGGTTTACAGGCTTGCACCACTGGACCTGGCTCCCCTACTGTTATTCTTGTACACACATTATTAATCATTTTTCCACTTACATATCGAACCTTCATGTTCAAGACACATGTACGGGTATTCTTTCGAGGAGACAGACGAGATATGGAAGGACAGCACATTTGGGTTGAAGAGGCACTGAAAGAAGATGGGAAAGGAAGACAGAAAAGAGAGAGACCTGGGATGCTGACAGCTCACATCACACGGCCCACGATGCTCACTGGCCTGCTGACTGGGCTTGAAAGTTAAAACTGATTTCTTGTGGACTCTGGCCAATATCTTCCTTACCATGGGAGTGATTGTTTTTTGCTGTGTTTGCAAGATATGAATTCATTCTTTTTTAATAGCAGTAATACACAGCAAAGAGCTTAATCCAATTTGCAAAGAAATAGAATCAGACAGTCTTGGAAATACAATGTGCATTTACGGCTCCAAGATGCTGATGTTGGAGGAGAGCGAGTATTGCAGTGGCAGAGAAGCCCCCTCCCTTGCTGTCTTCCTCCTCACCGGGACCACAGCGCAGAAGTGACAGGACTGGGAAGGACGTGGAGCTTTAGGGTACCTTTGAAGTTCTCATTCCTGCCATGCAATAAAAGACTTACTGATGCAGTACGGTGCCATACTAATGTGAAACGGTTGCTCAGGCTTGAAACGAAGCTCCTGAACTCTGCTACAGACACACTATTTTAAAGTTGTTGTTCATGTAGAAGCATGCTGACCCATTAGCCCTGCCCTCCTATCCTCTGTGAGCAGGGATGCTCATTTGCTGGATATGTGACTGGGCTGTGACAAGGACCTTCCATGTGTGGTTCCAAGGCTGACCTTGGTTTAAGGGTAGGAGTTGAAATGGAAGGTGATGGAACTCTTTGCTTATGACACTGCTGCAGACTTAACTTCTCAGAATATCAGTTGCTCATCTGACAAATTAAGGCTGATAGTACCTACTTTACCTGGTTTTGTAAGAGATTTATTGAGTGACAACTGTATATAAAGAGTTCAGACCAGAGTAGATCTATTTGTTTGACTATTTGTTAGCACCTACAGTGTTCTGGATACCATACATCCTATAGGTAAGATGGAGAAGGGTACTAACAAGGTCCTTAGTGGAGTTTCCTTGTCACATCCTCAGTAACTATTGATAATGCTCATTCCTTTTTATCCAGGAAAAACATGTATTGGAGTGATTATCACTATGAGCAATGTCTCTTGCTGAGTCACTTCTGGAAGAAGCCCTAATGTATTTGTTCCCATATCTGGTTCCTACCAGTAGCACCAGGGAGCATCTCCAGGTTGCTGAGTCCAGGGCCCGTCATTTGCATACTGGATTGGTGCTTCCAGAGACTCTTCACCCTTAGAAAGGCCTCATGGTCATTTGAGAATGACCTTGGCAATCCCTGTTATAGCACACAGACGTAACAGGACGACGCTGGGCTTTGGATAAATACATTATAATAGGACAGTTACCAAACCAGGCCAACGTCAAGAACTGAGAGAAACAACAAGAAAATCTGTTAACTGTGCTTTTGGGTGTAATTATTTCCTTGAGGGGAATTTCATGGTTATTTAATTAAAGTGTTCCGCTTTGATCAAAAGCATTGCTTTGACTTCTCGAGTATGAAATACAAGACTTGTGAGAGTCGAAACACTTGTTAAATGTAAACTGTTTACTAAAGACCCTAAATAAGGCAAAATCTAATAAACAATGAGCTTTAGACATTAAGTGTAAATGTTTGTGGAGAAACTAATTATCCTTCTTGTTATGAACATTAACCCACATCTAGTTTTAAGCCTATGTTATTCTAATGATGTTCACCATTAGCCCCTTCTGATGACAAGCATTGCGGGAGGCATTCTGTTCATTAATGCACCCTGGGATTTGCGTAGCATTGTTGTCACATCACTGGAGTTTCAGTTGCCTAAGTCCTCCTTCTGTGTGGGGTGGAAACGGAGGGCTGCCCTTATGTGATAGTAAAATGTTTTGCATTCATTACAGAACTGGAGGGCTCGCATAGCTCATTTAGATACGGGCATAGCCTGAACGTTTCCTCCCAGAAAGAGAGAAATTTAGGTAGAGAAGCAGAAGAGTTGTACCAGCATCTCATCTTAGAATTGAATGGGGGTTGATGTGTCACAGTCTTGGCTAGACAAGCCCAAGGAGAGATGAACACAAGGACTAGGATCTTGCCATTTCCATTTGTATTCGTTCACCTTATTCCTTCCAGTAATGCTTAGTGAATATTTACTATGTGCTAGGTACTGTCCTGGGCACTTGAGATGTATAAATGACCCAAACAAAGACTGTTGTTCTTATAGAACTTTCATTCCAGTGATGAGAGACAGATAATGCATCACAAACACAGTGGGTAAGCAGTTATAAAGTTATAAGCCAAAAGAGAAAAGTCAGAGCAGGATCAGAGGAATTGAAAATGTTCTGTGGAGGGAAGGCAGGGAGGCCTTGGGGTGAGGGTGACGAGTGAATGAAGACTCAAAGAAGGGAGTTGGTCAGTGGGTCTCTGGGGGAAGATGTTCAGTGCAAGGCAGGAAGGAAGGAGTGTGTGGTGGAAGCTCATGTGTGGAGACTGTGGGGGAAAGGGAAACATCAGAGAGAAAAACAGAGTCAGGCTACCTATGCTTTGTAGCTCCACCAGTGACTTTTCCTCAACTCAAATGGGGATCACTGCAGTTTGACTATGCATTTTGATTATGAACACATAATGTTCCATGTGTTGGAACATTATCCTCTAGGAGGCAGTGCTAGGAGGTAGGGCCTAGTGAAGGTGTTGGGGTCATGGTGGGTGGAGTCCTCATGAATGGGTTAATGCTTTCCTTGCAGGACTAGACTGGTCATTGCGAGTGTAGTCCTTGTGGCTGCACGTGTGCTTTGATCTCTTTTATACACATCTACTTGCCCTTTGACTCTCTGCAGTGAGTTGAAGCAACACAAGGTCCTCACCAGCTATGGCTTCCAGATCCTGAATTTTCTAGCTTCTAGAAACATGAACTTAAACACACCTCTCTTCTTTATAAATTACTCAGTTTCTGGTATTCCGTAAGAACAGCAGGAAACATACCAACGACAAGAAGCCATGGCAGGGTTTAGAGCACGGTGTGGCACAACTAACTCAGTTCTTAAATCCATCCGTAGCTTTGGTGGGCCAAGAAGTCCCTTGGTAGGAACTCAGGAGCATGAGGTTAGCACCTTGGGCCAGTGCATAGAGTAAACTTCCAGATCAACTATTGAAGGTAGTTACAGTAAGATTCCTTGGTGGATTGTAGATGGGGTGAAAATGAAAACAAAACAAAACAAAAAAACAGAGTTGCATTATTGTAAGAATTGAGAAAGAAAATGAAAACAAATCAGTAACAGCCCAGCCCAAAATTGGACCACGCATGAGAATGCCAAGGGCATTAGAGAACACACTATGGTGATAAACTTGGGCAGGAGTGAGTGAATCTGTGGGCCTCTGCAGTGATGTGGGAAGAGGCTGGAATTTGGTGCTGATGGTCTTGGGTTTTAAATGCCTTCACTTTCTCTGTGATTTTCTAGTACCTAGTTTTCTTTTCCAGTAGAAATGGCTGGTAATGGAATAATCCTTCTGTCAGTTTTTATGGAGACTCAATGAAATAAGGCACATAAGATAGTTGCTTGTCTTCTCTCCTTTCATTGAAGGTTGAAAATATAGAGAAGTCAGGGGAGGTTAGTTGTTCTGGTCGTCTTAGTTTCATAGATCTCTATTCCCCAGAGATGTCCTCTCAAGAGGATGGCACAGGGTGCAGGGGACAGAGGATACTGTCTGAAGGCCAAGCTTGTGTCTAGCAGCCATGACTTTCATAGGTAGACTGTAATCAGATAGGCCTGGTGACCTATTCAAATGTCCTATGTAGAAGTATGCAACCAGATTTCTTTTTTAAAAATGTGGTAGCAGAAAGATCTGGCTCAGGGTTGATATGGTCTTGTCACTGGCCTAATAATTTTTTAAAAATGGACCCTTTGTCTTGATCTTCTCTCGCCTAGTAAGACCATGACTTAGTGTTCTGTCCATCCCGTTATCCCATGTCCATCCCATCTACTCTCTGGAGTAGACTTCGCATATTGTAGTGGTTGGTCTAGAACCAAAAGATGGCACAGCAACTTAAAATCTACTCTGAGCAATGATTCCCCTGATCTTCTCATCTCTCCCTATTGCCCTTACCTTATAGCTCCTCTTTTGTTTTGTTTTGTTCCTTCTTGCTATGGCTTGGGTTCCTGACCTCTTGAAATTTCCCTGTCTCTGCCTCCTCATCCACTTTCCTGCTTCTGTTTCTTGAGGGAAAAGGGATCATCAGAGGAGCCAACAGGAATGAAAGAGGCAGCCTGTGTGAGGATCTGGGACTGGGCTTGAGTGCTTCGGTGTGCGTGGAGTTCATGGTCCTGCTCATGAAAGCAACTTGGACAGGTGCCTGTTCCCCCAGGGCTGGAACTCAGGGCCAGACTTTCCCCGGGGCACTCCCCTAGCTTTTCTTCAGAAACTCTCACTCACATTTTGCCTGTCATATGCTAATACATTTCAATATCCAAATGAAAAACCTCACATTTATTGGATTCCTCCTGGCTTCCAACATGGTACTCCTTCCATGTCTATAAACTATGGTAACCTATTCAATTGAAATTTAGGTCTGGAAAGCTGGCAGGATCTGTACCCGCACACTTAAAAAGTGTTAATATTCTAAAACATCTTCCGTGGTTCCAATGCAAGGGATACGGGGACACACACACACACACACACACACACACACCAAAACAAAGACCCCAAACCAAATCAGACACTACTTATTATTTGTCAATCTGGTTGATAATAATTGCTGGGTTCTTTCAGATTTCAACATTTGGTTTATCTTCAGTAACTAAGGCCGACTGCAAGGATTCATGAGAAAACAGAGAAGACAGAAACTTCCAATGGCCTCCAGGACCATCAGGAAGAGCTGGCACCCTGTCAATTGCATATGTCTAGGCATGTCATCCTGCCTTACCCATGTGGCAACTTGCTCTGTACTCAGTTTTATAATTCTGCAGCTCCTGTAGGTGATAGGCCATATGGCTGCATATTCAGAGATGCAATGAGCTGATTTTATTTGGTATCTATTTCAAAGAAGGCCATTCATAAGCTACCAGCTAGCCACAAGGCCAGGAACCTGGTTCATCCACTTGTTCTATGGTGGGATCCCAGAATGCTGTCAAACGTGTCATTACGGGCCATGGAACCTGGCCCAGCTGGTGTCATTTGCCAAAGTGAACTGGTGGCAGAGGTCTGGTGGACCACAGAGGTTACTGACTCAATTTAGCCATGGGCTTATTACAGAAAATATTGTAATTTCCTCATGTCAAAGGAAGGAGAGGGAGGGAAAGTCTTATCCTGCCTCAAGGAACTGTGGAATGATTAGGTGGGAAGACAGAAAAGCAGCAGGTACTCCATAATTGCAGATAGGCCAGGGCATTAGAAAGCCAGCCAACAGGCCTAATCAATTCACCAGAAGACACTATTAACACTTAGCTACAAGGCCACTGGTGAGAAAACAAGCTGGTGGTTTTTATTGTATTATATCTGAGCGGCTGATGTTCTTCCTGCTGGTAAGAGTTGTTTGGAATTACTTTGTCAAGCCTGGCTCTTGGGGGATGGGTGAGAGAACAGAGCTAGGGGCATTCTCCGCTGCAAACAACCATAAAATCCACCTTGAAAAGCAGTGCAAAGTTGCAACAGAGATACGGTGGTTGGGAATTGGCTTCAGCTTATTCAAAAAAAAAAAAAAAAAAAAAGTGGAGAAAGAGAAGCATTCTGTTCTGAGGCGCAGAAGTACCTCTTTAGGAAGTGCTGTTCTCAGCAGGTGCCACTCCAGGAGGACCAGTGGCTGGGTGCCAGGCTGTGCTGCTTGGAGTTTCTCTCTGTCAGGGCCCAAAGGCAAAGGTGTAATTTAGAACAGCCCTGATCCTGACCCCTAGAGACCAATCAAAGCTGAAGATTCTAGGCGGGAAACTGACCACCACCATGAATACTCTCAGGTCTTAGACATGCAGTTCTACAAGAGTAGGGACAGAGAAGAGTCAGAGCCCCCAGAGAGGAGGTGCTCTATCCCGGGGCCTAGTGGGCATGGCAAGTGCGGGCTCAGTGGGATTCAGGCCTGCATAGGGGAATTGGGGTTTGGCTGCAGAGAGGGCACCTAGGTAAGGGCAGGATCACAGGTCCTCCACGGTCCCTGGGAAGTGGGTGAGTGTGGGCACATGTCCAGACCCCATTATATTTTGACGACTTGAGAAAAGGAATAACCAGATCAGAGTTTGGTCTTCTTCCCTGAAAAACAAAGTCAATAATAGCGATCTCTTTGGCAGAGGTGTGGTGGGAGGAGACAGAACATTATGAAAACAACTAGTTGCTTGTGAGCACTTTGGAGATTGTTGGCCAAGTGGTGCCCTGATGAATTCATTACAGCGGGACAGCCGGAAGCCACACAGTGAATATGATTAAAGTGACACTTCTGTTTCACCCCGTGTTAAGAAACAGACCCAAACGGAGCAGCGCAAACCTATAGAAAAGACGCCAAATCTTGGAAAGTGTCTTCTTTTCTGTCTTTTGTCACTCACTTTCCAAACAATTGTACCTTCGTTAATGTTCAGTATTCTCTGAGGACTTGTCACACCTGTGCAGGCAGGCTTTCTGGCAGAGGAGCCCAGTGTAAACCCAGGATGAGACCAGGATGCTACCTGCCACGCGATGATTCCTGGGAAGATACTATTCAGAAGCCTGGGTGTTTAACAGGCAAAGGCCTGTGTTAACAAAAAAGTTCTTTTGACTTGAAAGGGCACATAAGAAAAAAGAAAAAAAAAAACAATAAAGCTGAGCCTAGCTCTTAAAAAGAAAAGGTTGATAAAACTGACAAAAAAATATGGCAGTAGTTTATTGTGGCTCTAAAGACAGATGAGAGTTTTCCTTTCTCTTCTTAAAAGGCAGAATTAATTAATCCACCACCAGCTGAAGCTTGGAATGGAATATTAGCTCTGACTCTAGGGGAGTGGTTAAGTCCTCTGGACCTCAGATAAGCTTCCACTAAAGCAACACTATTTAAAATAGCTAATTTAGATTCTTCCATCATGCAAAATAGGGCACCAGAAACAGAGAAGAAAAAGATAAATGACAAGAATACTGTAAGAAAGTGACACTTGACAACTGAAAGGCAATTCCTGATGCCTCCCTTGGGTGAGGAGGATAATATCAAGGAACCACCGTAGTGTCAGCGGCTCATTTCTTCCCTTCTTCTGCTTTTGCCAACCCGCGAAAGTGAAATACAAAGTTGGTGGGGTATCTGAACCCCAGACTCAGGTGTTTCCTATTCTGCGCTAGCTTGGCTGTTACTTCTCATTCCCTAACTAGTGGATGAGGGTACCTGCCAAGGTAACTTCTCCTGGGTCTACTTCGTCCCCAGATTTTTCTGTCATCTTTCTGTTTCTGGAACAAAGTTCCTGACATGCACAACTGAAAGAAGGAGAGTTTAAATTTGGCTCATCGTTTCAGAGGCTTCAGTTCATGGCTGCCCCAAGGGAGAAGCATCAGGAAGGAAGGGCACAGTGGGGGAAAACGGCTTATGTCATGGCAGCCACAAAGTGAAAACAACGGAAGAGCCAGAGAGGAAGAAGAAATAGTCTTCAAGGTCCTGTCCCCATGGCTCACAGTCTTCGGTAGCACTCGTCTTCTGTTTTCACCACTTCCTAAGGCTGCTATCAGATTGTGATCGCCTACTGAGGATGAATTCACTTGCTGAGGCTAAAGACCTTCTGATCCAATCATCTTCCTACTTTTTCTTTTCTTTCTTTTCTTTTCTTCTCTTTTCTCTTTGTTTCTTTCTTTCTTTCTTTTTGAGACAATATCTTAATCTATAGTCAGTCCAGGCTGGTCCTGAACTCACTATGGAGCCCAGGCTGGCCTCAAACTCACAGCAAACCCTCCTTTCTGAGTGCTAGGATTACAGGTGTGTCCACCATGCCTGGCTTCCAATCATCTTCCAAAAGCAGCACCTCTGGACACATAGAACTTTTGGGGGATGTTTTTGATCCGTGCCATAATACCAGGGAACTCGTTCCAGAGTGACACACTCCCACGGCCATCAGATGAACTGTTCAGCGGCTCTTTGTTTCTTTGTCCTCATTCCTCTAGAACTGCATGTTGAAGGCCTGTGGCTTCCATGGCGGGGGTCAATGTCTTTCCTAAGTGACTGAATTCTTCCCTTGATCACATGACTAGGGTCCTGTCAAATGTGGACAGATTGCCTAGAAGTGAGTTCCCAGCTTTCCTGAGTATTTGACTGAAGTCTGAGTTCCCTGCTGCTGTGCCCACCTCTGCTTGCACACACAGAAAAGCACAGAGTGCTGTGTGCACACTTGCCTTTCTTCCTGTCAGCCTCCCTGTGCTTTTCTAGCTAAGGCCTGGCTTCCCTTGGGCAGTGATGTTATGGACAGCCTACCTTGCTTCCTGCCTGGACATTTAGCATGTGACATGGAGCAACGTGTGGAGTGTGGGGCAGATCTAGATGGAAGAGAGAAAATGCTTTGCAAATGTGCTGAGGCCCATGCAATGTACACAGACAAGCTAGACTTCAGCTTTAGGTGAGTTTAGGATTAGGCACATGTGTTCATTGAATGATTCTGGTTTGTATCTGGACTGTTTCCCAAAAGCCTCGTGGTTTTGGGAAGAGATTGGATTGTGGGAATTAATTGCATCATGTGGATTTCAAGTGTTGTTAAGAGGTGGGGCCTGGTAATGAAGGGTCACAGAGGGTGTGGTCTGGAGGGCATATGCCTGACCTAGCGTCTCCCCCCTTACTGTATTCTTTTGCAACGCCATGAATAGCTGCTCCATAGATAGGCCTCTGTCAATCCCTCTGCTCTGGGACCATGAGTGTATAGAGACTTGTGAACTATGAATGAAAATAAACCTTTCCTCCCTAAATTTGTGGGCGTCAGGCATTATATCCTAGTAATAATAAAGTGACTAGGATACATTCATTCAACAAAAAAGAGGCTGAAGGCAGGTTATGTACAGGCACTGTTCTGGGTGCAAAGATTATAGCAATACACACAAAAGACTTATTCTTGTAAAAGTTGTAAGCAGATGCAAAACAGTGTTCAGAATAGCCTGACATGTGTGGACCTGTGGCATTGGCTCATCAGTCATGGTGTACCCAGAAGTGAAATAGATAAGAAACATACCAAATTTTTGTTGGATTTATATATTCTTTTAAAAAAATTCTAGGAAACTGAGCAAACAGCTACCTCAAGTAGTAGCAATAGTAAAGTATGTATCTTCAATCAATTTCCAGACTTGAGCCAGTTTACAGACCCCTGAATGAAGGGAATGCCAGATCCCCTTGAAGAAAAACCTTGATGCATTATCAAAGAGTTATAGTGTCAATACTTCTCCTATCCTTCCTCAAAGGGACCTATGCCCTTCACCACAGCAACTGTGTATTGGGAAAGGGGAAATGATCAGACATTTTGGGGACTACCAGACACTAGCTTTGGGCTAACACTAATTCCAAGAGATCCAAGACATCATTGTGTACCTCCAGTTAAGTTAGGAGCCTATTAAGGCCAGGTGACCAATGGAGTGTTAGCTAAGGTCTGACTCACTGTGGGCCCCACAGGTTCCCCAAGTTCATCCTGTAGTCATTTCCGCAGTTCCAGAATGTATAATTGGAATAGATATTCTTAGTACTTGGCAGAATCCCCATATTGGTTCCCTAACCTGTAGTGTGAGGGCGATTATGGTGGAGAAGGCCAAATGGAAGCCATTGGAATTGACTCTACCAAGGAAAATAGTAAGTCAGAAACAATATCACATCCCTGGAGGGATTACAGAGATTAGTGCCAACATCAAGGACTTGAAGGATGCAGGGATGGTAGTTCCCACCACGTCCCCATTCTACTCTCCTATTTGGCCAGTGCAGAAAATGGATAATCTTGGAGGGTGACAGTGGATTATCATAAACTTAATCAGGTGGTGACGCCAATTGCAGCTGCTGTACCAGATGTGGTCTCCTTACTTGAAGAGACTAACACGTCTCCTGGTACCTGGTATGCAGCCATTGATTTGGCTAATGCTTTCTTCTCCAAACCCATCCATAAGGACCATCAGAAGTAATTCACTTTCAGCTGGCACGGCCAACAGTATACTTTTACTGTGCTTCCTCGAGGGTGTATCAACTCTCCGGCCCTGTGTCACAACATAGTCCGAAGGGATCTGGATCGTCTTGCCCTTCCACAAGGTATAACAGTGGCCCACTATATTGATGATGTTATGCTCATTGGGCCCAGTGAGTAAGAGGTGGCAACTATTCTAGACTTGTGTGTCGGAAACTGGGAAATAAATCCCATCAAAATTCAAGGGCCCTCAACCTCAGTAAAATTCCTAGGAGTCCAGTGATGTGGGGTATGCAGAGATATTTCTTCTAAGGTAAAGGACAAATTATTTCATCTGGCACCTCCTATCTCCAAGAAAGAGGCACAACACCTGGGAGGCCTATTTGGATTTTGGAGGCAGCATATTCCTCACTTGGTGTGTTACTCTGACCAGTTTAGCAAGTAACGCAAAAAGTTGCTACATTGGAGGGGGGCCCATAACAGGAGAAGGCTCTGCAGCAGGTCCAGGTTGCTGTTCGGGCTGCTCTGCCACTAGGACCATACCACCCAGCAGCCCCCACGGCACTTGAGGTGTCAGTGGCAGACAGGGATGCTGTTTGGAGCTTCTGGCAGGCTCCCATAAGTGAATCACAGTGGAAACCCTTGGGATTTTGGAGCAAGGCCCTGCCATCATCTGCAAATAACTACTCTCCCTTTGAGAAACAGCTTCTGGCCTGCTACCAGGCGTTAGTGGAAACTGAACGTTTGACAATGGGATGCCAGGTTACCATGAGACCTGAGCTGCCCATAATGAACTGGGTGCTCTCTGACCCTTCAGGTCATAAAGATGGACTCAAGCAACAACAGTCCATCATCAAATGGAAGTGGTATATATGTGACCGGGCCCAAGCAGGTCCGGAAGGCACAAGTAAAATTGTATGAAGAAGTGGCTCAAATGCCTGCCGTGCTTACTCCTGCTTTATTGCCCTCTGTCCCCCAGCATGCACCTGTGGCTTCATGGGGTGTACCCTATGATCAGCTGACAGAGGACAGGGCCTGGTTTACAGATGGCTCTGCACGTTATGCAGGCACCACACGGAAGTGGACAGCTGCTGCACTGCAGCCCCTCTCTTGGACATCGGTGAAGAAAAATCTTCACAGTAGGCAGAAATTGAGCAGTACATCTGGTTATGCATTTTTCTCAGAAGAACAAATGGCCAGATGTGTGAATATATACTGATTCATGGGCAGTAGCAAATGGTCTGGCTGGTTGGTCTGCGACATGGAAGGAACAAAACTGGAAGATTGGAGAGAAAGATATCTGGGGACGAGGTATGTGTATAAACCTCTCCATGTGGGCAGAAGATGTATAGATTTGTGTCCCACATAAATAGTAACCTCAGCAGCAGATGATGTTAATAACCAAGTGGACAGGTTGACTCATTTTGTTGAGAGCAGTCAACCTCTTTCCTTGACTACACCTGTTATTGCCCAAGGGGCCCATGAACAGAGTGGCCACGGTGGCAGGGATGGAGGTTAGGCACGAGCTCAACAGCATGGACTTCCCCTCACCAAGGCCGACCTGGCTACAGCCACTGCTGAATGCCCACTCTGCCAACCACAGAGACCAACACTGGGTCCCTGATATGGCACCATTCTTTAGGGTGACCAGTCTGCAACCTGGTGTCAGGTTGATTATATTGGGCCACTTCTACCATGGAAAGGACAGTGTTTTGTCCTTACTGGGATAGGTGCTTGCTCAGGCTATGAATTTGTCTTTCCTGTATGTAATGCCTCTGCCAGAACTACCATTCGTGGACTTACAGAATGCTTCATCCATCGTCATGGTATCCCACATAGCATTACATCTGACCAGGGAACATATTTTATGGCTAAAGAAGTGTGGTAGTGGGCTCAAGCCCAAGGAATTCACTGGCCTTATCATATTCCTCATCATCCAGAAGCAGCTGGACTGATAGAATGATGGTGGAATGGCCTCGTGAAGACACAATTAGAACATCAGCTAGGTGGTAATACCTTGTAGGGTTGGAGCAAGGCTCTTCAGAAGGCTGTGTATGCTCTGAATCAGTGGCCAATATAGGGTACTGTCTCTCCCATAGGGAGAATCCACAGGTCCAGGAATCAAGGGATTTAGACAGGGATGGTACCACTCACCATCACCCCCAGTGACACATTAATGATATTTCTATTTCCTGTCCCCACAACCTCATGCTCTACTGGTCTAGAAGTCTCCTTAGGTCCAGAAGGGGGAAGGCTTGTATCAGGAGGCACAGCAACAATTCCACTAAACTGGAAGTTGAGACTTCCCCCTGGTCATTTGGGCTCCTTGTACCACTGACCCAGCAAGCAGAAAAGGGAGTTACGGTATTAGCAGGGGCGATTGATCCAGAATACCAAGGGGAAGCTGGTCTAATATTACATAATGGAGGCAAGGAGGACTATGTCTGAACTATAGGAGATACTTTAGGGCACCTCTTAGCTTTACCATGTCCTGTTATTAAAGTCAATGGGAAGCTGACATAACCCAATACAGACAAGATGACAAATGGCCCAGAACCTTCAGGAATGAAGGCATGGGTCACCCTGTCAGGGAAACAATCTAGACCTGCGGAGGTACTTGCTGAGGGTCAAGGATATACAGAATGGGTAGTAGAAGAAGGTAGTTATAAATACCAGCTATGTCCGCATGACCAGTTACTGAAATGAGGACTGTAGGTAAGACTTTTTCTCATTGTGCTTGTACATGTGTATATATATTTATAAATTGCCTTATTATTGGAATTTGTTTAGTTACACTCTAATGTTAAGCAATTGGAGAATAGGAGACAGGAGAATATGTTTTCTCCAAAGAGGCACTCTGTTCTCTATTGTGGGGAGGAATTTATTGCACTTCCATTTGTACACAGTGCAGTTGTGCTATGTTTGGTGTAATTACTAACTTGGCTATTGTAATTAGAAGCTAAATATGACTCAAGGAGATGTGTCTGATTGTCAAGTTGACAAGGGGTGAATTGTGACCATTGGAGAGATTATGTCAATTTGAGGCAACCAGGAACCACACCTGGATTAGGGTTTGTGAACCATGACTAGATGGGGAATTGAGAATCGCACTCAGGATTAGAGTGTGAGTGATTTGTGGACCGGCGAATCAAGGAAGAGCACCCACCCATATGTGGGAGGGCCAACTGGAACTTGAATGGTATAAAAGGAAGAAAGAAGAAAGATTGTTACAGGTTCTTCCTCTGGGAAAGCTCTCGCCTTCACAATTGTCTGCAGACAATGACTGCCTACACAAGCCAACGGGCTACACACCTCAGATCTTCATCACAGATTCACTCCAGTCTTGACTTGGGCCTGTTTGCCCATTGCTGATCTTCACATGCCAATCTTCAGTCTCTGGTCTTCACCATTGTTCCTCAAACAACCGAGAACCACAGCAGACTCTCCCTGGCTGCCCTGCAGTCCCAGACGCGTGCTCTTCATGGCTGAGCAACTATGGGAGACTTCAGCTCTTGCACATGCAGGCCGCCATCTTGTACTATCTCTATCCTCGGATTTGTTAGCCTTTGAAATAGATCCTTTTTTGTTGTAATTTCTGTAAATTCTGCCTTTTGAAAGAACCCAAACTAATACAGTGACGGAGATACATTTATTCAACAAAAAGGGATTGAGAGTGTATTATGTTCAGGCACTGTTCTAGGTGCTAAGGTTATAGCAATACACACAAAAGGCTTGTTCTTATGGAAGTTGGGAGCTTGGAAGAAAAACAAATTTGCCTAGTATGCACATGATCCTGAGTGTTATTCTTTGCATTGAAAAAACAAAAAAGGCAATATGGGGTAACTGATGATTTTAGATAAACTGAGGGAAGGCTTCAGTAGTGAGAAGATGACATAGAACAAAGGCCTAGGACATTGTGGAGTGAGCCAGGCCATATGGGCACCTGGTAAATAGCATTAGAGGTGAAGGAGCAGTGAATGCAAAGGCCCTTAGGTGGTAAGATGCCTGTCGTGTGCTAGAAAGCCAATGAGGTGAAACAGAAAACATGAAGGGAGAGACAGTGGGGTAGTGACTCAGAGACTATTGGTAGAGGTAGTAGGAAATGAAATGAGGGATGTCTGAGTTAGCTCAGGTCACCATAACAGAGTATTATAGAGTAGGTGACTTAACAAGTATTCATGTCTCACAGTCCTGGAGGTTGGTAGTCCAAAATCAGGGTGCCAATGTAGCCCACTTCTGGCTAGGCCCTCTTCCTGGCTTGCAGCCAACCTTCTGTTGCCTGTGTCCTCATGTGGAAGAAAGGGAAGCTCTTCTGTTTTTTCTTCTTTTAAGGGACTAATTCTATCACAAGACCCCAAACTCAGGACTTCATCTAACCCTAATCACCTATTGTGGTATGGGTCTGGAATCTCTCCCAAAACTCTCATGTCTTTGGATGTTACAAATTGTCTGTGAAATTATGTGCTATTGGGAGATTGGGGGCTGGTCTGGAGGGATAGATTACAGGCGTGTAGACTGGATCATAGGTGTGTAGTAGTGGCTTACCACACCTGCCACACCTGGGAGGGAGGAAACACTGAGGCCAGAACCAAAGGGGCAGATGACTGGGAGGGACCTGGAAGTATCTATATGCTGCTACCTTCGTCTGGAAGCAGATTGGACTTGATGGGACTTGGCTTACTGTTTGTAATGTCTTGAGGAGCCGCCTCCACCTCTGCCTCTGCCGTGTGCTTCCACTGCTGCTTGCTGCCTCTGAATGAACTGTGATCTTCTGAAACTGTGAGCTAAAATAAATCTTTCCTCCCCTAAATTTGTGGTTGTTGGATATTGAGTCACAGCAACAAGAAGTAACTAAGACACCTCCCAAAGGCTCCATCTCCTAATATCATCATATTGGAGGTTAGAGGTTCAATGTTTATTTTTTTTTCTGAAGGAAGCAAAAATTCACATCACTGCAGGGAGTAGGGAGCACTGCAAGGAGTTTTAAACGCGCGCGCGCGCGCACGCACACACACACACACACACACACACACACACACACACACTCCAAAGTATTTCACCTTCAATTAAATCAACAATTTCCTGCTTGGGTTTTCCAGGTTCCATCTTGAATTTTTGTTTTGTTTGGTTTTTAATGGGCGCTCTTTAGGGAATCAAAATGAGTCTTCTTTAAGAAAACTTGGGGCTCCCTTAGGTGCTGCTCCGATAGCTCGTGCAAATCTTTTGTTTTCTTCCCTCAGAACAGAGAGGTGATTTTCAGTTTATGAAGTTCAGTGACAGCTTGAAGGTTCTCCTTTGGTCCTACTTAAGCAGCTTTAAGAAGCCGGCAGTGGTCCACATGAGATGGTTAGTTACCCCTCTGACTATAGATTAGGCCAAAAGGCTGTGGCTTCAGACAAGTTAATCTTAACCTACCCGTGGATTGATGAGCTGCCCAGCACCAGAGATTACAGATAAGCACATTTTCCACTCTAACCTTTGCTGTATTAAGCCTCACAGGGAAAATTTTCTAAAAGTTCAGGGGAAAAAAAAGGAACCACTCCATATACCACATAAGCCATTCGTTTATGTCTTGTCGATTTTTCCCTCACATTTTTTGTTTTTGGTTCAGTAATAAAACCACCTTCAATGCCCAGATGATTCATCTAGAAGCCTGATCAAGGAACTGAATTATTTTCACCTTTTAAAAATGAAGATGGGCCATTTGGACCAAGAGGCGGTCTAACATGGTGATATGGCATGATGTGCTGGGAGGCGGTGAGCACACGGGGACCCATCCACGCAGAGGGCTGAGTGCTGGAGGGAAGGAACAGTTTTCACTCTCACCTCATTCTGTCTTGGGCCACTGTTGCACAAACTGAATAATAAACACATCCCCAGGGATACGGCTGTAGGTTCTGGTAAGATTCTGGACCAGCCTCTGGTACAACTGCCTGGGTGGGACTCATCTCATGAGAACTTGCTGCAGCTGGTCTACCTGTGACCAGGATGCAGAGCCACACCTCTCTTGATTTGCAAGGAGTGTGGATAGCACAATACTGCAAAGTCACCAGCTGGCGGTTCATTGAAAAAATGGTGCTGAATCTTGCAAGGAACTGTGTAGAGAATATGATGTATTGCTTTCCTAATAGCCACACTCACCTTTTTTCTTACTAAGAGAATCGCAATTCTTTTGGAGAGAGCAACATGCCTGGCTAAAAATGACACTGCCTAGTTGCAGCTCAGGCCTAGTCAATGGGTGAAGACCTACTGGCAATTTCTGGACAGGGTTTTATTTTGTTGTAGATGATATCCTTTCTTTTTATTCCTTTACGCTTTCTTTTCCACATGGAAAGTTTGGTACAGGCCAGGCATGGCTGACTTACCACTCTTCTCCAGAGCCCTGCTCAGTCCAGGCTGGTCTGAAGGCAGAGCTAGAAGAAAGTCTTGCCCTCCTCTCTGGTCCCGCCCTCCTCTCAGATTCACAGCACTCGTGGGTCAAAACTTGTGTATTGGCTGTAAAGTGTATGCTCCAGCATGCAGAAATTTTGCTCATTCAATTTTAGTGATAACCCCAGTGGCTAGAAAAACATTGTCACACAAAGATGCAGTACTGTTGAAGGAGTAAATGTTACCCATCGGCTAGGACACTGAGGGGACAGGGACAGCTTCATCATGTCCACATTTTCACAAACCAACTGTTAGAGCTTCAGCTACCTGACCCAAGTTATAAGAAATAAGAGTTAGGCCTGGTGGCACAGACCTGTCAATTCCTTCCTTCCTTCCTTCCTTCCTTCCTTCCTTCCTTCCTTCCTTCCTTCCTTCTTTTCTTCCTTCCTCTCTCTTTGTCTCTCTCTCTCTTTCTTTTCTTTCTTTCTTTCTTTCTTTCTTTCTTTCTTTCTTTCTTTCTTTCTTTCTTTCTTTCTGTATTGGGATTGAACACAGGGCCTTTTCTCTAAGCTATGTCCCCAGCCCCTTTTTATTGTGTATTCGAGATAGGGTCTCACTGAGTTGCCCAGGTTAGGCTTGAACTTGTGATTCTCTTACTTCAGGCTTCCAAAGTGCTAGGATTACAGATCTGTGCCACCAAACCTGACTCTTGATCAGAGAGGAGGGTAGGACCTTCCTCTAGACCTGCCCTCAGACCAGCCTGGACTGGACTGGGCTCTGGAGAAGAGTGGTAAATCAGCCACGCCTGGCCTGTGCCGAACTTACCATGTGGCCTTCCATAAAGTCCTTTCACCAGGAGCTCTTGAAAACATCAGCCATTCCTGGCAATACCCAGGCCTTGCAAATGTTGTTCACTTGTGGAATTCAGGATAAAAACAACTAAAATTGTTATGGCAGTTGAAGAATTAAAATCTGAGGTAGAGAAATGAATCCTCCCTCGAGGAAGGAAGCTGGAAGACGGCAGCAGCAGCAGCAGTGCAGGATGAAAGAAGGAGCTCAGGGACATGGGCTTTTAGAAGATGAAAATACTCCTTGAGAATCTTCCTTCCTTGTTCCCAGGTGGATCTGATATTACACAGACCCCAGCTTCCTCTCCCAGCCCCTGATCCCTTATGCATTAAAGTTCTGAATGCAAGGGAAAATGAACCAGGTATTTTATCTGTCACATAGATGATATTTTTTTCCCTGCATAATGACTTAATACCTCAATGTTTTTTTAAAAAGATGGAAGCAACGAGGCTCTACGCCCAACTACTGTTCCAAAGCCATTAGGTGGTCTCCATGTCGGCCATATGGCTTCCTTCTGGTTTGAGGTCAGTTTGCTTATGCATTTATGTCTGATGCCTCCGTGGTTACTAGTCCTGGCTAAGAAAATAACATGACTCAAGTGTTGGGATTGTGTATGGACATCAGAACTGCACCATGTGGAAGGGTGGAGGACATCTTCTGTAGAAGGCAGTGAGGGAGTAAAAGCATTGACACCAAGCCTACTGGGACACTTGGGGACAACACTAAGAGTTCCTAAAGCTTCAAGATGGGGATAAAAGGCTGTAAGTGGAGGGTAATCTGATTTGAGAAGCCGTCAGTGACTGTGGTGGATTCCGGCCACATAGCTCAGGTGAACCACAAGGAAGTATTGGGTGGAAGGTAGGTTCCAGGTGTCCTTGAGGGAGTGGTGACTCTTCCATGGGTCCTTCACACAGATTGGGCTGGCCAAAGGGTTCCTTGCATTAAGTTGATTGCAAAGTGCTGGGCCTCTGGAGGCAGAGAGGACCTGACAGTGGAATGGATGCTAAAGGCAGAGGCAGGAGAGAGGAAGACTGACTTGTGGGAAGGCTAGGCAGAGGGAGGTGCAGAGTCATTCTCTGTTTCCTCATCTCAAAGTATTAAGGAGAGATCCTATCGACACTATGAGATAAAACAACTTTTCAGTTGTGGATGTTAGGTGTAGTGTCCCAGCAATGAGATAATAATTAATTTTACAGGATCAAACTACCCTAGTTTGATGACAGAGCAATATTCTCAAAAGAACTGAAGTCATTGGCAATAGTCTGGAGCCACTGCGATGGTCCCAGATTCCTCATTACTTATTTCTTAACCACTATTGTTTAGATTTTCTGTTTCTGAAACAGTATTTTTTTTTAATCACATGAGCCACCACTTTCCAAAAGAGCTGCCCCCCTCCCCTGTCTACACAGGGCTCACAGGCGATGAGCAAGGGTGGAATTCCCAGCTGACTCTACAGGAGGGCTACACTTCCGTATAGCAGCAACACAGGAAGAAATTTCTCCCTCGCTTTTCCTTCATCTCACACCAACACTCAAGGGGAAAGGGACAAATATGAGTAAAGACACCCTGGCACTAGACGATTGTCCCTCCAAACCTCTAGAGGCTCAAGTCCAGCTTTTAAGACAAAGTATGAAATAAATTTTGAAGTCATCCTAACTGAAAGTGATGTTTTAGTAACCAGTGTAACTGCCAAGTCTCCACCCTGGACAGGCAGAGATGTTAAGAAAGCTCCTCTCTACCAAGAAAAGGGGGTCTGGCTTAGCAGAGTGGGAGACAAATTGGAAAAACATGAGATTACTTCAGTTCTGTACCCCAAGTGTGTTCAAACACCTTAATCAACTGCTTTCAGAATAAATATGCTTAATTTCAACTGATATTAAATTACCATATCTCTATCAAGGAATAGAAAAACATTTGGGAAAGCAAGAATAAAGTACAGAATGATGCCCACAACAGTGTACTGTTTGGAAGACAAAAATGAGAAAACCAGAATTTTTGCCTGAACCCCCTGGAAGCATACGGAGGATCATCTCAGGGTGGATGGGAAGGGTTCCTTAGAACAGACTTCTTTATGTACATTTGATTCTCAAACATGTGTGTATTACCTACTGAAAATGTTAAATTCAAAATGTCACAGAGTATTCAATTTTCTTATAGGAAGATATGTAGGTCAGCAGATGCCTAAAATAAGAGACTCCAGAATTCTCCCTACTTTCCACTTCAGGTAATAAAATTGAGCCCAGTATGGTGAAGTGTGTCTGTAGTCCTGGCTACATAAGAGGCTGAAGAGGGAGGGTCTTGGACCTACGAATTTGGGGTCAGTTTGCGCTATGGACGAGACCCCCAGTACAAAATAAATAAATGAATAAGTACATAAATAAATAATGTTTGCCTCATTTTTATGCAAGTAGCTCCTCTCTCTCACCTAGTGCCCTTGTTTTATAACACTGTAAATTTCAGGTGGACTGTGAGATAGAGGAGAGATCAGAGACTGAACAAGACAGCACTAGCTTTTGCTTGAGAAAAAGTACAGCTGGTAATGTTATTTGCAAGAAATAGTAACGTATCATTGTATGTAATTTATTATCTAGTATATACTATTCATCACTATTAAATCTTAATGTAATCAATATATTAATATGGAATGGATCTCATATTGTTATACTGTTGCAATATTATATATTATATTCAATGATATATAATGCCTATCTTAATTATTTTATATATTACATATAATAATTCATACTTTTCTTGTAGAAATGTAATGCTAATCATAATATTTCTGTTTATTTAAGGCAAATGCTGGCAAACTATGCCCTTGGGTCAAATCTGGCCACATGTGACCAGCTGACAACTATTTTTGCACAACCAGCAAGCTAATGGTAGTTTTTGTATTTTTGTATGGTGGTTCCATTCTAAACGGTTACATAAATGCCTACATAATGTCTTTGCTGTTACGTCTTAGCCTCAAAGTCTATAATACTTGGTATCTTTCTATTTTTACTTTATATTATTATTGTTGTTATGTTTTAGTTACTTTTTTGTTGCTGCTACAAAATACTTGACCATAATTTAGGGGAGGAAAGGTTTACTTTAGCTCATAGGCCATTCGTGGCCTCAGTCCATTCACCAGTGACTGGCAATGGCAAGAAGGGTCTGGCAGAGGTCAACTCCTCACAGCATCTTAAGAGGAAGGATCAGGGTTTAGGGAGAAGCTGGGACAAGGACACATCCTTCCAGGCTATGTACATATTAGGAATCTGCCACATGCCCAGTGATCTGCCACACCTACCAGGCCCCTCTCCCAACATCACTCATAATCCATAGATAATTCACAACATCCAAATACATGAGGCTGTGGGAAGACATCCCAGATCCAAACTATAAATTATTATTATTATTACTATTTGGATTTTTGAGAAAATGTCTTGCTCTGGAATCCAAGCCACACTTGAGCTCTCAGCTGTTTTGCCTTAGCCTCTCAAGTGCTAAGATGATAGATGTGCACCATCACACACTCAGCTCAGATGTTTATCTCTTTAAGGGAGCTCTGCCCACCTTGGATTTAAGACTTTCTGAGCGTGTTTTTTCCAAACTTTGCTCTACAGTATTGAGCAAAACTGGAGGCCAACCACTAGCCACACATATCACTAGAAAAACATAAAGGCCAATTGGAGATGAGGGAAGCTGGTCTTGACAAGCTTTTGAGAAGGCCTTGTCTGCATGGCTCAGTGTTTCTGTACCGAGCTTTGGATCTGGCTTTTAAATACAGAAAAGGTGACAGTTGTCAGCCTGTTGCAGAGGGGGTCTGTGTCTTGAAAGAGACCTCTGCATTGTATGTTCAGCTGAGTACTTAGAAAGTGGACTTGTCACATCTCTTTTACCAGTGACATCAGAACAGCATGGACCCATCCATCATCATGTCATCCTCATGAAAATGGTTTCCAGTGGTCAGCTTGTCATAGTTAATTAGTCTTCCAAAGTATGAATAGTCAGAAGCAAAGTGACTTTGAGGTTTTAGATGCCTTCTGCAGTGAACTCCAGAGCTATATGATCTTTTCTTCCTTTTAATTAGTGCTCTTTCATCTGAGAAGAGAGGGTCCTTGTGGTTAGAGGAAGAGCTAATAGCTTGGTTCTGCCTTCCTTTCTCAGTGTCGGGACAACTCTCGGCAATCAGGGAAGTAGGTGAATCTCTGAGGCCTCAGATATGTGAAACCTAGGAATTTCCAGAATGGAATGTGGTTAGTAGATGGTTTTTCAAATACCAGTATGATTGGTCTTATTGAAACAATGGAGTGCATTATTTACATATTGCAATAAAATTTCAAAACTTATTGGCTTAAAAGAAAACAATTATTTAGCTCAAGATGCTATGATTTATTGCTTTACGCTGAGCTCAGATCACTGCCTTCAGCAGCCCAGTTGGAATGTGTGTGTATGTGTGTTTGTTTGTGGGTTGATCTTGGCTGGATCCCTCAAGTGTCTCAGAAACGGTTAGGGACATTGTTAAGTCAGGGACCAGTCAGTGGGACCAGTGACCTCAACTAGAGAAGGCATATAGGTTATGTCACTGTTGTTCTTGGGTCACTTCAGACAGAAAAGAGGGATGAAGTCTCCAGTTGAGAAATCAGACCTGCAATGGATGAGTAGGTGTGTAAGCAGTACCGATGTAGGTTCCTTGTTAATTTAGAAAAGAAAGTATATATTTTTCATATTTGTTGGAAACCTGAAAGTGAATAGAGGCTCTATTTTTGGCACCCTGACAGAAGAGAAAGCTTCTGCAGTTAGGGAATAAATCCCTAGCTGTGGTAGGCTACAGGTAGGCCATGATTTGATACTATGGGCACAGATTTATGAGGCAGACAGACATGACTTCTCATTGTACAGGAACACCTTGCTATGTGCCATTGGGCAAATCACTTAACTTCTCTGAGGCTCAGTTTTCTTCCCTGCAAAATAGGAATAACAACACATACCTCAGAGAGATGTAGGAGGGCCAAAATGTGTACATAGAATGTCTACAGCAATGTCACAACAAGGGCTCTCTGTTAGCGTGCTTTGTGTGATCTTTTCAAACTTCATGGCTATTATTTCCTCACGGATGGGCCCACAGTTTTGTTTGCAGTCCTGGTCACACTGCTAAGCTCTCCTCCTGCCGTTATACACCAGTATTTTCATGTGTCTGGACTGTACCCAGTATAGTTTAACATGCACTAGACTAAACAGATCTGACCCTTCAAACAAATTTCCTTTCCCAGATTTTCCTGTCTACTCCTTTGATGCCACCAGTTAGCCACCTAGCTCTGCCACTATGGGATCTGTGACCTTGTCTTTTACTCCTTACTTTCCCTCAACCCTCATAGTCATCAAACTATGCAAAATGTTCTCATCCTTTGTGTCAGTCAGCTTTCTGTTGCTGAGTTATCTGAGAAAATCAACTTAAGGGAGAAAATTTATTTTGGCTCTTAATTTTAGTCCATGGTCAGCTGGCTCCATTGTGTTAGGCCTGTGGCAAGGCTGAAATGTCTTACCGGCAGGGTGTGGCAAGAAAAGTGCTTGCCTCATGGGAGCCAGGAAGCAGAGTGTGAACAGGGAGCCCAGAACAATGCTCCCTTCCTAGGCGCAACCCGGATACCCACTTGGTCCAACTAGACCCCACCTCCTGAAGTTCTGTCCCCTCCCCAAACTGCTGCCCAGCTGGAGATCAAGGCTTTAACACAGAGCCTTTGGGGGACATTCCAGATCCTACCCGTGGCACCTTTATCCTCTCCATCTCATTTTTTTTTTAACTAACAACAGCTGATCGATTCTTACTTGGTGTTTTGAGAGGCACTGCAGAGTTCTTATAAGTTTCCTTGATATGGAATCTTGACATTTTTATCCATTCTGCTCTTTGTTTCAAAATAAATCTTTTTTCCCACTATCTTTATTAATATACATATGTAATACATAGTGTTTACAATGAATTTGGGTATTTCGTGCACACATGTATCATATCAACTATACAATCTCTTCCCATTTTTGACCCTCCCACACCATGCTCATCCCTTCCCCCAACTCCGGCTACCACTTCATGTGGTTCTATAGAAAGTCTGTGCTCTGGGATTTCCAAGTCAGAGGAACTATACAGTACTTAACATATTAATCTTCTGCACCTAAATCATTTCATTTAAATCACCACTCTAACCCAGCTTCCTGTTCCCAGAATGGGTCGCAGTAGTTAAACTTGATGCCTCTTCTCTGAACCCAACCAATCTTTTTATTGGAATATTTACCAAAATTTTTTTTCTGTATTTTGCTATATCTTTCTTGCTATCCTTAAACCTGGCCTTATCCACCAGTTCACATTAGAAAGTAACTACAAGCATGTAGTTCAAAAGACTAGCAAATTTGGGAAAGAAGAAAAAAAAGTTAAATTTCAAATGCCTTAGCTGAAACAAATCTTTGGTCAAAACCATCATCAGAGTCGCACTGCTTATCAGATGATATTTAAGCATTGAACCTGGCATTCAAAGTCTTCTACCCCCTGACCATAAGCCCTATTGTTGGACTTATCTTCCAAGACTCCAGGTAAAGTTATAATTTCTTAATTTCTTAGCACATCTATCTTGGGTCCCCAATATGCAAATCACTCAAAAAAAGGTTGACTAACCATGGCCTATGGACCAATTCTGTATGACCCACTAAACCTAAAATATGTACCATCTGATCTGCTACAGAAAAGTTCTCTGGCTTCTTCTCTTAATGGTAGAAACACATCATAAACCACTTTGTTTTTTTCTACAGAACTGTGTCCCTATCAAAAGGCATGTATTGGATGAGCAATTCACTTACTGATCTCTAAGCATCCAAAACCATTCCTGTTCCTGTCATTTATTTTTACATGCATAGAGGGTTTTCTCCTTTTTGGTCTTCCTGGATGAACTCTTTCTATACTCTAAGATCTATATCAACTCCTCTAAAAAGATTTACTAATGATGTTTGCTCTCTTTAGAATTTCAATAGCACAAAACTATACACGGTGCACTTGAATTCTATTTCCAGGTAGTTCTGAGTTCAAGTGGGTCAGGCACCTCGTTGCCACTTGCTCCTCAGCCCTTGACTACTTCCTGTCTGCTCTTCAGTACTCAGTAGGGGTTATGTGGCCTGGGAAGTTTTCTCAGACTCTGCTTTTCCTCTCTTCCACAGTGCATGACAGGCCCTTCCACGTGCCCTCACAGATCCATCATTTTCCCCATCTTTCTGCACTGTGATCTTTGATTCACCCCCAGGATTCTCCAACTGGACTGTGAGTGACTTGAGGGTGGAAGAAGTGTCCTATTTAAAGATATATTCCCAGCACCTGGCACAGTACGAGGACACTTTACTAATATTCTTGAAAAAACGTTGATCAATTCAATGAAGAGTTGTTGATCAATTACGTACCTCACTAAATTACAGGCATGATTCCTCATGAGACCTTATTACACTTAGTTTTCTGTTAAATATAGTCATTTCCCTTAGTTTCATATTTATGGTTACTTTGTGTCTCTAGCTATCAATAAATACTCAGCAAATTTTATATGACAGGAGTTATTAGGCCTAAGTTGGGCCAATATGAAAGACACCAAGGTAGGAGATGCCCAGGTCTTGGGTGAGAGGAACACGTGCCTTTTTGCCAACACATGCTTCTCCCTTGGGCTGCAGGCTACTAAGACAAACAAAGTTCTTCCTCCTCTTTATGAATTGAGCACTTCAAGGACAGCCTGACTGCTGAATGAAAAGATCCTGGACAAAATTCCAGCACGCTCAGAGACAGTTTTATGAGTTTGGGCTGAGCTGCCGGCAGCTCTACATTCACCTAGCATCAGACAATGCCAAATGTTTGGACTTGGAAACCATTTGCCAAGTGTTGGGATAATAGAACAAAATGCACATTATTGGAAATGGAAAAGGTATCTGCAAACTGTCTAACTCATCCCAAACGGGCAGGAAGAGGCTCGTGCTGCACATAACTTCTTCCTGCTCTCATTTCTCCCCACATAGCAGTCTGTGGCTTGAGACCCCACAGCATCTTCTCATTTTTAACCGAGAGCAGGCCTAATCGCAGTCCCATTCTGCTTAGCTGTCCATGATCAGTATTTCAAAGGAGATAAGTTAGGGACAGCCTGTAAATTGTCCAGCCATATCAGCCCAGATCTTGTAGTAAAATGGCCACATAATAAGCAAAGTTTTCCATTCTGTCTCTGGGCTGGAAGCTTCCACAGGAGCCCTGCTCTGTGGAGTTAAATAAAGTGGAAATGAAGTGCAGAAGCTCACCCTATCAGACAGAGAACAGACATTTGGCATTTTAAAAATGCCTTTTAAATGTCTAGATAGACGGTATATTACCCTGTAGCCTTTTCACATTGGATGAGCTATGCTATGTGCCATGAATGCTGTTGCCTGCAAAATCCAGACCTAGAAAACCCCAGGACATGCCCAGGTGAGAAAGCCAATGACCCGCCACCTCAGGAAGGACAATGTTTCCACTTGCTTCAGGCAACAACTGTTTTTACAAGATCACAGAAGGAGGAAGAGTGGTCAGCATGCTTTGCTCATAATTTCCATCTGATCTGACATGTGCGACACACAGTGCAGTCTGGCTACTAGCATGAGATGCAAGGTGGGGGCCTTCCTGCCTCGAGGGCAACTTAGAACAGCACCAGAAGTCACTCCCTGCCTCAAGTGAGTGACCAGGAGGGCAGGCCCAGTCGACATAGAAACTTCTGTAAGGAGATGGTGCAGCCCCTGAGTTTAGGCTCACCTGAAACCTCACCTAGGGTACATCACTATAATAAATTGCCTGCATATAAGGTTAACATTATAGAAAAAAAGGTTAACTTTACCTCACAATTTTGGAGGCTGTAGTTCACACGGCATAATGCAGGCTCTGACAGGGGCCCTCTGCTGGCTGATTCACAGGCAATGGTGGGAATGACCACGGCAGAAAAGGATGGTATCTTGGAACAAGAAGCCAGACAGAAACTCAGGGGTCAGGTCTGGGCTTTTTATAATAATGGTTGTCCAGAATGAACCAGGATCTCACAGACAACCTTAAGCCTTTGCTAGCCACCCTCCCAATTGACCTGGAACTTCCTGGTAGTTCCTGCCTCTTAGAGGTTCTGTTATCTCCCCTGCTGTCACCCTCCAGACTCAGGTCTTGTACATGGACCTCTGGGGGAAGGGGCAAAAACAATGTCTGTCCATAGTTCTGAGAGACCAAGCAAAACAAGAGAATAGTCTGAGTTAGCTGGGGCTTCAGCCCCTAATTCCAAAGGAGAATGAGCATAAGAAATGTGGTGGTTGGACCAAGAGTCTAAACAGTTTGCTTTTATTTTTCCTTCCTGAAGTTTGTACCTGAGTTGTACTTGTTACTACTCTCCCATGTAAAACTGCCAATCAAGTGCTCATAAGCCATTGGCAAGAGTCAGAAGAAAAGAGAGAGAATATACTTCAATAATTTGAGTGGAGATAGTTTCTATTTTGGCCTCTAAACTCCTCGACAACTTTAGGTCTACATTGTCCTTCCTACCTGCTAGAGGCAACAAGAGAGCTGCAACAGGGAAAGTGGCAGGCCTGGTCTACAACAAAGCAGAGAGTAAAATGTCAGAGGGAGTCCTTCTTTGCACTGGGGGAGAGGAGAGAGCAGAGGGAGGAGGGGAGAGGGGCTTTGTCCTGCTGTTGGAAGGCAGCAAGGGCCATTCGGTGGACAAAAGGAAGCTCAGCAAATAATAACAGCCAAGAGGGATTTGGAGGAGTGGTGGGGATGGTGGGGTTGGGGTCAACTTCTGAGGAGTCCCTGCAGGTTCAGACCCTCTCTTGGCCAGAGAAAGCCTATTAGGTAAGGTTTTGATGTCTCAGTGATACCAAATGTAGGAGAACCCTCACCAGACAGCCTGTGGAATATCATGAGTCCTGGCAATCGGTCTTCCCTCTTAGAGACCCCTTAGGTTATTACAATCTCATCCTCAGCTTCAGCAGTGCCTCTGGCCTCGAATCACCAGGATTATTGGAGAGAACAGAACATGGACACCATGAGGAAACACCAAGGAAAATTCCCTCAGCGACCTCACGATAAGGCCATTCTCTTTAAGTTTCATCTCCTTGGCCAATGAGGTCAGGACATTTCCACTTATTTTGAGAGTTTCTGGCCTGCTTTCTTCAAGAACATTTCAGGCTTCCTCTTTCCCTCATTTATCAGGCATTCCCATCTTTTTATGCTTCTTAGAACATGGTTCTGGGCCCTAGGCTGCCCTGGGAGCCAGACCTGAAGCTTCCTGCGCATTGTGGGGAGGCTCATCCCTTCAGTGGGCTGCTGTGCAAGGAGAGGGGAATGAGGCTGCTTTTACCGCGCATCAGTGTCCAGCCACAAGCACCCGCGCTGGCCTGCTGTGCTGCGCAGCTGTTCTCTAGGTTGGCTCTGCAACCAAGCAAGACTGGTCCTCAAGGAGAATTGAAAGCGAAGATGGGGAGGTCAAGTGCACCCTCCCTCAAGATCTAACTACTGTGAACCCATTAGAGGAATAGGAAGCTGGGGTAGAGTGGTGACTTGAGTCAAATGACTTAGGTGCGGAAGATTAATATGTTAAACACTGTATGGTTTCTCTGACTTGGAAAACCCAGAACACAGACATTCTTTGGAACCACATGAAGTGATAGCCGGAGCCGGGGGAAGGAACAGGGAGGGGTGGGAGGGTAGAAGATGGGAAGGGATTGTGAAGTCGAAGTGATACATAGATGTATGAAACACCCAAATTCATTGTAAATACTGTGTATTACATTTGTATATTAATAAAAATAGTGGGAAAAAAAGAAAAAAAGAAAAACAATGGCTATTTACATGTAAATACTGTTTTGCAAGTTAAGAACACTTTTAATGTACTCATCTAAACAGGATCACTTCAGAAGTAACATAGAAAGAAGACAGGAAGAATTATAAAACTTAATCACAATAATCATGAACTTCACATTAGAATTTTGTCTTGCCCAGTCCAAACTTCACTGATCTGCATGTTAGCATGTTACAGATCTGATTCTGAAGTGCCTTTTGCCTGTACAACTGAATTTTCCTTTGGTGCTTTTAGTCTGGTGCACCCATCCACTTGCTCTGTGTGCACACTCTATTCCCAGTCACATTACTGCCAGTATCTATTTTTACATTTCTTTATTTCACTTAATTCTGTACCCAAAATGGGATACACACTTTCACTTCTCCTTTCTTTCTCTTGATTTCATTTCTTTCTCTTTACTTCCATTTCTTTTCCTTTCCCTTCTTTTCCTCTGTCTTCATCTGCTTCTCTTACTATCTGTTTTATATTGTTCTTTGTGAATCAACATCTATTCAAATCACACCCTCACTTGTAATTCAGGTGCTAGAAGACTGGGAATTATATTCCTCAGGCTCCCTTGCTTTCAGGTGAGACGTCCTCTAGTGAGAGTTGAAAGGCAGATGAGGGGTCCGTCTTCAGCTGGCAGAGCTATGGTAGATATGTGCCTGCAGCAGATGAGAACTTCTGCAACAGATTCCATGGTGCACTGTGAGTAACAAAGTCACTACCAAGAGACATCTGTGAAGCCAGCACAGGTTTCCTGCAGTTTGCTGGCCTCAGGATATTAGTGACTTAATGGCCTCTGAATCCTGCTGCCGCACCACAACCTGCAAGCTGGCAGTAACTCCTCGAAGCTACCTTCTTTTAGCATAGCCAGTTATTTTGCTCACACTTAATTCTGTTCTTGTCCTGCCTAATATTGAACCTCTTTCTGCTTACAATCCCTACATTAGTGGTTCTTCAGGAGTGTTAGACATGATGCATCAGCCTGTTAGAAATACAAACGTCCAACTCAGATTTATTGAATAAAAAACTCTGGGGATGGTACTCAGCAACGTGTGTTTCAACAAGTCCTCTAGGCCAGTGGTCCCCAACCATTTGACACCGGGGACCAGTCTAGTTGCAGACGCTTCTCCCAAGGATGGGGTACTCATTAGGCAGTAGGTTGCTGGAGGACAGCTTCGAAACGGTGAACGGCAGTAGGAGGGACATGAGGAGTGAAGCTCGGCCCCCTCTCAGATCAGCAAAGGCATTAGAATCCGACAGGAGCAGTTGGCGGGAGGTGGCACTTTGTTCACCACTCACCTCCTGCTCACAGCTCATGGGTCCTGGCGGCCCAGTCTTTTCAAGGCCAGTACCAGTCTGTGACCCTGGGGTTGGAGACCCTATAATAGGTAATTTTGATACATACTAAAGTTTGAGAACCGGTGATTTATGGTTTATTTTCTAGTAGTCTTCATTTTTGTACCATAAACCATGACTGATATACTCATGCTTTCTCACTGTGTGCTGCCTTTCTATAATTATAATTATAAAATATCTCGTGTAACATAGGAACTCTGAGGGCTTCTGAGTGAGATGGTGAAATACATTTCCCACAATTTTGTGAGTCAAGAGAATTAAGAGTTAGAAAAGAGAAACTACATTCTAGGAAAGAAAGGAAGAGCTCCAGGAATTAAGGAAGTGTCAAGAAAGCTCAAATGCACACAGAAACACAAAGGCAACACAGAGAAAAGTACCAAGCAGCCTGCCATGCCACGCCAAGTTCCCAGCGGGAAGGAGGAGCCAGCTCTACAAACACAGGGTAAGGTGAGAGGAGGCTGGAAGCCCCAGTGACAAACAACAGACCCGTGGTTCTAACTGCAGAAAAAACTCCTCCTTTTTGCAAGCTGTAAACCTAGTGGGGGCATTCAGTCTGAAATGGACTCCTGTGTGGCACGCTAGCTTCAGGGAAGAACTCCATCGCAGCACTCACCATGTCTCCGAGTGCTGTAACTAAGGGCTATCTTAAAGGAAACTCACTTGCATGGGACTGAGCTTTTATGATAATCGGAAATCACAAGGCAACCACAATTCAGGGTTCCCAGGAACATCTTTCTGTGGCGACTGTGTAGGAAATGGTCATGAGATGTGGTTGCGGAGAAACAAGGGCCGGCCACAGAACCAACGAGAAGCTTAGGCAATGGAGAGTTTGGGCTGTGGTGGGCGTGGTGGTTAGCCACACCAATCTCTGTGATAAGGAGTGAGACCCATAGGACACTCGTGGTTTTCTGAGGAGGCTGGGTCTTAAAGCTCCAGACCTGAGTCCAGAGGATCGCTTCTTCCCTTTTAGCACAGAACTCAGTTGTCCTTTCACTTGCCCAACTCTCCGATGCATCTGAAGCTATGTTTCTGCTTAGACATTTGCCATGCCTCGGGGCTCACAGACTGGAGTCCTCTGCAAAGCTGGGAAGAAGCTTGTTGGTGCATAGAAGGAAACGGACAAACAAACATCTGGAACTACAGCCCTAAGATAGGCAACTCATCATTGATCAGCCAGATCCAGTGGGAAACGCAGGGCAGAACTCAGCATTTATATGGCACCAGCTTATGAGGTGGGAGTAGAGAGGAAATACACTGGCCCCAGGTGTGACTCACGTGCACTGCCCATATTTAGTAAATACCAATGGTAGAAATTCTCAAAAAAAAAAAAAAGCTTCTCCAGGCCAAACGCGTTTGTATAAAGAAAGTTTTTGGACTTTTTAGGATCCCTCTCACTTTCTCTCTTTCTCTCTTCACTGGACCCAGAGCTGCTTGCACACTGAGCTAAACTCCCAGCCCTATATTTTTTAGTTTTTAATTTTGAGATAGTGAGTCACTATGTTGCTAAGTTGCATAGGACTGAGCTTGAACACCCAATCCTCCTGTCCAGCCCCCACAGTGCTGCAGGTATGTTGCACTGTGCCCAGCTCTAATTTTATTTACTTAGAAAAATTCTTAGTTGGATTTTTTATCTTTCACTGTTTTCTCTTTCTCCTCTTTTTGTTCTTTTTAAAATATCACCTCTTGCTCTATTTTTTCATTTCATTGCCCCTTCTACTTTTAAATCCCTGAAATATTACTATGACTTTTACCTTTATTATTTTTTGAGAAAGTCTCATTGTGTATCTAAAGCTAGCCTCAAATTGCTTATATAGCCCAGGTTGGCCTGAAACTTGTGAGTTCCTCACCTCATCCCACCAAAGGCTGGGTCTCAGGCATGCGCCTTCATGGCTGGCCATACTTTTCTTAATTTTAATCTTTTAGTTTGCTCTATACTATTTTTCTCCCTTTTATTGTTATTGGTGGTGTGGCTGTGGGTTTTAATTGATTTGTACTGTGTGGTTGGTTTATAGTGAATATACTACATATTTCTGTATCTTGTTTGTCTTTGTGTATTTGTTGTTACAAAGATTTGTTTTCTCTTCTTTGATATTGAAAATGAAACCCTAAAGAGAAAGAAGCTCACTAAGTTGACCCTCGCATAAAAACACAAGAGATACCTATCCCAACAGATGTGTAAATTCCAACACAGGAACACAAGAAATATGAAAAAAAAAAAAAATAGGCAACAGGACTCCTCCAAAGGTTTGAAATTTCCCAGTAGTTGAATCTGAAGATACGGCAGTAGATGAAATTCTGGACCAACAATTCAAAGATTAATGTTACAAATGATCAATGAACATATGGATGAATTAAGGAAAACAATATAGGGTATAAAAGAGTACTTAATAAAAGTAGAGATTCTGAAAAAATAAACATAAGTTATGTAAATGAACTCAACAAATCAAAAAATCCCAGTTGAAAGCCTCACCAAAAGACTAGGTCAAACAGAAAAAAAGAATATCAAGGTTTGGAGACAAGGTGGATGAGTTTTCACACTCAGACAGTATTAAAGAAAAAAAAGAAATTATGAACAGAACATACAAGGCTTATGGGACATGATTAAGAGATCAAACTTACAAATAATTGGTCTAGATGGAGAAGCAGAGGGGCAGACTAATGGGAAGAGAAACTATTCAGTGAAGCAATAGCAAAAAAATCCCCAAATCCTAGAAAGAATATGAAAACTCCAAATAGAATAACCTAGGGGGAAAAAAAGACTCTATCGTATTATAGTTGCACTGCCAAAAGTAATGTAGGACATTTGGAAACGTATGAAAAAGTGTGAACAAGATTTTTAAAACCCTGCAAGATCCCACTCTGGAGAGTTAACTGTTATTAATCTTCAGATCTGTTTCCTTCTAGTCATTTCTGTATACACATACATTTATGCAGGCCATTACATAACTAGCTCATCATTTTGCATCTGCTTTTTAAATATACCATTATAATAGCAGCATTTCTCTGTGCCATTAAATATGCTTATTTAAAGCCTACTCAGTAGTCCATGTTATGGAAGTGCCATAATTAAGTAGCCATTCTCCTACTGAGGACTGTTTATGTTGTTTCTGGGGTTTGTTATTATAAATGAGTGCTGCACTGGGCATCCTGACATAAAATCTTGCTGCATTCTGGATTGTTTCATTGGCATGAAGAGATAAATAGAAAATGAATAAGCAAACAATTTAGGCAGGAAAATATTGGATCCCTCCCAGAGCTACAGCTCTGAGTGTGTGTGTGTGTGTGTGTGTGTGTGTGTGTGTGTGTGTGTGTGTATCTGTGTGTCTGTGTGTTTGAAGAGGAACAGATAGGGAGTCAAAATGGGGGAGAAGAGAGAAACTTGAGAGAATTCCTTCATATCTCTGAACTTACATGATGGTTGTGAAAGCAGTTGGATCTCAGAAGGAGGTAGAAGCAAAATAAAATAAGTGATTATTCTTTGTACAGTTTAGGGACCCATAATAGAAAATAGAATGTTTTGAGGTCAAGCCATATTTGCTGATAAGGAAGACTCAAGGACTTAGCCCAAACCTTCCTTTTCCTCTCTGATCTAAGACATCAACATGTGGAGGCTGGGTCTCTTCTTACACTGCTGTGAGCATTTTCATCTCAACTAGGTGGGCTGAGGTCTCCCAACAAGTCCAGGCTGGTGCTTAGGCACTTCATAGATATTTTAGACTGAATAAAAGTGAAAAAAAGAGTAGATGAGTAGAATATTTCTATAATCCCAGGCATATATTTATATTTTTCAAATACCTTCAAATTGTGGAATTTTCCATCTAATTCCATGTCTAGAAATGGATTTGCTCCATATGCACACAAGGCATATGCAAGGACTTGGCATGATTTGGTTAGAAGAGATTTGTCTTTCAAAGTTTCATGTAAGGGAAGCTTGGTCCCCGGTGTGAAAGCAGTAAGAGGTGGTCCTTACTGGAAAGTGATTAATCATGGGAGTGGGTCAGAGGCTCCCAGCTCTCTTAAGATCTTGAGACAACTGGTTATGATGAAGTGAGTTCCATTTTCCTGGCTTTCCCTCATGCCTCCACTCTCTCATATAGATGCCTTTTCCACCTACATCCACTTACCCACCTTGTTGTCATGCCATCAGGGGGCCTTTGCAAGATGCCACTCTCATCTTATTTGGGCTTTCTCACTTCCAGAATCCTGAACTAAATAACCCCCTTTCTTTATAAAGTACTCTTTATCAGATATTTTAATACAACAACACAAAATGGATATAGATATTCTATATATAAGAAGTCATAAATGTAATTAAGAACCGTATGCTAAATGATACTTAGCTGTGATGGTGAGTAGGCTCTTCTCCCAAGCTGATTTTGCCCAATTGGCTAGACCTGTTTAGAGCAATGTCTCAGGACAAATCCCTCATTAGGAATTCCAATTTCAGAAGGAAGTAGAAGAAAGATGAAACAAAGGGAGCAACTATTCGTTGGTTTCTTAGGAATCAAAGGCTAGTGTGCTTTGTGGTGTATCCATGTTTACTGTTTATGAGGACAAAAAGGATTTAGCCCAATCTCTTTTTCTGTGGGATCCAGAATTTCATAAAATTAGAAATGATGTAATGATTGACTGGTGATGTCTACCATGACTTCAGTAAGCAGTATGATAGTGCTTCTTCCTCCTTCAGTCCCATCCATGATGGTGCTGAGTCCTGTCCAAGACCAAACTCATAATGGGACATAACTTTTCAGCAGTTACACACGGCTTAGGAAATGAATTATTAGACCAAAGTGTCCAAAATATGGAATGATCCTGTCGTGGTTTGGACCTGGAGTGTCTCCCCAAAAGCCTCATGTTTCTATGGATACTGTGTAGGGTTGGCTGGAAGGGGCAGAGGCATAGACTTGACCTGAAGGGGCATGTGCTGGTTCTGACCTTGCTCCCAGTCTCTCTCTTCCACCATGATGTAGAGATCTCTGCTGCTGGAGTTCCAGCTCTGGCCCTGCCTCTGCTCCAGCCCTGCCATGTGCTCCCACCATTTTCCAGCCACCCATCTGTGAATGGGGTACAACCTTCTAAAACTGTAAGCTGCAATAAATCTTTCCTCCCTAAGTTGTGGTTGCTGGGTACTGAGTCACAGTAAGGGAAAAGTAATACAGACCCTATCATGGGTGGAGGAAGCATGGCTTAAACAAAGTATTTGGCTGCCTGAGGTCATAATATTTCAGAGTCTAGGCTTTTTGGAATGCTCACAAACTAGATGAACTTGCAAAGAAGGTCAATTTCTTTTCTAAGCATCAGTGTCTCCATTTATTTTTATTTAAATAAACCTAATAATTTCAGTTCTTCCTACTTCACAGGGATTTTATTCAGCTCAAATAAGATCACGAATAAGGTCCTTCCCTAAGTGCTAGACAGAAACAAGATATTACCATCAATTTGCCGGTTGCAGTGGAAGCTGCTTCTTCCGTTTCCCTCCCTTCCATCCTGCTTTTCAAGAGCTGGACAAGATGACATCGCTTAGGCTGCATTCTTCTCTTAGTGAAATGATTTAGAGCCATTGTGTAAATAGCACATAAATTTCTTATGCCCTCAGTCCAAACTGGGGATGTGTCTATCTATACACATATGCAATCACCTCTCTGCACCAAGCAGTAAAAAACATTGAAGCCTCATAAAAAAATGAAGCCACTTTCTTCCCAACTCCTGACAGTGGAATGTCCTTAAAATAAATAGGAAAGGTTGTCTCTGCACACCTGTGCAATAGAGGTTTTATTTTCTTTTTTATAAATCACACAAGTCTTGAGTCTAAAGCTTGGACTTCTGGAATTTCAAGCCTGGCTGCTTTTTGCTGCTGTGCCCAGGTGGCTGTCTGGGCCAGAGGGTGCGGAAGAGCTATTTATTTACTCTAAGGAAACAAACAAATGAAAAGTTGATCCTGGGATGAAGTTAATCAAAAAGTTTTTAATAGAGTCGAAGGACCAGAGGCAAGCGCTCGGAGCCATAATCAGGTGGCACAAATCATTTGTCAGTCTTGTTAGAGAACACTAAGCGTGCTGCTGCAGGGAGATTATTTTCTGCCTAATTAATCTGCATGTTGCCACCCTGGCATTTATGCATTTTAGGGCATGAATCCCATCTGTAAGGCCAGTTGTTAGAACTGGTGAGAAAAGGCTTCCACTTTTATTTATTAAAGGAGAGAGGAGGGAAGAGAGAGCCCTTATGCTTCTATTTCAGCTTGTAGCAAATCAAATATTCCTGTAGGTCTTCAGTGTTTGAAAGCAGACAAACAGCTGACGCCAGAGGGCCTGTTGCTTTCATATTTATGAAGGCGGGATATACACATGCATACTTTCCTCTTCTTCTTTTTCTAGTGTCAACATCTAATCAGACAGAGCTTGCGGGTCTTGGAGCGCCTTCTAAAAGCGAAGTGAGATGTTTTGAAGCATTGATTGATTAGCCAATCAGGCAGTGCTGTGCTGGTCCATAGGGTGCCTTTGTAAGAACTAGAGAAAGGCACCCTGTGCTCAAGACATTCCATGTCTATATGCTGCGAAACTGCCATAGTGCACTCAATACATTAGAGTCAGGCATTTTACTGCCACCTGCCAGAAAATTGTCATAATCAAAATGCAAATACACAATGTCTTCAATGTGAAAGCTGGTTTTTAGATGCATCTCTAAATAACCAACACAAAGAGGCTCCCTAAAGAATAATACTGTTTGTTTGGGAATAAGCCAGCAGCATTGCAATGTAGAATATGCATGCCAACGAAACCATGAGGTATTTGAAGGAGTCGAGGAAGGAAAAAGGGATACAGGTTTCACATATTTTCACCGCATGAGCTAAGCAGTCGTACATCCTGCCACCACTGTTCAGGCAACATTTAGCAAACTACTGGGGAAAACTGGTAAGCTCTCACGGGCCCTGGCCTTAGGCAGCTCCATCTAACTGGGGAGGTGGAGATTAATCAAAACAATCTTATAAGTACATGGGTGATAAGAAAATGGGTAGCTGTTTTGAAGCAAAACTCAAAGAGTTAGGAGAATTTTTAAGGTGATAAATGCATATTTAGTGTTGTAAATAGTTCCTAGCAACACAGTAAATGCTTCATGGATGACTAAAAGAGCGGACATTTCGCAAATCATTACCATCTGCAAGAAGGGAATGCATTACAGAACTGTTTTGGAAGGATGGATTTTAATATCTGATTCTGATTCTCAGCTGGCCCACCTAATAGATGATGTCAAATGGATACATTTGTGTAAATCAGTCCAACCCATTGCCTTCTAGTGCCATTTGGTCCTATACATTTTCAAGTTCTGACTGTGGGCAAAGGAGATCCATGGAGGTACAGTCACGGACCTGACCGTGTGGGCAGGTCCCTGGAAGCTTTTTCAGCTGCATCCCCTAACCTTTCCAGGAAACATAGCCTACTCAAACGGTGATGGTGATGCATTCTTTTGATTAATCTTTAGGCCTTACTATTATTTGAATTGGAATGCACCCCCCCCCCCCCAAACTATGTGTAAAGAGTCTTGGCCTCCAAGTTGGTGCTAAGGAGAAGTTGTGAAACTCTAAGAGGTGGAACTTAGAGGGGTATACATGTCCTTGAGAGGGATTGTGGGATCCTGCTCTCTTCTTCATCTATGAGGTTAAAAGTTCTATCATGTGCCATGCCATGATGTGTTGCTTCCTACTCCACAATCCTAAAAGCAATGGACCTCTTGCATGGGCTGCCACCTCCAAAACAGTGAGCCAAAATAATTTTCTCTATATAAATTGATTTAATCTTAGATAGTTGGCATGCTAATGGAAAGCAGACTAACACAGGCCTCTTTCTGGACTCTGACAGGCTTACATATCTGCTCTGTGCTACCTAAAGGGAGGCCTGTCACATGCAAGTGCAGGTGGCCAATGCATCTCCAGCTGGTGCCACAGTAACGTGGGATGGGTCTGGGAGGTTTTTCTTCCCAAACTGTCCTCGGGAACTGGCAGGCCAGGGTATGTTCTCTCTGATACTCAGAAGGACCCATACTTGGTTTCATGCTTTGCACACACTGTTTTGTTTTCTTCACCATTTTATCTTTGAGCTTTCATAAAGTGAAATGGCACATGCACGAGTCAAGGAAAGATGCGTGGAATGCACGCCTACTGTTTCCTCCCGCCCTGTTTGCGTGTGACATTTGTGTTGCATCTTGTGTTGACAAACTACTGAACTGAAATTGACGATGTGGATTCTGTGTTGTAGAAGGAAAGAGATAGCTATCCACAGGTCTTTTCTCTGAGGTCTTTTCCTTTCCACCAATGAGCCAAAGGTGGCGGATATTGGTAAAGTGTACATGTGTCCAGAAAAGAAATAGACAGTGGAATTATTTTTGGGTAGCATCTCCACTGCTCTGGAGTGAAATACACACTGAGAAGTTTTTTGGAATTGAAATGAAGTCACTTAGGTCAAGTCCTAACAACAGTAACAAAGGAAATAAGTAGGTAAGTATAGCCTGGGGGTCTTAAAGGAGAAGACTCATGCACAAGTGCCTCGTAACAAGGAATATTACAGGACAAGAACCTATCAGAACTGCGACCTTGCCCAAAGACCACTGTGACCCAGCACGCAACCCCCACAACACATAGCACCTCTGAATGTTAGCCCAACAACCGTCTGTTTAAACGCAGACTGATGCTACTCTTGTTGATACCGTAGTCAAAGAACATTGTTTCAAAATAATTTAATGTAATCTTCCTCGTCTTGCCTTTAAGGGCTGCCCTGTCCCTCCAGCCTTTCGAGGATGCTCTTGGTGTGTGTGGCTGCATCATTTACTTTGCAGTGCCTTAGTCCTGAATGCATTTCCTTATCCTTTAGAGAAGCTCTCTATTGGTTACTTAAAAGTGGTCAATATGCATATTTAAACTATGAAATAGAAAATATGTAATGTCAGTGTTTCTGCCCAAGAGTTCACCTACTCTTAAATTTGCATTTAAAAATGAAGTTGCATGATTTAAAGCAGAATGTTAAAATTCACACTAATAATTTTAAATTTTATGTTACTTACCACAACATTAAAGAGCAAATAAAAGCTCCATGACAAGCAGAGAGAGAGGGGAACTACAAAAGAAATCAAAGCTTTGGATTTTAGCACTTTCATGTTTTTCAAGCCAGGGGCCCTAACATTTCCATTTTGCATGGGCCCTGTGGCTGATGAGGCTGGCTTTGCTCATATAGCAAATCTGGAGCTGTCTCTGCTTCTCCTACCCAGGCCAAGTGTGAGGAGGTAGGGTGGGGAGTTGATTTGTGTACTCAATTACCTTTTCTCCTTAGTACTCCAATCCTGTGTCTTCCCAGCCTTATTTGTGGCTCCTCCAAGCCAAAAATCGTGGCAAAGCCTGGAGAGCCAGTTTTAGCTGTTGCTTTACACTGTTGGGAAAATGGCCACAGCCTCTACCTGGGAGCAGTGTAATTCTGAGTTTAGCAACTCGAGTCCAGGTCTTAGCTTACACTACTGGCCTGTCTCCATTGCTACTCATGACATTTCTCATTAACTGGGCTTCTGGGGGAGAGCGGCTGCAAGAGGCGAGGAGAATCCAGGACAGGTGGTGGTAGGAGTCCAGTGCACTGTGTTTCCATCATAGTAACTTCCTTAGCTTCTGCTGCATGGGGCTTGGCCCAGGTGGCTGGCAAGGGGAGACAGAAAAGCCCAGGCAATTCTAGAAGGAGGAAGAGAGGCCCTTGGAGAGCGGGAACATCACCAAGCCACAGATACAGGAATCCTGGTGGCCTCACTCTTCAGTCTCTGCTCCACAAAGCAGGGGCTGCAGAATCCTTCCTGAGAATTATTCATTACCACTGCACTTTTGAATTTTAGGCAATCGGCATATGTTTTATTCATTAAAAAGATAAAATATCCACGTGCAAGGGAGGCCCTAGAGGACAGCAGTGCCTGGGGTGGCTAATGGATTTCTTTATAACGCAGTTTAATGCAATAAGGCAACTAATGTTATTTATGCTTAGGAGGATCTTTTCGTTTGATGGGGGAAAAGGGGGCTGAGAGCTTTCGATGTGGGGGGTGTCAGCTTCCATTTTGGCCCTTTTGCCTGTAGCTAGAGCCCTGTGCCTGAGTCATTACCCAAACCACCCATCCCAGAGTGGCAGGGGCCTGGGCTGCTGTCAGATATTAAGTCACACATCCAGATGGAGGTCCCTGCAGGCTACCAAAAGGGAGGGACTTGTCCTCTATGAAGAAGGCTCATCCTGAAATCAAGAAAAAAGCTCCGGCAGTATTGAGTGAAAAGCAGCTGAGGCAGGCTGGCTAAGCCTTCTGTGAGGGGCCTCCTTTGTATTTTCTAGGGTCTGAGTTTCTGCAAAAAGCTGCAGAAGGAAAAGCCAGCTCATCTGAGGAAATCTGAGAGAATAAGGAGCCCAGGCCCTTCTCACTGGAAATCTTAGGTTAGAACAGCAGGAGAGGCTCCCCATAATACCTCACTACCACGGGCTTCCTGACACCCTCTGGTTTACTCACAGAGTGATGGCGGGGTTACAGATATCCCAAAACAAAGCAAAATTTACAATTAGAGTGGAAAAATAGATAGTGAGTGCAGAATGTCCACAAGGCGTCACACCAACATGGTGCACCCAGGGGCAGAGGCATGGGTGGTGGGTGCCGTGACGACCTCTGGGTTCTAGGAAGAAGGGTTCCACCTTCATCTGTGGCTTCCCCTTCTCTAATTTTTTCTTTCTTTTTTGATCTACTAGAATTTCTGTGTTTCTGTTTCTTTCCCTTATGTGGATTCCTCCCCTCCCCCTTGGAGAGGCACTCAAGGGACACCGAAGGGGGGAGTGAGAAGTGGGCAGGACTAAAAAGGGAAGAAAGAAAACAGCTCAGCAGGTAGTGAGGACACGCTTTCATTGCGGGGCCCAAGGTCAGAGCTCTTTGAGGTCAGAGTTTCTGTCCCGAGCAATCAGGCTCTGCAAGAGGTATGAAGACACAAAATGAATGTCTAAAATCATTTTTTCTTTCCAAAGCTTTCTGATTTGGTTGAAAATGAACAAACTCCTAAGTGAAGAAAAAAAATTTTTGCCATCTGTATATTTGTGTGGTTTTGCTTATCTTTTGCGTGGGTTTCAGTTTGCTATTCTCTATCTTGTCTTTCTGGAGTATAGTGAGTTGCTAGGGCTGGAGAAAAACTGGGAGACAAGGTAGTAGCCAACTTGCACAAGGAAAGGGTACAAGATGTTTAGTGAGATACATCAGCGACGATAATACAAAAGCATGATATTAATGGCTGTTATTGATTAAGAATTCAATGTATTGTATTTAAGGGACTCCTACACATCAATTCACTTAATCCTCCCCATAATGCCATGACAATAACAGAGGTAGACTCTACCGGGTGCAAGAAGTCAAATGCCTAAGTAATAAAAGAAAAGGAGAAACCAAAGAGAAATAAAGGAAAGCAAGACCCTACAGTACAAGCAGATGGATACATATACTACATATAATTTCTTTCCTTGACATGCCTAAGCCAGGCATGTTAATCAATCATAGCTTCCTTGACATCACGTGTATTCTTTTCAACACAATAATGCAGGAAGCCATTGTCCATTGGCAAAAATGGACATTCAGTTTTAAATTTATTTGCTGTCCTTAGATCTTAAGAAAATCAGGTAAAGCTCTAAACAGGCGAGGGTCATGAGATGCCAGTTTTTTTGGAAGGAGCCATGCTGAAAGCATCCAGCGTTTGATCCTGTCACTATCTGTCATGAGAGTGATCCCTGTCGAGTGATGGCTGAAATCCATACAGCAGAGTCAAGAAGGTGAGGGAAGGAGAAGGAGGGGCTGAGAGTGACGTCACCTGGGCCTAGATCTTGGCAGGCTCAGAAGTTGTTCTGACAGGTAGTGGGAACTAGCAACAGGAATCACAGATGGAGCCCATAGGTCAAAAGAAGCTGAGAAATTAGAGAGCACAAATGGAGAATACTTTGAAAAGTGGGAAGTGCTTTACATGCTAGGTCCCTCAGTCAGTTAGCCTCATTGGATGAGCACATTGAGCAGCCTGGCTTCTTTCTCTCTGTGGCTGTGGGACACATGTTCCAAAGGCTTGCTTCTTATCTCTCAGTTGTCATTTTTATACTTTAAGAACGGATCTTGCTGTGAGTAATTGGAAGGCGTGGGCTTGCTTATGACTGCAGTTCTGTCACTGTTCCTCTCAACTTGACCATGAAGACCACACAGACTCTGCTGTGCCTTGGCTCCTACAGGGCTCAGCTTTGTAGCCGCCTCGTCAATGTCGCCCTGGTGACTAACAAGTGCATCCCACACAGCCAGGCATTTTTTCATGAATGCCATCTCTTACAAAATATTTCTATTAAATGCTCACAAAGCAAAGTCTATGTGATACTACTTTTAAAAAAATCATACCCCAAATCATGGCCTTCCTCGCCTTCACAGTGCCACCTCCAGCTGTTGACTGGAAGTTTCTTCAGCCTGTCACTCTGTACCACTGCACTGTATTTTGTTTCTGAGATGAGCTTCAGTATTAGTGGGCCGTGGACAAGGAAGGGGATAGAGAGCTTCAACGCCCAATCCATGTGAATGGCATTTTCCTTGAGTCATATATTCCAACAGTTACCATGACATTTTTCTTGCCCAGGTTCTGTATTGAGTAACAATAGCTACAATTTAGTGAGCAACTACTCTGTGCCAAGCTCTTTACAAAAGGGATTTCTAATTCTCTGGCAGTTTGGCAGGGTAGAGAGAGTTGTGCTCGCCATAGACAGTGCTCAGAACTTGCTCCTTAGCTGTCAGTGCCTTCAGGATCCCCTGTGCTGGAGATCTTGCTTCCCAGGGCAACCCGACCTCAGGGACCACGTGACACGGGCATACCAACGGCCAGCAGGGAACACTTTCCATCGGGCGATGCTAAAGCTCCAGAGATCCAGGGCTTCGTTCATTCTCCATCAAAAGTCAGCATTTTCCTCTGCCCAAATGGGCTTCTTCCCCCTTTCTTCTCTCATGTGTTGATTCCTAATAAATGCTTGTATGCCCTACTCCATTTCAGTGTTTGTTTCTAAATCTCTGTTTCCTGTAGCCAGGCTGCAGGGGTTTTGAGTGAGGGGTGAGATCTGGAAACACAGACTCAAGCTCAGACTTCTCCAGGGGCACTGGCTGGACTGGCGGTGATGCCTGGCCCTGCCACTGCCCTCACAATGGTCCCCATGTTCTGCAGGGGGATGTTGGCAGAGAATCCCACTACTCCACTAATTTCTGGTTATCAATAGAGGATTCCTGATGGGTTTTCTTACTCACTTGCATGAGCCAAGTCCTTGGGTGTAAGACTAGAAGCGTTTGTTCAAATTCTAAAAACTTGGATCATCTTTATTTCTACAGAATACACTCTGGCAGACTCATCTGAAAAAGTATTTCTTAATGAAAAGTTTCACACACATACTAGAAAACAAGCCAGCTTTGGAAAGCCAAGATCAGAAAGATCTTCCCAGAATTCTTATTTGTCCTACAAAGAGATGGGAATTCAAAGGCAGTCCTAGTCCAAAATTTAAGAGATCATTTTTTTCCTTTGTCCACTTTCTCCACTTTTTCCATTTATAAGAGATTCAAAAAGAAACATTTGATGTGCTACTCACTTCTAGCAGAATTATATCCATAAAAAGTGAATCCAAACTGGGCAATGGTTGATATGAAGGCTTTCATTGTGGAGCTTTGGGTACTGTGCCTCTTTTCCATCCTAGCAATTGCCTACACTGAATTAAAGGAAGGCCTGACTCAGTGCTTCTTTGCCATGTTGTCCACCAGGCGTGGAGGCTTCTGTTTGTTTGGGTAAAGTCTTATTTTGATCTAGGCTCTTTTAGTCCCAATTGTATCACATGACTTAATGTTGTAGTGATAGAAGCAAAGAAGGAAAAAATGAAGGCGTTTGTTAGTAAAGAATGGAGAAAAAATTTCAGATGAGAATTAAATTCAGATGGAACTAACCAGGCAGAAAGGAGTTTAGATGGTTAAGAACTCTCTGGGCTAGTCAGAATGCTTCCTCAGAGAGGTGGTAGGATAAGCTGTAGATGCGTGGGTCTGGCTCCATGCCTTTCCTTTAATTTCACAGGAAAATTTTTCTCTGATTATAAAATAATATGTGTTTAAGCATAAAACATTTGTGAAACAGATAATTACAGAAATGAAATTTAAAAGCTGTATCTACAAATTCTACTCCCAGGAGTCTACCACTCTGGACATTTGGAATGTTCTCCAATGGCCTCTAGAAATTATGTACATGTGTGTTATTTTTTTCCCCAAAAACACTTTGGTTTAAGATGTTGTCTGTGCTTGTACATAAGTAACATTAAATATCCTATCAACCACTGCTTGATTTGTAACCTGCTCTAACATTATCACATGACTACACCCTCCAGGCCTGTCCAATATTAGTGATGACACATTAGTGTGCATTGATACAGTTGATGTACTTAGCACAGCTGCTGAAATCTCTTAATAATTTTAATAGTTCATATGAAGATTTTCTTGAATTTCCTACATCAAGTTATTGGATGTAACTCAGTGGTTTTTTTTTTTTTTTGCCTCGTATATGCAAGTTTCAATTCTCAGCATTGCAAAACCAAAACAAAACAGCCTCTCCACATTCTGAAATCATATCACTTGTGAATAATGATATTGTTATTTCTTCCTTTTAAGTTTATTCACCTCTGATTTTCTTTTTCTTGTCTTACTCTTTTGGACAAGATTTGCTATAGGACAAATTTGAATAGAACTTGGGATGAAGGACAAGGTATCTTGTAAAGCTGCTGCTGCTGCTACTGCTTCCTCCTCCTCCTCTTCCTCTTCTTCTTCTTCTTCTTCTTCTTCTTCTTCTTCTTCTTCTTCTTCTTCTTCTTCTTCTTCCTCTTCTTCTTTCTTTGAGACAGTGTCTCACTTTGTAGCCCAGGCTGGTCCTGAACTCACTTGTAAAGCTTCTGATGTTCCAATAATATAAAATTAAAGAGTCATTTATAGTAAAGACTCTTCACCACCTATAAGTTGAAAATACTTCCTAAGCTTGATGGAAACATCTACCGAAATTTATTTATTTATTTATTTATTTATTTAAGAGAGGGTTTCACTCGGCAGCCCAGGCTGATCCTGAACTCACTATGGAGCATGGGCTAGCCTGGTACTCATGGCAATCCTCCCGACTCAGCATCCTGTGTGCTGGGATTACAGGTGTGTGTCACCCTGCCCTGCTGGGGAATTGAACTCATGGCCTTACACTTGCTAAGCAAGCTCTTTAATCCCTGTGCTATTCCTCCAGCCCCTAAAATTCATTGAAAATATCATACTTTTGAAATGTGTTATCCACATCTAGGAAAGCAAATGTGTATATATATATTGCATACAAATTCATATTAACTGGGATAAAATACATTTTAAAGGAGGCATAAAAATAAAAAGGTAATGGATATGGTACTAATATTATGCATCTATTAAAATGGACATCAAAGTCGTAGAAAATCAAAGAAAATCAGTCTTTTTGCAAAAAGTTAACATATTTAAATAATTTCTAAAGGTCATTAGAAAGCATTTTAAAATATCAAGAAGGGTTGATTCAGGGCAGTAGAATTTACATTCATATCAGAAAAGCAAGTTTTTCTTTTTTCCCACCATTTTTATTAATATATACATACATATGTGTGTGACACATAATATTTACATTGAACTTGTGCATTTTGTGCACACATATATTGCATCAGCATTACAATCTCTCCCCCTCCCCATTTCTGGCCCTCCCACGCCCTCCCTATCCCCCCATAGCTCCCACTATCACACTCATTTGGTTCTGTAGAATGCCTGTATTCTGGATTTCCCAGAGAAACCATGCAATATTTAGCATATTAATCTGTGTCTGACTCACTTCACCACTCATATCCGCACTCTTTAGCTCAGCTTCCCACCCCTAGGATAAGCTGTAGCAGCCATATTGTGATGCCACTTCTCTAGGTCCAGCAGAGCCCTATATTGGAACAATTTGCCAAAAGTTATTTTTTTTCTGTATCTTACTATATTTATGTTGAGATTCTTTAACATGGTCTTATCTATCAGTCCACATAGGAAAATAGCTATAACAATGAAATTCATAAGGTTCAGTCTGAGGTTCTGGGCTCTGGGCTTTCTTCCATCTGTAGATGCAACCAACTGAGGGCCGGGTTCAATTGGCTGGGAGCTGCTTCGTGGGCTGCTGCTTTCCTCCGCTTCTGACATGTCTTTGGGATTTTGACCTTCCTGTGGCCTCCTTTCAATTCCTGGGACACTCCTCTCTGACCTCGCAGCATTGGACAGTCAGTTTTGACGATATTCTCAACTTTTTAAGTGTGTCTACGAGGAGACATTGTACAGCACTATTACTCAGCTACCATCTTGAGTGGAAGCTGACAAGCAAGGTTTTTAAAGAAAAAATTTTGTGGCACTGAACATAAACATGAAATAATAATGGAAGATAAAAGCATACTTAAAACAATCTGGTAATTTCTGTCTTTTATTGGACACATTTACTATTTGTTTATATTTGCTTTGGTTATTATGTATATAGAAGTTTTTGTATTTTCTTTTTTAAAAAGTGGTTACACCAAAGTTTTAAGCCTTTGTACTTGATAACTTAAATCCAATATTAAATTAACATGTCTACTCTCCAGAGAAGAGTACTAAGACCTTAGAGTGCTTTAATTCTGGTGACTTTCAGCTATCATTTATGACATTGCCTAAGATTTTTATTTGATGACTAACAAATTAGTCATTTTTTGTGTGCAAGTTTTTTTAAAATAGTTTCTACAGTTCTTGCTTATTTGAACTTGCTCTTGTAAATGCCAGTTCATTCACTCAAAAAAAATGCTTTCTGTGTTCCACTTTTATTTTCTAGGTTCGATTTATTTCTAAGCAAGTAACTCCCTTTTACATTTGTCTTTTTTTCTTTAATAAGGTGCTTTAAGTGACAAATGCTCTTAGTTTTTGCTCTGTTTTGCCCCCTTTTGTCAGTTGTTTTCTCTAGGCAGTTGATTCCTTATTGCCAATTGTATTTCTTGGATACCATGAAGATGCATTCTGCTGAATTTGGACTATATTTTTTTCTGACAAGATACCAGTCTATTTGTCATTTCTTTTTAAATACCTGTCTTACCTACTATTATGATTTAGATCTGAAATGTCCTCTAGAAGTCTCATGTATTTGGATGTTATGGGTTATCTATGGAGCCATGTGCTGCCAGGAGACAGGGGCCCAGTAGCGAGTGGTGGATTATGGGCACATGGAGGATTATAGGTGTGTGGTCGCAGGCAGGTGTGTGGTGGATCACAGTTCCTAGGTGTGTAGATTGGATTGCAGGCATGTGGATTGAGCTACAGGTGTGTGGTGGGGACTTCATCCAGGAAGGGGTGGAACACTGAGGCTGTACCCAGAAGGGGCAAATCGCTGGGACAGGACCTGGAAGAATATGTGCTGTCTCCTTCTGTCCCTCATGGACTGGACTTGGCTTCCTGCAATGCTATGAGGAGCTGCTGCAACCTCTGTCCCCACCGTGAGCTCCCATGCTTGCTGACCACCTATGAATGGACTGTGTTCTTCTGAAACTGAAAGCTGAAATAAACATTTCTTCTCCTTAAATTGTGGATGTTGGATATTGATATACAGGAACAAAAATAGTAACTAAGACCCCCTACTTTGGTGCTTCTTAAAATTTTGATGGTGTTTTCATCTCTTTATTGCTCTGTGTTGTATTTTAAATAACTTTCTCTTATTTGTTTTTTGATCTTCAATTTATTCTCTCTTTTTAAGCTAATACTAATCTCCTGTTTATCAGGATTTTATATTTCTTTAGAAAGTATCTATTGAGTTGCTCTGAGCTACTGACTTGACAGCTCCCTGCAGAAGGCCTTCATTGGGAGCGGAGCGGGTCGGGCAGGGCAGAGGTGAGAGTGCGCCCTGTGGGAACAGGGCGAGGCTGGCAGACGGCGGGGTGGGCTGCCCTGTGAACGCCAAGGAGGACAAGGCAGCTACTGAATGCTCTAAGATGACCGATAAGAACCTGCGGGAAGACAGAAGGCGATGCGGGAGGTGAGGTTGCTGTTATTAGGTGCTGGCGAGCACCATCATCGAGTCAATGGAGATCATTCACGTGGATGGCTATTCCGAGGAGGAATGCTGGCAGTACTGTGCAGTTGTCTGCAGCAACGCCATTCAGTCCATCATGGCCATTGTCCAGGCCGTGGGCAACCTGCAGATTGACTTTGCTGATCCCCACTGTGCGGACGATGCCAGGCAGCTGTTTGCACTCTCTCACGCTGCCGAGGAGGAGGGCATGCTCCCTGAGGACTTGTCCGGTGTCATCGGAAGGCTCTGGGCTCACCAGGCCTGCTTTGGCCACTCGAGAGAGTACCAGCTCAATGACTCGGCTGCCTACTACCTGAATGACCTGGAGCGGATTGCACGGAGCAACATCCCCACACAGCAAGATGTGCTGCAGACCCGTGTGAAAACCACTGGTATTGTGGAAACGCACTTCACCTTGAAGGACCTACGACTTGGTGCTAGCTGAGGATGAAGAGATGAGTCGCATGCATGAGAGCACGAAGCTGTCTGACAGCATCGGCAACAGCAAGTGGTTCACAGACATCCCTCACCCTCTTCCTGAGAAAGAATAACCTGTTTGAGGAAAAGATCACACACAGCCCACTAACCGTCTGCTTCCCTGAGTACACAGGGGCCGACAAGTATGATGAGGCAGCCAGCTGCATCCAGAGCAAGTTTGAGGACCTGAGTAAGTGCAAAGACACGAAAGAGATTTATACGTGCTTCATGTGTGCCACCAACACAAAGAACGTGCAGTTCGTGTTTGATGCTGTTACTGATGTCATCATCAAGAACAACTTGAAGGACTGCGATCTCTTGTGCAGGGCAGTGGGCCTGGCAGGATGGGCCACCGCTGACTCTGCTCCCCTGCCTCCTGAGGAGGATGGGGCTAAGAAGACCACACTCCTCACCCATCCCCTAGCTGCTTTCTCCTCTCTTTCCTCTGTTCTCAGTTCTTCTGTCCCCTCCCTCAGCTTCAGACTTGGGGGAGAGGTTTCCACAGGCCTCTGGTCAAATCCTGCCCTTATCTGAGGTGCTGGAGGTGGCCACGGTCCCTGCTTCCTGGGCATCTTCTAGTTTGTTGACTGTTGTCTTGTACTTGGGGTGGGAGAGGAGCACATGCGGATTCTCCCCAAGGCCCGTGTCTGCTGGGGCACCTACTTCTCTCCAGCCTGAACCTCCAGCTTTGCATAACACCAACTCTGACCCAGCCTAAGTCCAAATATTTATAGGGAGCCTCCTGCCTACCCAACACATCTCCCCACAACTTGGAGACCCCAAAGGGAAAAGCACAAGAAGTGTGAGATGCCACTATTCCTGGAGATCACAAGTCCATTCTGTTCATTCTTGTAGCTTAAAAAAAGAAGAAAGTAAAAACTGTGAACCTAGAAAACTTTTTAGAGAAACTTACTTAAAACTGTCAGATCCTGACTAGCACCCACCCAACCCCTGTTCCAGTGATTCTGTGCCTTGAGTGTGTCTGCGTGTTTACACCTGCCCCTCTGCTCGCTGCCTCCTGTGCAGGTGGCACCACTACCCTGCCCTCCACAGACGTGGGTTCCAAGGGCTGTTCCAGACAACTGCCAGCGTCACTGAGGGCCCCACCCAGCAGCCCTGGGCCCAAGCTCCAGTAATCTAAAGGTAGCCCCTTAGTGCTCACCTAGGTACTGCCACTGTCTACTGAGGGATCAGACCCTTTGTGCCCTCATCCCAGGCCCAGGTCCTTCAGCGCTGAACACCCCTTTGCATACTTTACAGAACGTGCTTTGCATGTTCACATGGTTTGAAATAATAAAATGTAGAAAAAAGTATTATACCATTTCTATTAATTTAAAACATATATATACATATAGATAGATAGATAGATACAGATGGAGTGCTAATTCTTCGCATTCCATGTGTTTATATCATGTTTGCTTTTTGTGGTGATTTTCTTTTGTTTTTCAAGTGTATTAGTTTGGGTTCTTTCAAAAGACAGAATTTACAGATTTTATTACAAAAAAAAAGTCTATTAGGAAGGCTTACAAGTCCATGGATAGAGATGGTCCAAGATGGCTGCTCAGCCGTGAAGTAGATCTCCCGTCTGGGACTGCAGAACAGCCGGTGAGGTGAGAATCTGCTGTAGATCTCAGGAGAACACCAAAGCCTGAAGATAGGCGACTGGAGAGCAGCGACAAGCAGACAGGCGCAAGTTGGGACAGGAACAAATCTGTGTTGGCCGTCTGTGATGTGTAGCAAGTTGGCGTCCGTAGACAATTGTGAAGGCAAGAGCTTCCCCGGGGGAAGAGCTGTGACAATTGTCCCTCTTCTTCCCTTTTATACAGTTGGAGTTCCAGTTGGCCCCCCCACATCTGGGTGGGTGCTCTTCTCTCATTGGCCAGCCCACAAACCACTCACACTCTAATCCAGACAATTTCTTGATCCCTAGTCTAGGGTGGTTGACAAATCTTAATCCTAAGGGAGGTGTGGGTCCTAATTCCATCAAGTTGACATAATCCCATCAATGGACACATCAAGGTTCCCAGAGGTTTCACCAACCTGGGATAAATTTTTCATTAGTGTTTCTGCTTGGATCATCACGTCATTACTCATTGAATACAGTATACTTGGACAATCCAGCGTAATACATTTGTGTCTGTAAAATTTTTGTTAGGCTTCCTCTTCTCATTAAAGGAATGAGCAAGTTTCCTTGGTGTTTTTCTGGGCCAAAGGGTTCCTTTCTCATCATTTTGGGAGAGAGGGTTTTAGTTTGACATAGAAAATTCCGTTTTTAACTCCCCTTGTCTAAGTTCAGGGCTCTATCTTTCCCCTGAAAATGGATGTAGAAATCATTGTTCTTAGTGTTTGGAGTGTTCTTCTGGATTTCCATGATAGAAAAATTTATCTCTGATTTTTAATCTTTTTTATTTCTGTCAACTAGAATTTTCTTTGTTTTCTTTTCTTATCTTCCTCTCTTCCTTTGTTTTTTTATTTCTCTGCTGTTTTAAAATTCATTTCAAAATTTAATCTAGCATTTCCCTTTTTTAAGTGAAAAGAGGCCCTGTTAGTTCTGTTTATTAGCTTGTCAGAGACTGAAGACTCACAATCAATTTTCTGTGTTGTTTTCTAGAGCTTATATTATAAGCAAATAATGTTTTTTGTTTTATCACAAACTCTTTGTAAGCATAATTATAATCAAAATGCATTAAATTTTATGAATATGTCTTAATTGAATATTCATATTTTTACATTCTTTAAATTACCTATAATGTTAGCATTGACATTAAGAATACATTTTTCCCCTATACTGGACTTTTTTGTATTTGCTTATTATGACTTTATTTCTTCTACATCAAAATTTAAATGTAAAACAAAAACATTAATGGAGTCAGGAGGAAGAAAAATCTCTCTAACATAGGAGAACAATAATCAATTACACAGCTAGGGCAGTAAACTAATACTTATCTATTCCTTGAGGCAAGCCAAGCCACAAACTAAAGTACTCAGAGGCCTACGGAGGGACAAAAACAGGGTGACAATATGTCTTTTACATTTTCCATGGAGAAAGTGGGATAAGTTACCTAGGAGAAGCTTGGTTTTTTTTCTCTCTAATGTAATTATGGGTAAATAATAAACTCATAGCATAGCATATGTAATACAAAAGCAGTAGTTCTAAGCATCAAATAATGTGTTTTACATATACAACTTCCTGAAAATCTGGCTTTGTCTCTGGGTAATATTGAAAATATTTCTCATGGAGTCTTAATCTGAAGATCAGACAGGTCTGAAAGTGTCTGCCGAGTTTGTGTGTTGTATTTTAGGGCAGAGAGATTTGAAGCGATTACCGTTGTTCTTATATTTCTGATGAAGTTCATACAGGTATCCACTCCTTACTCAGCTCCCAAGAGAGATTCCCTTGGCAACAGCTACTGACTCCCAGGTAAGGTGTTAGTTGACCCAACTATCATAAGGAAGAACTTATTTATTCCTTCTTTTTCTGTATCTGAAGAAAAAGCAGACAGCTTTTCCTGCCGCTGGAAGCCATCTTGCCCCATAGTCAGCCCCAGGATGAGCCCAATGCTGCAGATATAGAGAGAACAGAGAGAACGATACTGTGGATGACAGCTCGCTGCTGATGGCCCCATCTGGAACATGCTCTGTCGCTGGACTCCAGCTACTTCCAGGTATTTTATTCTGTTTTTGTTTTTGTTTTTGTTTGCTCCTTGCTCCTGAAAGCGTCCTAATCAACACAGAGATTCCAGTCAATAAGGAATCTATGACCAACAGTCAGGAGAATTATTTTACTATAGAAATGGGTTACAAGATAAAAACATTACATACATAAAGTTTTCTAAGTTTTGGGCGCTGTTTTTAGTACAGAATGTGCATTTATTTATTTTATTGTCACGAGAACTCAGTAAGACTGGCACCATCACCATCAGTGTCAGCAGCAGTAACCCTATTTTACAGAAGTAGAACTGGAACTGCGCGGTAGAGTAACTTGGCTGAGATGACTCAGTTGCAGAATTCAAGCAGCCTGGTCTGTAAACTGGTGCTAATCACTGCCCACATGGGCAGTAAAGTGTGGCCTATGTGGATAATATGTTTTCATCCGTGGGGTTTTGTGTGCAAACTGGTTGACAAGAGGTTCTTTTCTTTCATCTTTGGCAAGAATCTAGAGTGGTTCCATGTTGCCAAAGGGCTGGAAGATGCTGAATTCTTTAGTCACTGAAGCATAAGGTTTAAGACTGAGAAAGAATATTCAGGCAGCCTTGTTGAATCATGACTTTGTAGTATAGCTATGAGCATTATCATCACATCTGTGGGAGCTTTATTTTCCTCAACTATGAAGTGAGGGATAGTAATATCTATCTCATAAGATTTTATGTGGATTTAATAAGATGGCAGGCACTTAGGAAGATCTTCTCACTCAAAGATCACAAGTCAGAACAGATGACCTCTGGCTGCTATATGAATGGGGAGAAACCTGGCAGTCACTGTCTCTATGTGACAGGGGCAAGGTATGCTGTTTGGTTTGAAGAGAAAAATAAAAATCGGAGGTCTCATTTATATGAGGCATTTAAAATAGGAAAGTTCACGGGCACATGAGCTTCCCAGGGGGAGCGGGCGGGAGTTAGGGAGTTCTTGTTTGATGGGTATGCGTCTCTGCAGGGGTGATGAGAAGTTCTGGAAACAGACAGTGGTGATGGTTACACAACAATGTGGATATACTTCATGACACAGAACTACTCACTTTAAAAATAGTTAAACTGGTAAATTTTATGTTGTATATATATTACCACAATAAAAAATGAGAAGGGAAAAAAAGCCCAGGAACTCGTAATATTTATTGGTTAAGGTACAGTAGGGATGGTGATAACTGGTTATGAATACCATGAGTAGGTATTCTCTGATTTGAAATTTTAAAACCCATAAAAGGAATGAGATTATATTTTTAAAACACTTCATAATCATTAGTTGTGTAATAAAAGTTAAAGGAATCATGAGATAGAAAGGATATTAAAAGATCGGTTTTTTGATTGCCTTGCCATTTGAAAAGGGTCTATTTTCATCTCTGCATTGGGCATGCTCTGTAGTGGCAGGGCGGTGACACTAGCATATTCTCTGGGGCACAAGGTTCATTGCACTGAATCTTTTGGTACAGATGGAAGTAAAGCTTTGCCTCAAAGCCCCCACTCGGTTCCCATAGTCTTCACTGCACATGTTGTTAAGTCTTGGCCTTAGAGCTAAAAGTGTCTAATAATAAAAGTAAAAGTACATGACCTCTTGTGACTAACAAAAAGCAGAAAAATCTAGCTCTAAACTTTCAAAAGAAAGTGCATCTTTATAATAACAATAAAATCCTCCCAATCAAGCCTTTAAGAGGCAGACTGCATCTCCATCCTTGCCTGGGGCCCATAACTATCCGCAGCTAATCTTTCTCTGACAGATAAAGAGCTGCTATATCCATTCTTACAGCTCAATTTTAAACTTTATTCAGAGAAATGGGAAGAAGAAGCCCTGGATGGGAATAAAGAATGAGTGTTGAGGGTGGGTAAGGGAAAGAGGAGGATGGGACTCACTTATTTGCAGAGTAGAAGCTTCTAGGGAAAAAAAAAAAAAACTAAGATCCTCAGCACTCCCAGATTTGTCCAGGATCATTTTAGACAAAATCTGAGGCTGCAAGGCAACATCTGTTCACATCTGTCATCTGTAGAATTCTACTTGCACGCCTGCCTAGCTTCACTGGGGTGAACCATTGTAAAGAATTGGTCTGGTGGACATAATGGGTGAGCAGCTGGCCCTCTTCTCAAGTATAAGGAATACAAGAAGAGCTTGCATATGCTGTGGCAAGCACAGGGTGAGAAACCAGGTAAAAGTGTGAGAATTGTGAATCTCCACCATAAGTCCCCAATGAAAGCAGTGAGATTTATGAAAGTTCTGTGCAAGGTATCTTTTAAAATTAGAAATGTGGGGCTAGAGGAATAGCTCAATGGTTAAAGCACTTGCCTAGCAAGCACTGAGTACCAGAGTTCAATTCCCCAGCACCACATAAGCTGGGTATAGCTGCACATGCCTATAATCCTAGCACTCGGGAGGCTGAGGGAGGAGGATTGCTGTGTGTTCGAAGCTAGTCTGGGCTACATAGTGAGCTCAGAACCAACCTGGACTACACAGTGAGACCCTGTCTCAAAAAAATTAAAAAAATAAAATAAAATACGAAATATATGTATCAATTCAAGATAGCTTTCACTCAGCCCTGTACTAGAGGTGGATACTTCTAAAGGGCCTCTTGAGTCCTGGAGTGCTGTATCTATATTAAATTGATATTTGTATTCAACCTAGACTTTGTTAGAAAGGCACTGGTGGGGGGGGGCATCCAGCCCCACTCTGTGGACCCCTTTCTTTATGAATCACCCTTTTTACATGGAGGGGAAAAGAGAGACTTGGCCTGTCTTCCCAAGTATAGCTGATAAGACCCATTACCCAAGCAGAGATACTTAAATTATTATTGTTACTGGTGTAGAATAAATATTTAGAATGTATAGATATAAAAGTTTTGTTTGGTAAAACTAACACAAATTCAGAAGCCATGGAGATACCATCCTTTGTCATATATATGGGAAAAGTCTGTTTAGGAATAAAGAACTGAGAGTATTTTGTCATTTTTTAGTCAGTTCTTGTTCTTATAACAATCTGGCTATACTTGGTTTTTATGAACCATGTCACCATCCTTCCAACAATCATTTTTGTGTCTTACGCTTCTTAGAATTAGTTTCTGTTACATGTAACATTGCAACTCAAATATGGGACATGAGATCTGGCTCTATACAGATTATCACACTGATGATTGTGATATAGACCATTTCTAAATTTGCTATCTCATGAGTGGCTCCTATGTCGGAGGTGCCCCCAATGTCCTTTTATAGGGTCCCTCAGGGCCTCCTGAGATCCCTTTAGATACCTTGGAAAATCACTAACGAATCACAAACTGTGAGTTACCTTGGTTATTCTTTCTAAAACCTCCCTTCCAATTACCAATCCATCCGCAAATCTTTTTGATTGTGCTTCTGAGTTTATCTCAGATCTATTAACTTCCCTTTCTGTGAAGTGTGTCTCCCCTACTCTCAGTCATCAATATCTTTTATCTGGGCTGCTGCAATGGCTTCCTAGCTGGTCTCTGATTTCCTTAAGTCCACTATTTGTTATCTCTTCTCTCCCAACACTTTATTCACTTGGTAGTGGGGTTGATATCTTTGCTATATAAATCAGATCATGTCATCTTCCTTTGATGTATAAATCAGATCATGTTAAGCATTCTATATTAGAATGGAGGCTAAGCTGGTGCAGCAAAGAAATCCCAAATGGAATGGCTTAAACAAAGGAAGGTAGATAGTTCAGAGCATGCACGTGACCAAGCTACATATTTTTATGCACAAATCTAGATCTTTCTATTTGTTTCTTCCTGTACCTTAAAGAGTTGCCCTCCACTCTCCCAATCAATACCATCTCTTTAGCTGTATCTAACTCTAGGCATATAGATGGGGTAAAGGGAGCATGTTCCCATTTATTTTAAGAGCAAGGCCCAGAAGTTGTACATGTCACCTCTACTCACATCCTTTGAAAAGATCTTGAGCACATGGACACACACATATGCATAGAAGACTGGAAAATGTACCCTCTACCTGGGATGGAAATTGTTCTCCCAAACTCAAAAGATTCTTGGACGGAATGAGTGGACAGTACTCCCTCTGCATCCTCCAGTGGCTAACAGAATGAGATCTGAAGTTTTCACCACGACCTCCAATATGATCAGGCATCTTTCCCTTTGCCGTTCTTCTCCTTGCTTACTGGTTTGCACAGCGTGGGGACTTCTCTTCTTTCTACTCCTGGGAAATATTCTGCACATTCTTGCCCTGAAGTGTTTGTACTTGCTGTTCCTTCTGCCTAGAAAGCTCTGAAACCAGGATGTCCCAGCTCCAGCTCCTCCTCATCCTTTGGGGCTTAGCTTAACTGTAATTTCTTGAGAAGGTTTCCTTGCTCATTCTGTAAAGATTGTCCAGTCTCCCCATGACTTACTTTTTCCCTCTCACACCCACTGCAGTTTCTGCCTTATTGACTTTGAGCCATTTTTATCTCTCTGATTTTGTTGTATGTGTTTGTGGTGGTGAACCTTGTCAACTTAATTGGCTTGAGAGATACACAGGGAATTAATGAAACACACTTATGTCTGAGTGGATCATAGGGTGTAACCTTCAGGACTATGTCTGCTCTCTTGATTCTTCCTCTTGCGCTTTCCTTTACTCTCTGTTTCCGAGATGCCATTAGTTGGACACCTTTTCTCCGCTGTGCCTTCCAGTCATGACGTTTCTGCCTTGGAGCCATAAATTAAAACCATGAGCCCAAATAAACCCTTTTCTCCTTGAAGTGTAAATGTTGAATATTTTATCCTACAACAGAAAGATGACTAACACAATATTTGGTTTTATGTTATTCATATGCTTATCCATCATCAATCTACTCCTCACTTGATTCTAAAATCTGAGCTTCACGTAAGAAAAGACCTTGTCTGTGCCTTTTATCATCAGCACAGGTAACATGCTTCCCTGCCTCCTGGTATAGATTCAAATATTGGCTGAATGAGCAATGGTCAAGGTAGGGTCTAGTACTAGCATTTGTAAATAGAAGCTTTGTTCTTCAATTTTGGGGATACTTTCCTCCTCCTATCCTCTGCTTCTTGAATGAGTCCCATCTGCTTAGAGGCATGGCCTCCCCGTCATGTCATTTGTTCTATAATCTCATCACCTTCTGGACCGATTCCATCTGTTTCTTATTCCTGAGATGGATACGAAACCTGTCTGCTATTTACATCCCAGGGGACTTGGAGAGTCAATGAATTACCTGAAATACGGGAATAATTTGTTATAACATATTTAATAATATGCAGGATGATTTTTAAACCATCTTCAATTAGTTGATCTTTCAAACAACACCATCTTCTAACCCCACACAGCCTTCCAGCAACTTGTCTTCTGTGCAGTTAGGGGAAGGGGAAGGTATCGTATTTATAACAAGCAAATCTGAGCATTAGAATTCCCAGAGAGTTAAACAGGATGAGAATCTAGCCCAATAATAATAATCCTAAATGTTATTTATATGTCATTTCTCTGCCAAAGTCATCTAGGTAGCTCCCAAAAGGATAATGCAGGAAAAATTCCACTGTCAGCGTTTGCCAAAAGTCTTAATAATCAGGATCGGGGGTTTTAATTAAAAAGGACTCATTCCGTGGCCTTTCCTCAGTCAGAATAAAGTCTATTCCTGAGTTGTGCTGTAGCAGTTGGCCCTGGGAAGATGAACCTGTCATCTTTAGGCCCATTTATCTCAGAAGACAGACTCTTGCGCCAACCCTGAGATATTTTTCTGCCCCAAATGGAATTCTATCATCAAGAGCTAGCTTTGCTAAAACATTGTCATTCCCTACGGAGGAGGGGCAGCAGAGGCCCCGGTTGTGGTAGCAGAAGCCACCCAAAGGATGTTACTTTGCAAATAGTACTTAATGCAGTATTAAGCAAAGAAGATTTTTCTGGATCATGAATAAGTGTGGCTGTCAGTATAACTGTCACTGTTGAGTTAAGTAAAAATGGGAACATCACAAGGAGCATTTTAAAAACCTAGTAATCATTTTTACCCATTACTTTACATATATATTTCTACTTACTGATTCCTATGGGAATGAAAATGCCATAGGAAAAGTATTTTAAAAATCCCCTTCAAGTCAAGTCGAAGAGCAAGTGTACCAGACACCCAGGAGAGATATTTGAGTTTCTAGTTCTATCTCATATTTGCAGTCTGATGCCTGATGGGACCTTGGTCTTACTGGCAGGATACGACAGGTACTTTTCAGCCAGTCCCTGATGGGAAACCAGACCATTGAGCTGGAAGAGGAAGCTTATGTGTACCTGCCAGTTCTGGTGGATGAGACCACTGGCATTGCAGATTCTGCATGTTAAGCTGTTGACCTAGCAACCTGCAAAGATCCAGGGAGTCGGTTTCTGCCCAGAGAAAACAGCTCTGATTGGCAATAGCAGCTAATGAATTCTTACTTGGAGGCAAACATTGACTTCATCTTTGAACTCTATGGAGCCCTGGGAAAGCTCAGGTTACTCGGAGCTTGTTGAAGAATTTTGCCTTAATGTTGAGGAACTAGGCAAGAGAGAATCAGTGAGAGGATGAGAGGTCAGCAGGCCACAGGCTTCGCAGGTGGCGGGGTCAGTGACCTGCGCTCGAACAGGTCAACAGCCAAGCTGTCTGCTAACTCTACTTGAAATAATTTCGAATGCCCAGAGTTTGTGTGACCTTACTGAGGCACTTGATATCAAAGTCAGAGGGCATGTGACCACCTACTCTTCTTTTAGAGAGGATCAGGGAGATGCCGTAGGTAACAGAACCAGTTGACAGCCCAGCTCAAAAGCTTCTTGGTCAGAAATATCAGAGATCAGCTTCGGTGATGTGACAGATAAACATTGCCTAACATTTTGTAGTGAAAAGGATCAGGTGCTCTGAGGAGCAGCAGATGCAGCTCCACAAGGAGCATGGCAGGAATGTCCCCAGCACACCTGCTGGGGAGCACAGGAGGGCAGGGGCACAGACAGGAGCATTCCTCAGCTCCTGCTGGGAGCATCTGTCCCACTCAGATGCCTTCCTAGCCAAAACATGGGCTGAAAGCCACCTCAATAATAAAGAGGCAAAGGCAAGAACACAAAACTCCACGTGTCACAGTGACGGGACAAAGTCCAGAGACCCTTGCTTGTTCTGAAGACTAGCCTTTGTCACTCCGTAGATGTGTAGCCTTTTGTATCTGAGACTTTATATTGTGTGAGTGTACGTTACTGAGGAATACATTCATAGAGAGTGCAGTTCATAGGTAAGCCACCATTCCATCCTGGAGAACTTCAGTGTCCAATGGAGGGAGGCAAAACCAACTAGGCGATGCTGGGGAAAAGTGCCCCAATGGGAGACTTGTGATGCCATGGGGTGACCATGTGAGAGAGTACAGCCATCTAATTGTAAGAACTGAAGACTGTTTTAAAGAGAAGGGGAGTAAAGAGTGGAGTATTGAGTTCCAAGCCAAGAGTTGGTTGGCAACCTCTTTCCTCAAAGGCCAATTAATAAATATTACAAGCTTTGTAGGTCATGAGATCTTTGTTGCAAGCACTCACCTCTGGCAGGGCGAAGACAACTGTGGGCACTATGTAACTGTGGGCAGTTCTAATAAAACTTTACATACAAAGAAACAGACATCAGGTCATACTGGCCCACAAACTAATTTGTCAACCCCTCCACTGTCACCTTTACAGGCAAAAGCCACTTAATGCTCAGAACAGCCCTTTATGGTACACAAGGATGAGAGACAACTCATACAACTTCCTCAGAATTAGCAATCAGCCTGGGGCTGAGGTAGGATTTGAACTCATGTTATCTGCCTTTGAGATCAAAATTCTAATCACTCATGGTTTATTTATCTCACAGATGAAATTAAAAGTCACCCTCTGTGACTGTTGAAGAGCTTATGTCAACTTGAGGGAATTAGGAACCACATCTTCCTTAGGATTAGGGTTTGTGAACCACACGTAGACTGGGGATCAAGAACTGGTTTGGATTAGAGTGTGAGTGATTTGTGGGAGGGCCAATAAGAGAAGAGCACCCACTCAGATGTAGGAGGACCAACAGAAACTCCTAGGGTATAAAAGGAAGGAACAGGTAAGACTGTTACAGCTTCTTTCTCTGGGAAAACTCTCAACTTCACAATTGTGTTCAGACCCTGAGCTGCTACACGCTGTAAATCTTCAGCACAGATTGACTCCAGTCTTGACTTGTGCCTGTCTGTCCATCACTACTCTTCAGTCGCCAATCTTCAGGCTTTGGTCTTTGCTGTAGAACTACAGCAGACTATCACCTCACCGGCTGTCCCGTAGTCCCGGACGGGAGATCTACTTTACGGCTGAGCAGCCATCTTGAATTATCTCTATCCTTGGATTTATAAGCCTTCCTAATAGATCCTTTTGTGATAAAATCTGCCAATTCTGTCTTTAAAAGAACTCGAACTAATATTCCCTCGTAACTTTTCTCCTTTCCTCCCTCTGCCTCTCTGTTCCTTAGTCTCTTCCCTGTTGCTGTGTTTTTGTCTTGAAATTTATTTTTGTGAGGGAGTAGGTACCCATAATTTGCCCAGCATGGTGCCAGGCACTTTGGAGAAAGCATCAAAAAAGAGATAGAGAGGGAACCTAGACTTCTAGGACTCCGTTGGTTTGTGATTCCAAAAGAACTAGATATTCAAGACATTACAGAAGAAGAATCAGAATGTATTGGAGAGGCAAGAAGATGTCCATCCTGCTCTGGAGTCTTACCCAATATGGATAGGTCTACCTGTGTCACAGCCTGGATCTCATTTTCCAGCACTCCTTGGAAAAGAGTAGGAATAGGTCCTAACTGGAGAGCCATGGGGCGAGTTCTCCTGCCTCCGGGGAGTGCAGCTGCTCGCAGGAAGCCCTTGCTTCTTTGCTCCTCCATGGTCTTTCGGAGAGCAGAACCTGCCCTCTGGGAGAGAGTCCACCCTGGCATCCCTCGTGACAGTATGACTGTGCTGAGGGTGCTGCTACCTGAACAGAGGCTTCCCGGCAATGAGAATATTATCTTTACCTCCAAGTGCTCTACTTAAAAAAGAAAAGAAAAAAAAAAAACTTATTTCTCAACTACTTTGTTATTTGCTGTGTATACGGGGCATGTTTAACTGGGCCTACTGAATCTCCCAACAGTGCAAGATCACAATAATACGTTAAGTACTGTATAGTTTCTTTGACTTGGAAAACCCAGAACACAGGCATTCTATAGAACCACATGAAGTGATAGCCAGAGTTGGGAGAAGGGAGAGGGAGGGGCTAGGAGGCTCAAAAATGGGAAGGGATTGTAAAGTTGATATGATGCATATGTGCACAAAATACCCAAATTCATTGTAAATACCATGTATTATGTCTGTATATTAATAAAAATACTGGGGGAAAATAAATAAAAGACCAAAAACAAAAAAAGAAGCGCTTTGAGGCTTCTTACCTGGGGAACCAAAGGACAAATTTGCTGGTGTAGTATGATGCAGAGGAGGCAGAAGATGAAGCAGAAGGAGGGAAGGAAGCTTGGATACTCTCACTGAAGAGGCAAAGAAGTCTTCAGGGATGAGAAAGTTTTGGGAAAGTGAAGCTTTTGGGATTTTATTTGTTGTTTTTTATCAGGACACTGACGTTCCCCATTCTTTGTACGTTTTCCTATGACCTCTTATCCAGGAAGAAGACAGTCTAGCTCAGAGGCCTTATAAGATAATTTCACTAAGTCATGGAAATGTAGAAGAAATGATGGTTAAGTCCACTTCTATCTGCATATTCCAAACATGGGATACCTCAAAAATTATTTAGGATATTGAGAAAAGTCATCAGCACTAGAGACTTTGATCTTGTAGTTCTGTGCCTGTGGTGGACAGGTGGTAGTGGGGAGAAGCATATTTTAATAAGATTCGTATTTGATTAGGCAGTAAGGATTAGTATACCTGAAGGGTGACCACTCAAAATTCATTTAACACTACTAGGGGTTAGAGTTCATGTCCTCCCAAGATAGCTATTTCTGTTAGTACACTTGAATATAGGGCCTATAAATTTTGTTGCTTGGATCTGACTGAAGTCTCTTTAAAGTGTCAAGGAGCATGGAGCTACATGCCAGGAAAAGGCACTGAGCTGCGCCCACTGTCAGAGACACAGTCATCTTGCTCGTCCAATGTCCTCTCGGTTCTTGACCTTCTGCAGAAAACTCTTGTCATGCTGATTCCTTTGCGAATATACTCTGCTCTGGTAACTCCAGTCACAACTGGGATGACCTGTAACTTTCTGGCTCAGCATAGCTCCATTTTAGCTATTCTGCTACCTTTGAAATGATTCAACTGTTTTCCCCTTTCTTTCTCTCTGTCTTCTCTTCATTGAAGTAAAAGCATTGTACAATGAATGACACATTAAAGCGAACAATTTGATGAGATTTGACCCACATGTACAACCACAAAACCCTCACTACAATCATGATGCCAAGCATATTCATTGCTTTCAAAAATTATTTGTGTACCTCTATCACACCACTCTCCCACCTCTCATCCAAGGGTCCCTATCTTCTTCCCTGAAGTGACCTCCCACTGGTGGTTTCATGAGCCCCAGTGCTTTCCATACTAAGTACAATTAACTCATCTTACACATGATCATTTTTCAGTTATTACTCTACTCTTAGTGGCTAATGTAAAGCTTCTAATAATTACTATTACCTATAAAGTAGCTACTCTACATCAGGAATTATGACACATAATTAAATTACATATTGTTATATAGCACATGTAACTTGTCACATATGCCTCATATGCCTAATATGTGCATGCATGTCCTATATCTACATATCATGCATATTGTCACACTAGCCATATGAAGAACGTCCTTATTCTCCATGTTGTCCATGGGGAGATAGCAGGACTGACTTCCTGAAAATCAAGATATACTGTATCTATAGTTTCTTCTGCTACAACAATTCTTAGCCATAATAGTTTCTTTTTCTTCCAAAATGCACCATTTCTCATTAGAAACTCCTCTTGAAGTAGACAGTACCCAGAACAAAATGAGTCCTCTAGATTCAAAGTCTCTCACAATACTCTATTATTCTGTATTGATCTTGTTTTCAGTAGATGAGTAATTTTAGCTATTTCATAGGCAGTCTGTACTTCAAATAAATATTGCTTGACTGCTGTAAAATCCTCTTGATATGGCTGATTTCCAAACTGATCAGAAAGATGTCTCTGTTTGCCTTTGCAGGGGCCGGGGAGGCTGGCTAACTCTTCCCAATCCCATAAAGGCAGTGTGAAAAGCCAATTTTCCCATTCGGAATTCATTTATATCAGACAGAATCTATGGAACATTTGATATGGTTTTAGCATTTTCTTTTCATGAAAGATGATTTTCTTGGTAAACTATAACTAGAACAGCATAGGCATGTGAGGATTTTTTAAATTAGTACTAGTGGTGTTTCTAAAGTTATAGTGCTTTTTGCATTCAAATTCAAGACAATATAAATTATGACTACATGGAAATTTGTAAAAAGATAATGATAAAATAACATACAATATTTATTTCAAGATGTGCGAGGCTAGTTTATTCAGTTTCATAGGCTGTAAACCACCAGTGGCTCTGGTTTAGCTTTATGGTACAGTCCTCTATTCCATCTCACTGTTGGAACGTGGGTCACCAGCATGCTCTTGGGCTGCCCCACGGTCTCGAGACAGCACTGTCTTGGGTTCTGCTCTTTCTTTAGGGAGTTACTTCTTCCCAGTCAATGTCTGTGAATCCAATTTGGTTCCTTGACTTTTTTATTTTCTTCAGATCAAGCTCCCTTTCACATTTATTCATTGTTTCAACAAACACTTATTGAGCACTTCCTGTTTTAGGTGCTTGGGCTACGACAGCATACAAAATGGGAAAAATCGGGCTGGAGGAATGGCTCAGCAGTTAAAGCATTTGCCTAGCAAGTGCTAAGTCAAATGCTAAGTACCGGAGTTCAATTCCCCAGCACCATGTGAGCTGGGCGTGGTGGTGCATGCCTGTAACCTCAGCACTTGGGAAGCTGAGATAGGAGGATTGCTGTAAGTTCAAGGCCAGTCTGGGCTACATAGTGAGTTCAGGACCTGCCTGGGCTGCAGAGTGAGACCCTGTCTCAAAAAAAAAAAAAAAAAAAAATTGGGAAAATCATGAAGATTACATTGTAGCAGGGAGGCAAGCCGTCAACGGAATAAATCAGTACATATGTGTGGTGTAATATATGGTGATATGTGCTGAGATGAAAAAAGAATAGGAAGGGGTAGAAAGGATTTTTTTTTTGTGTTGTGTGTGTGTGTGGGGGGGGGGGTCACCTGTCTGTCTGTCTGCATGGGTTTAGGTCTTACAAATTGGGAAAACAAATTCCAGATCACAAGGCTGGAAAGTGAATTCTGTGTGTTTGTCCTCTATTGTGAGGAAATGTTCCAGGGAAGCAAGAGCAAAGGACCGGCAAAGTGGGGGGCAGAACACTGGGGTCAATACCAGGCGTATTCCATGATGGTCACTGCCCAGCGCAGCTGAGCTCAGCATCTCACAGGACCGACTTCTGAGAAGCCGTAAGAACCACAGTGTCTCAGGGCATTCTGTCCACAGGGAAGAAAGGAAAAGAATTTGCAGGTTCCCACATCCCACAATTCTGAGTGATGTCTGTGTGGGCAGCACACATGTCCTATGGCATCTGCGTCCTGGTTCGGTGGGGCAGCCCCTTTGATGTGAGGTGGGAGGCCTGTGATATGGATATGCAAGGAGGTACTTCTGGGCTGTGTCACATCTCATAGGTGAAGAATGTCCTTAAAGTTGGGTGCTTGATGGCAATTGGAGCAGAAAAAAATGACCAAGAGCTCTAAAGAGAGAGAAAAATCAAAGAATTCGAGGTGCTGCACGCAGGCTCTTACGTAGAAAGAATGCCAAGGGTCCATCAAGAAGGTGACATTCAAACAATGTCCTAGCGCTGCGTGCTTATCTGGTAGAACATAGTTGGGATGATCAAGAAGACAGAGTCAGAGCCGGGGGAGACCGGGGCAAGCACAGGGGTACGAAGGGGAAGGACAGCCGGAGAAGAGGAGATTGCAGAAGTTGCTGGTGGTCGGCTTGTACAGGGCTGTAAGGTGCAGAAGGACATTTGCCTTTACCCCAGGTATAATTAATAACCATTGGAAAGTGGAGGTTCTGGCAGAAGTGTGGAATCACCCAGCCAACATTTAAAAAGGATCACATTACAGGGCTGTGTGTGGAGAAGAGATTCCAGGGGCCAGGATGGAAAGACGGAGACTGGGAAGAGATTCCTGTGGTGTCCAGATGAGGGGTGCTGGGAACATGGAGGAAGGTATAAGGGGTGAAAGTGGCTGAATTCTAAATGCGCTTGGAAGGCAGCATATCAACAGGATTACCTGATGGGCTGGATAAATAAGGTGTGGGAGAATGGGAGAAGTCAAATACTAGCAACTGAAGAGTGGAGAGTAATGAAAAAGTACTTTCCAGGAAGATCAACAGGCATGTGAGGTACCGAGCGGGCAGCTGCGTAGCACAGAGATCCAGGCTACAGAGGCAGCTTGGGGAGTCACAGCATGCAGATAACAGTTAAAACCATGAGTTGGATTGAGATTACCCTGAGGGTAAGTGAAAGTAGGTGAGCAGAGAAAGAGACTGGAATTCTGAGTTGACAAGCGGTTAGAGGTTGGGAAGATGAGGGAATCTCACTGAAGACTGAGAGTAACCACAGAGACAAGAGAGAACCAGGAGAGGGCAGGAGCCTAGGTGCCAATCAATATGTTGTTTCCAAAGTGGGAACTACAAAATAAATAAAGTTATAGTTTGAATCTGGAATGTCCCTAGAGTCCTGTGTGTTAAGGATGGGTTCCAGATTGGAGTTATTAAGGGGTGATAGAAAAGGGAAAGAAGGAACTTAATGGAAGATTTTAGATTGTTGGTGATGTGTCTTAAAGGGGATTGTAGAATCCTGATGTTTTCCTTGGTGTGTGTGTGTGTGTGTGTGTGTGTGTGTGTGTGTGTGTGTGTGTACACACATGTGTGTATGTATTCTGGCACTGGGGTGAATACATTGCTCCCACATGGGTTTCTTGCCATGACGTACTTCTTTCACCACAGGCTCAAAAGCTATGGAGCCAGTCAGCTGTCAGCCATGAACTGAAAACTACAAACTGTGCACCAAATTAAAACTTTTTTTGGACACAGGGTCCCACTCCATAGTCTAGGCTGGTCCTGAACTTGAAGCAATCTTCCTGCCTCAGCCTCCCAAGTGATGGGATTACAGATGTGCACCACCACACCAGATGTTATGTGGGGAATTATGGGGTATCAAACCTGGGGCCTTGCATTTCCTAGTCAAGCACTCTAATCTCTGAGCTATGCCCTTAAACCTTTTCTTTTCATAAGTTCCTTACACTGGGCATTTGTTAGAGGCACGGAAAGTTGAATGACACAAGCTTGTAGAAAGCTGCCTGCTTTGTGGTCACCTCTGAAATTTAGAGCTATCCTAAGGTTTCTGTCTTAGTTACTTTTCTGCTGCTGTGACACAATACCTGGCATCCACGAATTTAGGGGAGGAAAGGTTTATTTTAGCTCACAGTTTCAGAAGGTCACAGTCCTTTCAGGGGCAGCCGGCAGCAATGGAGGCTCATGGCAGAGCTGCAGAGGTGGAGGCAGCTCCTCACGGCATCACAAACAGCAAGCCAAGCTCCATCAAGTCCAGTCTTTCCTCAGAGGAAAAAGCTGTAACAATATTTCTTCTTTCTTCCTTTTATATAGTTGGAGTTACCAGTTGGGCCTCCTACATCTGGGTGGATGTTCTTCCTGCATTCGCTGGCCCACAGATCACTCACACTCTAATACAAGCTGGTTCCTAACTGCTTGATCCAGGCTGGTTCCTTGTTGCTTAATCTAGACATGGTTCCTAAACCTTATCCAGACATAGTTTCTGATTGTCTCTGGTTGACATAATCTCTCCAATGGCCATAGTTCCCTACCTCAGTTTCCTTATCTGTAAAATGGTAACAATCATAGTTTTTCTCTAAAGGTTGTTATTAGAAGATTCCATAAAGAACTTTACAAGCTGTTACACTTATATACAAAAAGTACCTCGTGTCCTGTTACTTTCATCGGAGATGTTTCGTCCTCCCCTCCCCTCACATATTCCTTCTCTCCTTTGTCTCTTTTTATGGTGGAAGAAGAATCCAGAGGATAGAGTTGAAACCAAGCAAGATTGCTTCAGGGAGACCTTAAGGTGGCTTGACATAACGCCCCTGAACATTTGGAGAGTCTAGGGTTTGGTTCCTCATGCATGTGGAGAAATCTGTTGGTTAGAGGCTGGCTGGGAAGCTGGCCAGTGGCAGAGAGGGAAGAAGGCTACTCAGTGAAGAGTTGGATATTCAGGCTGATGCTCCCCTGAACAGAATTTTAATCAAGCTAAATCTTGTGGGGCTGTGGATGTCAGAGGATGTCTTAGGGAGCAACTCAAGAGGACATTGCTCAAGCCGGAGGGATGGAATCTCCTTGGCATTGACTTCAGAGATAGATTGCTCCAGTTCAAGTGTATGCTTCACTACTTTCCAACTGTGGCCAACTTATGCGTCACCTTGGTTATGTCCAGGGTGCACTAATGCTAGATTATAACCATGTGGATGTTTGGAAATTTTGCTCTAACTTCTTCTGTCATAAACACAAGCTGGAGAGTCTTAGATCAAACCACAAACATTGGAGGTGAAGTTTGGGAGAAAAAGTGGCTTCCTTCTGACCACAGGAATCAGGCTTTTACTTTTTCCTGTCACCCCTGCTTCCAACTGTTTTTCTAAGCTAAAGCCCAAGTGAAGGAAAAGGAAAGAAACTTAAATAAATAGAATAGAAATACAAAAATCACAATATAGGCAAGAAATTGCAATGGTCTGGCTTACAGATATTAGTATCTGACATGCCTAAAAACACTGTGCCATCTGTCTTGGATGCTGCCCAGAATGGAGAGGACCAAGGTCAAAGGGGGCTCAATGGGGATACCTGCAAAAAAGCAACCAAATTGCTTCCCGCTTGCAACCAGCTAGTCATGGCCAATAAGCCCATTCATTAAATACAAGCTTTAGGATTATTTTGAAACTAGGCTTTCCAGCATCAACTTCCAAGTTTGTCCACAAGCTTTTGGGGAGAAGAACATGTTTTTAACCTGTTCACTGCAGAGATTAAGAAAGCAGTTATTTCTGGTCATGGCTACTTTCCCTTGAGCTTTGCTTGAAATATTAGATTTTCCAAATTCTCTAGGAGAAAACTGGACATGTTCTGAGATGGAGGAAGGCAAGACATGTTGGCCTCCATGCAAAGCATCCATAAGGAAGACTTCAAGAACCCTTTAGTAGTTTTGTTTTTGTATGAGATTTCCATTACTCTAACAAAATTTCTGAGATAAATAAGTGTAAAAAGAAGAAAAGTTTATTTTGGCTCGTGGTTTCATGTGAGCCTATGGGAGGAAAACCATTGTAGCCTATGGGGAAGAGATACATTTTAGCAGGAGCACATGGCACAGAAGGCTGCTTATCTCCTAGTGGCTACGAAGCAAAGGGACAAGAAGGACTGGGGCCCTGGTGTTCCCCTCAGGGCCATACTCCCACTAATCTAGCTTTGGTCATAGACTTCACCTCTTAAAGTTTCCACCACCCAATAGTGCCATACTGGGGATCAAGTGTTTCATACACTGGCCTTTAGGAGATATTTAAGATTCAAATTATAGCAGATTTTTAAAAAATGCTTTAGTAAGTTACCCTGGAAGTTATAAGAATCCTGAGTTTTAGTATGTGTCTTGTTGTAACTCTCAGCCAGAATTTAAAGTAGCCCCCAAATTACATGCCCTTCTTTCCTTACTGTTCAGGTATCTCCTTTTGGCAAATAACAGTTACCAGCTGTGATGAAAATATGGAGCCAATATTTGAGGACTGACTCAGAAGATGGTCTTCCTGCTGGACAGATGGCACCTCCGGCATGACTCAGACCAGCCCCAGGAGCCCACAGGGCTTTGGATTTGTGCCTGAGGTCAGGGGTCCAACCAACTTGCAAGCAGGCCCTAGGCCAGTGTGACAGATGGGTGAGCTGGGGATGGCCGGCAGGCCATGCAGGGCCTAAAGAGAATCTGTGCCCAGGGAGCGATTGCAGCGTTTTACTGTTTCCCAAAGAGACCCTGCTACTTTACCACAAAAATTATGGTTTACAATGGGAGAAAGGCCCTTAAAGTGCAATTTCCGCACATCGGCAGTCACATGCCCTCAGCTATCAGGACTGAGAACTTTGAATCTCCTCTTTAATCTGAATTGACCAGAACAGTTCCTTGGGGGCAAAAACTGGCACTTGTGTAGTCCGATAACTTCCACTTCCCCAGGAAGTCCTAAGGGTACAGTGAGAGTTCTTAGCCTGTGAGTCTGTGATGATCTAGACATGAGAGAACAGGCCAGGATGGCTCTGGGGACAGACAGCTTGGGAGGCAGCAAAGGGACCTGAGCCTATAGAAGAAATACATTTTTAGGACTTTCACTCTCGCTTGTGTTTTCCCGCTCTCTTTGATAGGGTATTTGTGCCATAAGACCCCGTCTATTGTTCAGGTGATGTTTCCTCTCTCGGGCAATTGGCTGGCCCTGGGTCCTGCCAGCCAAGTATCTCAGTGTGTTAGTCTCTTGTCATAACAGATACTTGATATAAAACAAGTTAGAAAGAGGAAAGGTTTAGTTTAGCTGGCAGTTTCAGAGTTCTCAGTGTGGCTTATTGGCCCCATTACTTTTGGGCCTCTGGCAGCACGATACATCATGGCAAGAAGACATCGAGAGGAAATCTTTCTCCTCACAGCAGCTAGGAAATAAAAGAGCAGCAGGAAGGGACTGTGTCACCCCCAGGCTCTAGTGTCTCTTCAAGAGCGAACCCTCGAACACCTAACTTCCTCCCACTAGGCCTCACCTCTTAGAAGTTAAACTACCTCCTGGGAGTACCACAGGTACTATAAACTTTAGACATGTGGGGCTTTGAGAGACATTTATCCAAAGTGTGGTACCTTCCAAGGGAACGGGGCTGGGAAACTGTGCTGATCTATGCCTCCTCATTTGTTAACACATTTTCCTGGTCAGAATGGAAACACAGGACTTCCAGTGTGTGCATTCCAAACACGTGACTTTTCTAAGGGAAGCTACTATAGAGACAGTGTTCAAGGTTTTGTAGATAGAGAAGGAAACAAAAGGTACTCAGCGCAGACAGGTGAGCTGGAGTGTACTCTTCTGATGGCAAAGGAAACGCACTGTGCTGTCCACCTGTCCTGCCTCCTTCCACGTGAGGGCAAGAAGGAGAGGCTGGGTGAGTAGACAGGTACGTTTTTAAACTCCATTCTACCTTGGGCTGTGTATCTGAGTTTGAAAGACATGACTTCCTCCCCTCAGAGCAGGCGTCTTTCGATGGTGCACACCATTTGTTAAAATAATCAAAGACCCATTTCCAGAGATGTAGTTGGAAGTGGATGGGTCCCAGCATCACAGGCATCCTCTAGCTGAGGGTCACGTTTGTAAACTGTGCGCATCTCTGGAAGACACTTAGGCCGCATTCAGTACTATACTCCTCACCCGGCTTCTTTAGCTGCTCTTCAGAACTGACTGAACAAACCTTACTATTTGTGCAACATAATTCTCAGCACTGTACTATTGTCAACTCGTTTAGTTTCATAGCAACCCTTTGACACAGGCACCATTATCGTCTGCACTTCAAGGATGACAAAGATGAAGTAACTTCCCCAAGGTCACGTTACTCGGCATCCCACAGCCAGTGTGATGCGGACAGGGATGGACGGGATGCAACCCCAGCTCTGTGGTCTGTGCTCTCAGTTACGATGCTTTGTTTTCTATCCTGCTGCTGTGGCTGTCTGGCAATGCACGGGTCTGCAGATCTTTCTCCCCTGCTAGCCGAGGAGTTGCCTGTGAACAAGGATTGTGCCTAGTATGACCTTTGTTTCTCCCAACAAGCAAAAAGTGCCTGCTACCTCGTTGTCACACAATATATGCATTTTTGAGCCACAATTCTTGGTCCCACCAGCCAGGCCACTACCTCCTCTAAGACATGATTCATAGAATGCATAGCTTTCATTTTTGTTTTGCATCCCGGCTGCTGCTCAGCCTGTTTGCCACACTCCCAGGGCTCTGGTCCTTCCACCACTCCTGTTTATCTTTGCAGGAAGCAGTTCTTGAGGGGCCATTGGCTGCCAGCTAGGTGTGACAAGCCCCTCATATGTGTTTGTTGCGGCCACATGTAGTCATCCGCCGCAAAAAGTGGGGCTCTCCAAAGCACCCCCCCCCCTCAAGAGTTCTCTCCTCTGCCCCTGGGAAGTTGCCTAGCAACCTCCCTCCTCCCTGTCTCCCTCTGGTCCTGAGCAGCTCCGTTCTGTTTTCCACCACCCCCTCATACACCTCCGGCCTCCCTTCAGGGGCATTAACCCTTACGCCTCTCGGCTTCATTAGCCCAGTACCAAATTTACATGCTTTCCATTTCAACATGAGCTCAGCCTGACTCAGAAAGCATCTGCTTCTTTTCTTGCTTTTGAAGGTTTGCAAAATTCTTTATACCATTGTTTCAATGATAACCTCAAGATCAAACTACCAAGGAAAGATGCATTAGTAGCAAGCCCAATTTAACCTAACCCAATCCAACCCAAAGCAAACCCAGCACACAGAAAATAAACAAAAAAATTCTAAAAAGATAAATGGCTGAAATTTTTGTAAGGGACCTTTTGTAGTTTCAAGTGTCTTTTTTTTTCTTTCTTTCTTTCTTGAAAAGTCATGCCATATGACACCATCACATGTGTGATAGGACATGATGTATGATGTACCCTGGGAGGCCTTTGTACTACGCCAAGCCACAATTTATTTTCAGACAAGCATGCACTAAGTCACTAAGTTGCTCAGGCTGAGCTCAAACTTGCCAACCTCCTGCCTCAGCCTCGCGGAATGCTGGGATTATAGCCCTGTGCTGTCACGCTTGGCGTTTGCTTGCTGTTGGCAAAGGGACCACAGGCAAGTGTGTTGTCAATCTGACCTCTTCCACAGAGAAAGGCAAGTTTTTTTTTCTGGAAAATAGAGGAAAAGGGGAAAAAATTACTTCTTCATACTGGGCCAGGATATCCACTTGGCCCTAGCCATGTAGCTCACCAGCAAACACACATCTCTCAGCTCCTTTCTTTAAACAACATTTCTTCCTGAGCAGAGAAAAATGCACAATACCACCACAGCCCTGCTCTCCGATTGAGTGACCAACAGAGAATGAGCTTATGGGGGCCCTGGGTTTATTTCACCTAGACACCAAAACAGTGCCTTGACACCGGGCACAGTCCCTGTGCCTTCTGTAGCACATAATCGGCAGCTCTCAAAGTGGCAGGTTGCAAGTTTGAGAATAGGACTCAAAGGGACAAAATATTATGATCTTCTTCAGGATTGTTCAACATTTAGAATGATCCTCAAACCCAAGGTACCTCTGAGTTTTCAAGACTGTGCGGACCTGAGCTGGATCTCCAAATCTGATTAGAACAGCCTGGAAGAGAGACACAGGTAACTTCGAATACAACACCACTATATGTCCTTTGACTTCTGTTATAAATGGAGGAGATTTCAGATTTTTTCAGGATCCGCAGAACAGTTTTTTAGGTTGTACAACACACAGCCTGCCCAATTGCAATGGGCTGGTAATGGGCCTCTTAAAGCTTATTATTATTCAGTTATAAAGTCTTAGTAATTTTCTCATTAAATACATGATGCCTATAACTTACGAGATGAAAGACTTATTTTAACTCACAGTCCGCTTACATGTGGGTGGAGGAAATGGTAAAATGACCCTAGAGCTGGAGAGAGAAAGCTCTTCATGCTACGGCAGAGCAAAGCCAAGTTAGGGATGGAAAGCAGAATAAGCGCACGCTCCTCTAGGCCAAGACCTAAGCACCTGCCCCTTTCAGCTAGGCCCTACCTCCCTATTGTGCACAGCACTCATAGGTACAGGAGGCTTCTGGGGGACACTCCAGATCCAAACCACAAAACTTCGCCCCTGGCCCTCAAAAGACTCCTGTCTCCCTTCTTATGTAAAATAGTCATTTGTTTAAGTTACCAAAGTCCTAACAGTTCCAGGACTGCTAAAAAGTCCAAGTCCAAAATCTTCACTGATACACAAGGCGAACTTTCAGATGTGAGCTCCTGTGAAAGCCAAAGCATTAAGCACTTCCAACAGGCAATGGCAGAGGGCAAATATTCCCATTTCAAAAAGGAGAAACAGATGGATAAAAGACAACTAATCAAAATAAGTTTTGAACCCTGCAGGGCAAGGGTTACATCCTCTAGCTCCATGTCCAGCACCTGGGATAAACTGTGGAAGCAGTGAGATGTGAACTCTGAAGGGCTTGGGTGGCTCCACCCCTACTGCATTGGTGCTAGTCATCTTCTACTTTGGGCTGGCATTGTCCATAGCCTGCTGCCTTCCTCAGAGAATGATCCATGCTCCTGACTTCTCCAAATATTTGGGGTCTCTGTTGCACTTTACGCTTTTCTTTTCTAACTTTACACATTGTCCTCCCAGGGGCGTACTGCCTGGGCTCTGAGGACTTCCTTTGATATCTGGGCAGAAATCATATTGAACCAACAACTCTTGCATTCTGAAATCCCATAAAGCCAGGTCTGTGTGGAATTTGCTCAGGTCTGCCACTGGCTTGAGCAAAAGCCTGGCCCCCTTGGAAAATGGCTGCCAAGGCCTCTGTGTTCGTAGATGGCTGAACTTCAGTCAGATGATCTTTGGTAAACATTTTTTTCTTTGGCCCTGGGATACACTTCTCAGAGCAAAGTTTTTTCTCTCTCCACTCTTGAGTTGGTAAAGGGTGATATCTTGTTGCCTTTCAAGATTCCCTCAAGGCATCTTTTCTATAGTTCTGATTGCAAGCGATTGACTTCTTTTTAGTGCCCATCTCTTTAATTTACCCTTGGGTGTCAGCCCCTCACCTTTTCAGTTTGGCAAAACTATAAATTTTTTATGTAATTTTTCTTTGCCATTTTTTTCTTGCCTTTCACTGAGAGTTAGCTAAAAGCTGCCAACAGTAGCCATGTAACAGCCTGAACACTGGGCTGCCTTGAGATTAAATTATCCATTGCCCTTTATCTCAGTTTCAGGCAAAGTTTCTGAACCAAGGCAAAGTGCCAACAAACTTTCTGCTACAGCATAGCATGTATGGTGTTTAGACCACTTGCTAATACAGTTCTTCTTCCCATCTGAAATTTCTTAAGCCTGGCTTTTTAAATCCACACTTCTATCAGCACTCTGGTCTTTTGAGCTCTGACAAGAATCTCCCATCAAGCCTGGATTAGAGCATTCCAAGGCTTCTCGAGTCAGCATCCTCAAACCTTTTCAAACTCCTCCCACAAAGCAGCTCCAATAGCTTTCAAAATACATGATCAGGTAAAGTGTCTTAGTGACCCCACTCTTGGTACCAATTTCTAACTTTGTTACTTCCTTGTGGCTGGAAAGAAATACCCAACATCGATAATTTAAAGGAGGAAAAATTCATTTTACCTCAATATTTCACAAGGTTGCTGTCCATTTACAGGTGGGCAGGTAGAAATGGCAAAACAAAGCTGGAGCTTCAGAGAGCTCCTCACAGCATGGCAGTACAGAGACAAGTCAGGACAGAACCAGTACACACCCCTTAGGTTAAACCCCAAGCATCCACCCCTTTCAACAGGCCTCATCTCCCAACAGTACACAGTATCCATAGGTACAGGAACCTTCTGGAGGATACTTCAGATCCAAACCACACCATGTAGGAAGTATCTTTCACTCCTTCCTTCATTTTTATCCTACTGTTTTTCTCTCTTTCTAATCTGTCTAGTTGGGCGGGAGCTGTAGCTCAGTAGTGGAGCACTTAGTGTGCTTGCACAAGCCCTGAGTTCAATTCCCAGTGGGAGGGAAACAAAACAGAACAAAACAAAACTGCCCTATCTGAATGAATAGCCATTTGTATGACTACATTTGCCTCACATTGGAATTTATAATCAGTTCAAAAACTTTCTAGTGTGATAGTCATTAATAATGTATATTTCAAAATAGCTAGAAGAAAAGACTTTGAATGTTTTACTGTGGACAATAAATGTTTGAGGTGGTGCACAGGATAATTGCCCTGATTTGATCAATATACAGTGTATAATATATCCACACTATACCCTATAAATTTGTCCAAGAGTGTATCAACTAAAAATAAAACAAAAATAGTTAATATGATAAAAAGGATTTAGAAATCTTTAAAATTTTCCAGTCTATATCTCTTATTTTATTTTCACTGAGGTTTTCTCTGAAGAAAGATGTGTGTTGGGTTGGAGACAGAGGTGACATCAGACCCAAGCCCTACCTTCTTTTCCTTGGTTTTCCTCCTTCTATGGGTGCATAGTCCTAAATCTCAATCTGGATGGCAGGGTAAGGGAGATGGTGGAGGGGAAGCTGGAGTTCACATCCAAAAACAGCTGTACAATAGGAGGACTCTTTATTCAAGTTCCTTCTGGAAGTTTTTCATGCCATTGGGTGTAGAAGCTTCCTGAGACTAGTTATTTCTTCTTTATCTCTTATGCTCAGAAGACTGTGTTCTATTAAACATTTCTGCTATGATTCACTCCACAAGGGCTGTAGGGCACAGATGTGGCAAGCCGAGTGACTTTGCACACAAATTATGTCACATGCAGAATTAATTCTTCATTACAGAATTGCACTGCTGTGGAATTTCCTTCAAGGTGCAAGTGCTGAGTTGTGGAAGAAACTTCACTGTATGGTACAACTGGGGAGACATGCCTTGTCACCCTGGAGAAAGCAGATAGAATGTTAATTTCATATTACAATTATGTTGATAATAATTAAGGTTTACTGAGTGCTTGCTACGTGTCAAGCACTTGTGAGAACAGTTTGCATTACTTTTTTTCACTTAGCTCTTACAACAATCCTGGGAAATAGGTGCTCTTACTCTCCTCATTGCACAGATAGGAAAACGGAGGTTCATCAAAACTAAAGAGTTCCTGATAGCTGGTGGCCAACCCTCTTCCAAATGACTTAATGCTAACATCTCATAATTCATTCCTTTCCTAAAGCAGAAAAATTCATGCCCGACAGAATCAAGCCTCAAGAATCCCTGCTGGCTGCTTGTGCAGAGAACACTGGATGGGAGTCTCACCTCCCGGGACCTTTCAATCGCTCTAGCTACTGCATTAGGTTTTCACACGATCTCACCCTCTTTTCTCACATTTTGCCTAATACACTGCCTTGGAGAACAAATATCTATTTGAGTCACTTCAAAGGCAATCCAGGAAACTCTCCTTCCCCTCCATTTCTCCTTCCAGTGTATGGCACGGATGAGGAACAATGTGATCTCAGGATCAAGAGGAAAAATGAGGAGCTAAATTGGCTACATTCTCTGCTCCCTGCCCTCATAGTGGTCTGGAAGATGCTTCCTTCTAGACTTGCCAGAGGTTTGCAACCTCAGAGCCAGTGCATTTTGGGGAGAGGTCGAATGAGCTCTCTGGCCTGCATAGCTACTTCTGAGTATTCAGAGCTCATGAAGGAATGGAAACTGGAAAAACAGTAGGTAGCCCTTTCTTTAGGTGTCATCTGGAAGCAGCTTAGGGTCAGAATAGGATGACAGAATCACCAAATTCCTAAAGAAAACATGTTTTCTAGGCCCCAAGACTTTGATGTTGATTGTCTTATTAGCAGTTACATCAGACCCCACAGGGTAAACTGCTGCTCTTTCCCAGGGCTGCCCCACCCTGTTGCATAGGTTGAACACTGCACAACCCAAGGAGCATCACTGTATAAGTTAAAGACATAGAAGATGTGCATATTTATTGAAACAAATTCTTGGCAGATTGCACCAAAGTGTTTCTGATGAAGGAATATTTTGTTCTAATTCACAGAAAAGTGCCATATGGGCTAGCAGTGACTTTGTCACTCCTCCCAGTGAAGAAGGCAGATGGCTGAGTGGCAGGGGAACCCTGAGGTGGGGACAGTAGTAGACAGGATGTCTGTATGGAGAGTGGAAAAGCACCTGGCTTGAGGCTCGCTCTTATGCTTGTAGTACTGCCTGAAAATGTGTTCTCTCACTCATGAATACCAGTTCTCATCAGACTGGTCCTAATGACCACAGGACCAGTATGGTAGGGCATTGTTCAGATTAGGGTGTGTGTGTGCATGCACACACATGCAACATGACCCCCGTTGAGCACTTAGGAAATTATATTCCACTATATTATTTATATTATCATCATCATGGTGTCATATTATTGTTATGAACAAGAAGAGTCCAAGCTGAAACCAGGGCTCTTGGCAACATGCCACCACCATGACTCCAGTGAGTCCCCAAAGAGGAGAATGATTCTCAGGTGATGACACTGATCAAGAAATTCAATGTAATACCAAGCTATCTGTGATTAATACTCAGAACCTTCTATACCAACACTAATGCTTGCTGTATACTATAATGCATTTCTGTTGGGTTGTAAGAAGAAAATGATTAGAAGAAAGTAGGAGTTACAGGCAGACAAGTACTCACTTAGGCTTTTTTGGGCACTCTCTGCCCAGTTGCTTGCTCTGTGGGGCTAAAAACTAAAAACTGGCTAAAAACTGGGGAAGCCAAAGTGAACAGTGGTGATCACACTGGAGCTGAGGTAATGCACGGCCTGAAAGAGAAAATGGCTGGACACTGCCGCACAGACCATTGTGTCATTCTCCTGTAGCTGTTCTGAGAAGGGCTCAGGTTGACAGGGCAGCCTTCCTCCTCTGTTCCTTCCATCTGTGACTTCTTCATCCCCAAAGCCTATTCCCAAGCACCAGCTACCCAAAACAGGGGAAAAGAACATGGAGGAGCTGTGTAGATATTTTTATGGTCAAGACAGGAAGCAATCACACCACTTCGTCTCCACCGGAGAGAACTGTGCAGCGAGGCAGAACGCACTGCGGGAGAGGCTGGAAGGGATAGTTTATCTCTGTGCCAATGGAAACAGAAGAATGATTGCTGGGCAGCCAGCTATGACCTTCACGGGACAGTCCCAAGTGATAGACCATGCCAGGAGATGACTGAGAATTGTTGACTTGGAAAAGGAACCTTTGAACGTGCTGTAATTGGAAATTGGGGATGGGGAGTGGGTGGAACACGGGTAGGGTTTGCTGCTGTGTTCTCACTAGAGGTACTGGGAAGATGGTGATGTAAAGAAGCAAGCAACGGTGGTGTCCACGAAGGGAGTTGGTAGCCACAGTCTGTATAGAGTGAGAAAGTGCCGTTGACTGCCTAGGGAGGTAGTCCCCATTAGCAGTGTTGCTTGGTGGCCCTTCCTGACCTACCTTTTACTGGTTCAACCACAATCCAGCATCTCAATTCGGATGTTGCTGCATAGGTTTCCTCTGTGCCTTCTGGGGGACAACATGTAGGGGTTGAAAGGGAGCTCAATGGGAGACATGGATGTGATGAAGACTGGCTTAAGGTCTCTGGAGACCCACTCCTGGAGTTCACGTGGAAAGCTGTGGACCACCTAGATCTGAATTTTGATGCTTATACTTTACTGTCTGTGGAGGACAGAATTCTAAGATCATACCCAAGATTCCTAACCCGTGGTGTACATGCTTTCTGTAATTCCCTCAGTGTGTGGGACCTTCAGTATGATGAGGCAATGCCTCCCTTGATTGGCTCACATTAAATGGCGAGGGTGGTGTGCTGTGGTTTGCATTTAAATATCCTCTAAGGACCTGTACGCCAAAGGCTTGGTCACCAGCCTTTGGAGGTGGTAGGAAGTAGTGGAGCCTTTAGGAGGTGGGGCCTACTGGTAAAAAGTTAGCTGAGTAGACATTTGTCTTTGAATGGGATGCTGGGATCCTAGCCTCTTCTTTCTCCCCTCTCCTCTCACCGCCTCTCCCCCCTCCACCACTCTCTTCTCCTCTCTCCCTTTCTCTCTTGCTTTCCAGCTGTCACGAGGTGAACACATGCTCCCACATGATATACTGCCTTGCCATAGGTCCAAAGTGACAAGGCACAGTGACCAAGGGCTGAAATTCCTGAAACTGTGAGCTAAAGTAAACCTTTCATTCTTCTAAGTTAATTTATCTCAGGTATATGTTATAGCCATGGAAACCTGACTAACACACCCTGGGATGGTCACTCCTATTATATTCTTTTGCGGAAGACTCCATCATTGCTAACCAGAGATTTTTCTGATGAATTTGAAGAAGTCTACCGACATGCTGAGAGAAGGCCAAGAGCTTAGAATCCAAAGAAGACCCCCTAGGAGCAGAGACTAATCGTGATTGTCACCAGCAGGAAAAAAAAAAAAAAAGATAAAGTTTTGTTCTAAAAGAACAACTGCTGGGGACTAAACTCTTTCAGCAACCACATGAGTTTGGAAAGAGAACCCTGTCCTTACATGACATTGCAGTCCCTGTAAACATTTTGATATCAGAGCAGAAGACTCAGCCAGCTTGAACCTAGCTGTGGACTCATGAACATTTCAATGTAATAAGTCTGTGTTGTTTCAGTTGTTCACTTTGAGGGTTTTTGTTTGTTTCTTTCTTTTTTACGCAGAAATAGAAAACAAATGAAATGCTCTTGGGTGAGTCACTCAACATTTCTGAACTGTAGTTTTCTCTTTTGTTGTTGTTGCTAATTTGTAAATGCATATTCCTTCTAGATTTATTGGGATAATGTATCTGAAAGAGTTTTATAAATTATCAAATCATTAACAGTGGTCAAAAGGATTTATTAACAATAGGCAGTAACACAATAAATTAAAGTTAAAGGGAAAAACAACGAAAGAAGCACTTGTTTAAGAAGAGTAATTAGTGTTTATTTTTAGAGATCATACTGGGTTCCCCTACTATTTAATAATCTATGTTTTGTCTCCTTAGCAACCAGAGTTAGCAAGGCCTCTACTGAAACTCAGCATGATTCTGAGGAAAGTCTTTGAGATAGATTACATTCCATAGATTATTCCTATTTAAGAAGTAGTGGCAAAAAGATTCAAAAAGTATTTTGCCTCTGGTCATCTCTAGTTCCAAATCTTCTTGCCTTTGTAGTAAAAAGAAGAACTTGCCTAATGACTTAAAGACAAAATCATCAGGAACCATCAGTGTCATTGAGACATATTAGCTAGATGTCCTTCTAATTTATAAAACCTCCAAGGGTGTGTCTATTTGACTGGATATACCACTGATGTGAAGTAGTCTGGAGAATTTGGAGGGACAGATAGAATATTGTTACTGGCTAGCAAATAGTGCTTTTTTCTTAAATCAAAGAAATAAAAATTTCTCTCATTGTTGTTGAGGAAATTTTAATCCTTACCAAGAATTCAAAATGGTTCCCAAGTTTGGAAAGTATTTGAAAAACAACTAACCAACAATTGGAAAGTATATGAAAGCTAGATCTGCACGTTTTGATACATACAAAGAGATATTATTAATAAATCTTTCTCTGTATATTGATTTTTGGCATTCAAATCACTTTAGTGCATACCATACATCTATGAGAATGTTAAAAATTAAAATACTGACCATACACTGCCAGTCGGAAAGTAAAAATAGTACAATCGCCTTTGAAAATAGTTTAAAAGCTTTTTTTAAACAAAGCTAAACACATACCTACAGTAAAACTCTGAATTTTATCCCCTGCCACATAGGGGGGGGAAAGAAAAGAAAGAAAAGAAAAAAAAAGAAAAGAAAAGAGGAATGAGGAACCTGTTGAGTGTAACAGCTCTGTCAAGTAACTTAACTGGTAATAGTTGCATAAGTGAGTCTACAGGGCACAACATCACTGCATGCTAAATAGTTGCAATTTATTTGGCACCAGTTATTTCTAATGAAGTAAGAAAAAGAATTTTTACACATATGATTCAAGTTTGATTTTTATAATAAATTCTGAAGTTGGTAGGGAAATTATTAATTTCATTTTTTCAGAGTCACAAGTTCCAAAGGAAAACATTAATTTCAAAGGATTTAAGTCAGAACTTTGTACACACTGGTAATGTGTTTTCTATTTGGAGCTGCCTTGGTGATTTTCAACAATCAAGACTTTTTACCATGTCTCTGGGGATTTTGGAGCCTCTGTGGCACCAGTTCTCAAAGTATGCTGATCTCTGGGGATCTCCAAGAATATTCAAGGAATCTGTTGGGGTCACAAATAGTTTCATAGCAATACTGAGATGACATTTGCCTTTTCATTGAATTCACATTTTCCTATTGGTGTAATGGTAGTAGTGAGCAGGACTCTTGGCATCTCAGCATTCAGGGCAGCAGAAGTTAACTCTACTGGTGGACACTATACTTCTCATTGTTATGAATTCACAATAAAACACTTTAGAATGCTCTTAATGAAACATTATAGTTAATCGATTTTATAATTTTCAACTCTCACGAGGTAGTTTTCTTATACTTAGTATGATTAGTGTGATGCATACATAAAGCCCTTATGGTGCATACCAGAAAATGATGACCATCTCTAGAAGAAATTCTGGGTGGTGCTTGAGTGGTGAGCTCAACTAGCCACTTTCATCTTCTAGATCATCATTTATATTTTAAAATATTACTAACAAGTTATGGCTATTTAGAGTTAGGTATTTAGAAGACACATTATCAGGAAAGAATTAGCAAAGGCTGTCCCTTCAAGAAGACCACAGTGTTTTGTGTCAATGATAAAAGTATTGTTTTCAAGAAAAAATTAGATTTTAAAAAAAATTTGGCAGTTTAACAATATTTAAAGGTTTTTAAAATAAACTCATAATGACATTAGCACAATTCTTTTTTATTGTATAGTGAAATATATCCACCCACTAACAATAGTGTCATAGATTAAATCTAAAATATCCCTCAAAAGCTTCCTTGTGTTCAGAAGTGAAGCTTTGGGAAGGTGATTGAATCACGGTGAGGGTGTGGTACTTACTACTGGATTAATCCACTGATGAGTCTATAGCTTAATGTGTTATTATGAGGTTGGACCTTGTCAAAAGACGTGGTTACGGAGAGTGTGACCTGGAAGGGTGTGGTCTTGTCCCTGCTCCTCCTTTCCTTCTCTGTTTCCTGGCTGCCCTTGGTTGAGCAGCTTTCCTCCTACATCCCCTTCTACTATGCTGTTTCTACTCTGGAGTTGACAGACCTTGAATGGACTGAGACCTCAGAATACATGAGCCAACACAATCTTCTAAGTTGAGTATTTTGTCCCAGCAATGGAAAAGTGACTAATATACTTAGTGAGCCAATATTTTCCAAATGATTAGTATTATAATATGATACATGGATAAAAGAGCCATTCAAAATAGGTCAATGTGTTTTACTGAAACATAATGGTTTTCATAGTCTACATTGCAACTAATCTCCAAGAGACAATCACTTGCTCTGTGATAATATAAAATATAATATCAAATAAGAATATCCACAATTATATGAAAAGGCCGTTATAATTCACCATCTTCTTTTTCTATATATATCACATAAGGCTGACATCCTGTTTATTTCTCAGGCAAAAAAATCCAGTGGCTACAATAATCCAGATGTCTTCTATTAATCTAGATATAAAAGAGATTTACAAAAATATAATTTCTCCTCTCATGGAAAAAGTATAGTTTTCACTAAGTATATTATTTATATTATTCTGTAATAGGTTGGTTATTATAAAAAATTAAGTATTAAATAATAGTTAAGTCTCTCGCTTTGAATTTTGTGTTAGGTAGATGCTAAGAAGTATAATACACATACCCAGACTTCTTTACTATTCATTGTTGAATAATGACTCTCTATGGTTGCCTACATCTGAATCTCTGGAACCTGTGAATGCTACTTTATATGGCAAGAGGGACTGAATAATATGATTGAGATAAAGATTTTGAGATGAAGAGATTATCCTGGATGATGGGACTGATGCCAGCCAAAAGTTTTGTAAGAGGAAGGCAGGCAACCGGAGTGAGTCATAGGAGATGGGAGGTCAAAAGCAGAGTTGTGATGTGAGGAAGAGACCGTAACATGGGGAGCGAAGGTGGCCTCCGGAAGCTAAAGAAAGAAAGGAAACCGACTCTCTCGTCAAAGCCTCCAAAAAGAAACTATCCTGTCAGCATCTTCACTTTAGCCCAGCAAGGCCTGCATTGAATTTCTGGCCTCCAGAACAATTAGATAACAAATTTGCACTTCTTACTTCCACTGAGTTTGTAGTAATTTGTAACAGCTAAAACAGAAAACTAACACAGAATTGTTAGTATTTTAAGGCTGTAAAGATGTCTTGGAGTTAAATCTTGGTTATTTGAAGACGACTTCAATGGACTCAGACTGGAGGTGCCACTGTTTTCAGAAGACCATTAAGTTAAGACTGATTCAGTGCCCTCTGGATCCCCAAGGTGACGCTAGGTACCTTCAGAGCTCCTTCAGAACCTGGCATGTAGAAGAGCTTCATAAATACAGGGATTAATACACCTGTGGCCATCTTGCTTTTTGTCACTTAGCCAGACCACTTAAAACAGTAATGTGACTTATGAGGCTTCTACTCAGTGCCAAACACGTTTGTGCCATGTAACTCTGCAAGTCCTCTCCAGAGTGGCCAAGGGACTGGTCTGAGTCATACAACCAGCAAATAGTAGAGCCTGTCATCAAATCCATGTCAATCAAGTCCTCCAACCCACATCTTCTCCATTGTGACCTCTGAATTTGTGAGAACTCCCAGATACTAACGTCTCCTAGATATTAATCTACAGGTGACACTTGTGTATTACATCTTATTTATTTTAACTAGCCAGAAAATAAGGGTAAACCTAATTGCAAAGACAGTCCTGGTGGGCAGTCCTGGGGTAGGAAGACTGGGCAGGCGGTGCCTGTTGAGATCATCACCTACTTCTACATTGACAAAAGCTCTCAGGCAATTTATCCCCAAAGTGACTTGTTTTCGTGTGGATGAGTTCATTCCCCTGAGCTCTTAAATGAAAGGAATAAATAAGTTTAATGTAAGGGAACGATGGCTCAGCGCTTGTACATCTGCAGCAACCATTATCTAATACAATTTCCCAGAAATTGTTATCATTATCGCTTGCCTCTCTGATGTGGGGCAGCACTCAGAGTGGAATGTTACCATGGTACCGCTGATCCTTACCAATTTTTCTTTTTCTGTTCTGTTTTACTTAGTAAATATTTTTCTGACTTTGTCCTTAAGCAAACATAAAACAGCAGAGGACTGACCAGTCCCTAAGTGACCTTTAGCAGTTTCTCCACTGTTGGATAGCTAATAAGATAATTAAGCTTCTTGTTAATTAACTTTAATAATTAGCTTCTATGTGGCTCTACCAAATGGTTATTACCTTGCCCATGGACGGTTAACTCAGCCTGTCAATCAAAATGTGGGTCCCCACTGCCAAGGGGCGTTCTGACCCTGTTGGGCAAGAAATATAGGCTACTGCCAGATGCTTTTGTCTTTGCAAGAGCAGAACTCCAGAAATGGAAGAAATGGAAGAAATGGAAGAACAGTTTGTATCCAACCTTAATGTCCAAACTTCTGGCTTCCAGAGGAATCTCTGTTTTAATGAGGCATTGCCAGAGTTAAGTCATTTTGTCTTATTTTAATCTAATTCCAAAAGACAGATCTGCTTTTTAAAAGTAAGTTAACAGATTTCAGAGGTTTTTTTTTTTTTTTTTTTTTTTTTTTAGGAGCATTTTCTCTTTTAGAAAGACTGACTCACACAGAAATCTTCAATGGTAAATCAGTGTCTGTGTTCGAATTGCCTTTCAAGTAAAATATTTTCTGTCCCCACGTTCGCTTGCCTCGTCCGTGCCTATCGATGGCCGCTGTCCTGCAAGGGCACAAGGAGAGCAGGCCGCAGACAGGTAACGAACACGGCTAGAGAGCAGCACGGAGCTCCCTGGCCACAGCGCCCTGCTAATAATTTTCAGAACTGCTTGCTGTCAGACTGCACGTGCAGCAGAGATGATACTTGTCAGCTAATTTGCCTTTTAATACTGTGAACATCCTGACTGCTCTGAGGTTTTTCCTTAGCCAAATTGTCTTGCGTGTTAAATTTGTAATGTGTTTAGGGAGCTTCCTTTTAAGTGTTTAGGCGAATGGCTTGGGAGTTCTGTTGTACTTCACGGGGAGGTCTGTGGGCCTCCTGGAACCAGCTGATGACATGGCTGCAGGTGACAGCAGGGGAACCAGACCCACTCCCTGGCTTCCTCGGAGGGCTGGGGAAGCTGCTGTTCAGGATTTCAGGAGGGAAAAAAGGAGAAGAGCAAAACCAGAGATCCAAAATGCTGATATTTTTAGTTCCCACTCACTCCTTGACTATGAATAGAAATATGACTGAAATTTCCACCAGTCTTCAAAGCAGACTTACCTTTAAAGCAAATGCCAAGGGTTTGAAAACTCATTCTGCATGGAATAACATTTGCATGAACAGAGGCAGCCTTAAAAAAGAACAGAAGAAAACCAAAGCCCTGGGGCTTTCAGCAGAGTTGAGTTAAGGTCTTGCTCCCTGTTCCCACCCCCATTATATCTGTGGGCACAGACTCCGGAGCCTTTCAGCCCAAGAAGTGACGCACAGTGTGTGTGGACAGGGGCCAGCCCGGAGTCCCCATGGCTCACAGGCCTCAGGGGCATGTTGCCTTCTCAGGGTAATTGGAGCACTTGCAAAACCAGCACGGCACTCAAGGAAATGACCTAAAGGGCGTGCTGGGGAGGATTCAAATCATTTCTTGTCACCTTATAGCACCAGGGACTGGCAGGAGGCAAGGATCCAAAAGACGGTGGAGCAGTGGGGGGAGGGAGACAAGAAACTAAGAATTTCAGAAATCAAAACCAAAACAGAGCCAGGGCAGAGACCCGAGTAGGGGAGGGACAGCGTAAAGCTCTTTTGGCTTTTAGATACATGTCCTCGTTCCTGGAACAGCAGAGTGCCAGCAGTGGGAAGTCAAACCAGGACACGCCTTGTAATCTCTCATTACCCAGATCTCTCCAAATCTCTCCTGGGTGAGCCACCTAGGAGCTCATTTGAGCTGCCCTGGGAGCCTACTACAACCCTCTCTGCAGAATGTCATTTTTATAACAATCTTCTTGTTAGAGAAATACTCAAGAGCACCAACATCTGATACATTAATTTTTCTTTTTCAGGCCATAGACAGGAGAAAAATCACCATAATGAATATATTAAGAAACTGGAACATACTAAAAGGTTCCCCAAATCAACTACGACCTATTGTAAAATTGCAAGCATGGTCTAGATTCTAGGCCCTTAGTATCTTTGATTCCCTTGCTCCCTTGTCTTTCCAAACTTATCCAACAAAATTCCCAACTGAGACTGGATCTGCTGTCAGCACGACTTGTTCCTGTACCTGATTGGCACCATTGCGCAGTGTGGAGGATGATAAATCACAGCCTCTTCTTTAACTGAGCCCGCATAGGTGCTTTTCACTCCCCTCCCAGCTGTGGGTCCCACGTGGCCCCATGCCCCTCCCTGATTATTATAGCTCTTGCCAAAACAGTCCATACTCTTCTTCCTCTTCTGTTCCTCTTCTATTGCATTTCACCTTCTGCCTGGCTTCCGGCTCAGCACTCAGGACATAGCCTGAAGTCCCTCCTTTATCTCCCGCTCCCTCACCAATGGCAAATGTGCAGGCCTCCCTCCCCCATGCTCTTGCCTGGGTGGCTCTCCCATCAGCTCCACTTTCTCTGTCCTGGACTCAGATCCTCATGGCCTTTGGCAAAATGACTGCTATGAATTCCACATTGTTATCCGTTCCTCCTACCCAATTCCTGTGTTTGGTCAACTCTTGTACTTTGCTTCCCAGCCTTTGGTTCCCCTGGTAAATGAACCAGGCTATGGCCATCTATCAGCTTCCCAGTGGTGCTTCAACTTAGCTGACCTCAGGCGTCTCTCACTGGGTTTGGAGTTTGTAGAGAGCCAGGCACTCGGGCACATACCTTGGCTCCTACAAGGGAGAGAGACTTATTACACCAAGGGGCAACCTTGATCAGAGAGGCTGCTCTGGCACCGTGGTCACCGGACTCAAGAACACACTCTTGTGCTGGTTTCCCATCCATCCACCCCTATTACTATGCTCTTTCTCTAAAGCCAACTATCTACATTAGCAGTTGCCTTAGGCTCTGGGTCTAGTGCAAGGGCAACAAACCTCAATCCTTTCCTTCTGGGGCTGCTGATTCATAAGAAGAAAGGGACCCTTGTGAGACAAACATCAGACAGCATACCCTGATATTTAATATGCATGGGCATATTGCTTGATTAATTAATGTATGATTTGGATCTGGACTGTTCTCCAAAGCCTGTGTTTGGAGGGTGATTCAATCCTAGAGGTGAATCATTGATTTCCTGTGTAGCTAGCAGGTGGGGCCTGGGTGAAGGGGGCGGATTCCTGGGATTTGACATATGCTAGCTCTGCCCTTACTGGCTTCTGTTGCAGTGCTGTGCCAGCTTTTCTCCAGCTGGGCCCTCTGCCAGACCTCGCTCCTATTGACAGCCAACCACAAGTGGACTGAGACTTCCTGAAACTGTGAATGAAAAAACAAACAAACAAACAAACAAAACTTACCTTCCCCTAAGTTGTGGGTGTCAGGTATTGTGCAAGAAACTGACTAAGACACACACGCAGGACTGGGGGTTGGGAGTATCAGAAAACTCAGCCTCGAGGGTCAGGGAAGCTCTTCTGTCAGATAAAATGGTAGACACAGTGGCAGGAGCATGACTCAGTAAGTGAGGGGAAACATGAAATTAGATGTTATTGAGTGAACACATTTAATTTCCTTAGGCATCTGAATTTCATCATAAAAAAAGAAGAAAGATCTCCGAGCTGCATGCTTTATTCTGTAGTGGACTTTCTGGCTTGCTCATATTTTAGGTTAGTTAATTTCCACATGACACGATTGTTACACACCTCGCAGAGCCATTTACTTAGCTGGTGCATATTGGAGTGTTTGATGACAATTTTGCAAGTGCAAAGATGACTTTACAGAGGACAAAAACCTGAACATCTTGAGAACCACCCTAGGGTGTTCACTGCCAGAGAGAAGCGTTCTGGTGGCATCTTAAGGTGAGCTACAAAGTCTCACCGCATGCCTGTGACCTGTCAGCAGGAGAGGACACTTTCTAGAGGAACAAGAAGAGGAATACTGTGCCATACTAGTCCCCAATAACACAGTACATACCTAATATCTGGCATCTGGCTGACTGGGGTTTCTGGATCTGTCCTAATAACACAGATCTGTTATAGTTGGACTAGAATCTGCAGTTCCAACTCTCAAGCACCAGCACCCACCCACCCCTCCAGAGAGAAGCTCAGTTCTTATCTCCTGGTCTTTTGTTTTATCACCACTCACTTCTCTCCTCTGGGATTTAATGAGGAAGTCTGAGAGAAGATGAGAGGAGTATAAAAATGCAGTAGGCCTTGGCTTCTTAGTTTTACTGTTTCATTCTGTCTTAAGAGATACTGGCATCTGAGACTGGTTAAAGATGCAGTTCCTTTTATTTTTAAATTTTTGTTTTTTCTTATATTCTGACTCCATTTGGGATCCTGTGCTCTCGCTCACATATATACCTGTGTGCTTGATCTGAGTGGCTGTGCCCCTCCCCCACTGCTATGTTAAACTCTTTGGCCCAAGGAGATGGCATTAAGTGGTGGGACCTGTGGGAGGCGATTCAATCATAGCTCTACGCTCATGAACAAATTTTGTCTCTAATAGCAGAGATTGTTCCTCCCTTCTGTCCCTCGAGGACACAAGAGGAAGCCACTATTGTAAGGAATGGACCCTCATCAGATGCTATATCTGCCTGCAACTTGATTTTGAATTTTCCAGCTTTCAGAACTGTGAACAGTAAATCTCTTCTGTCTATGAAATAGCCAAGGTGTTTGGTTGCAGTAGCCCGAATGGACTGAGACACTGTGTTTGAAACTTCACAGAGCCATGCAGTTTCAGGGTGGTTGCAGACAGCATTGCAACTGGGAAAAAAACATACTGTCTTTCCAATGCTTTTTTCTGTCATAGTTTACATCTTGGTCAAAGTACGTTGAATACTGTCACATTTTCTTCTATAGGACACAATATCTGACACCCACAACTTAAAGGAGAAAAACTGTATTTTACCTCACAGTTCAGAGCTCCAACAGTCTTTGCATGGCTGGCAGGCAATGGTGGAAAAGTGGAATAGCCCAGTGGAGGACCGCGGCTCAGCCCATGGGGAGACGAAACAGCAGAACAGCAAGAGAGAAGCTGGGAACAAGAGTATATCTCTCCAGGCAGAGCTCCCACGATGCACCCTTCTGACTGGGCCCGACCTCAGGAGATCACCAGTGGATTGATCCACTTGGTCCAATTAAGCATGAGCCGATTACCTTCCAAATACTTGAGGTGTTTGGGTTGCACTCCACATCTAAATCGTAACAGTACCTAGCTATACCTGGGCTGTGCAAACCAAAACAAGAAAGCAAAGCAACAAACAGCACCTTCCTCCCCCTCAAAATAACAGCAGCTTTGTATTTTGAATGATAGTTTAAAAATATATTCACCAATTTTTTGGTACTCTTCCCTTCCGAAGGCAGAACCCAGTCTCCTCCCCTTGAGCATGGTCTGTTCCCTGTACTTAGTAAATCACTTCCTTGAGTAGAATGTAATGATGATGGAAATACTAATGTGTGATTCTTTAGACTCTTTAGGTTTGGGCTAAGTTCTTGCTTTCTTTCCTGGATTTCTGCTTGAGGGGAACCAGGTGCCATGTGAGATGCCCAAGCAGACTTAGGGAGAGGCCCATGTGGCAAGGAATGAGAGCCCTGCCACAACACTCCAGTCAGATATGTGGTAAGTGTCAATGGAACAGACCTACTCACCTCGCCAATCCTTCAGATGTCTGCAGCGGTGGGCAGCATCTTGGCTGCAACCTTATGAGAAACTCAGAGAAGGTCGACTCAACCAAGCAGCCCCACATGCCTATTCCCAGAAACTATGTGGAGTAATAATGAATGCTTATGTGTTAAGCCATTAGGTTTTGGGGTAATTTAAAAAATAACAGTTGTTAAAGAATATACTCCACATTCAGGCTGTTTCCTGTGGAGATGAGAAAGGGCCTAAGTAATCTCATTATGTCATGTCAGTGTGGCTGAGGCTGCTGAAAACAGTGACGTAGGCCAGGGTTATTTAGGAATACTCAATTTGAGAAACTTAGCCCAGAGGCAGATGATAGAACTCATTTTCTTATTTAAATCCTCTCTTCCTCAAATATGCTCAGCAAAATATATCCAAGGGAGCCCCATGTAAATAAAAACCTAGTACCCTGCCCCCAAAAGAGAGTAAATACTAAGCACAAGGACCCACATAATTGCAACAATTAAAACTTAACCTCAGCTCTGAGATTTCTAGTAGCCATGGTAAAAAGAAAACCTTTACTAAGTTCCATAGCTCCTGTTACTGGAAGGAAATAAAGACTCCCCTAGAATTATAAAACAAAATTCTCGATGAACTTTATTGTAGATGTTGATCCGGGTAAAGAGCAAGGTTCTCATGACACTTCTGAAGATATTACATTACCAAAATTCACTCTGGTGTTATTTATATTCTTTAGTGAAAGAGGAAAGAGAGTGAAAGGACGAGCAAAATGGTGATTTACAGAAAATTAAGGAAATACTTTTGACCTCAGGGCTGTGAGACTTCCTGAAAATGGATCATAAATGCATGTCAAAATGTTTTTGAGCTTCTTGCTCTCTTTCTGTGTGTGTGTGCACAAACATTTCTCTCTGGGTATATAATATATATATATATATATATATATATATATATATATATATATATATATATCTGTACATTTATACATAAACATACATCTCATATATTTGTTTAAGTGATATTATTTAATCAAGGAATTAAGCAAAGAACATAGAATGACCATTGAGGTAAGAGAGAAAAGATAAGTATATATTTTACACACACACACACACACACACACACACACACACGCACACACACACACACGCACACACACACAGAGCTTTTGGGAAGCAATCTAAAATAGGTCAGCTTATCTTTCTGCCCTGTATCAGGTCTTGGTTTGGGGTTATAAATTCTTGCTGCTGTTTCACATATTTTCATATAATTGATGAACATTCTCCATATTTTTCAAATAATCTCTAGGCTACTTGTAATACCCAAAACAATGTGAATGCTGGACTGAGGACCTAGCTCAGTGGTTAAAGCTCTTGTCTAGCACACACAAGACCTTCAGTTCGATTCTCCTTCACCACATAAAAATTAGATGAGTGTAGTGGCACTTGCTTGTAATCTTAGCACTCAGGAGGCCAAGGCAGGAGGATTGCTATGAGTTTGAGACCAGTTTGGGTTATTACTTAGTGAGTTCTAGACTCCAGAGAAAGACTCTGTCTTAAAAACAAAACAATGTGAGTCATGTGTAAATTGTTGTTATACTGCATTGTTTAGGGAACAATGTCAAGATAAGCCCATACATGCTGTGTACAGATGCAATTCTTTTATTTTTTTTTGAATACTTTTCATGCATGGAATCTGTGAGGTGGATCCGAGGAAATGAGGAACTTTCTGTGTTTGAGTGAGTACTTCCCCGACACTGTGACATGGGTCTGATCACTCTTATATTTCTCTTACTTAGGACAGTTCCTGAAACACAGCAGGCACCATCATTAGTTGGATGAGCCAAATGTATATACATGAAGAAGTATAGTTGTGTGGTTTGTGTCACATGGAAGCCAAGGAATTACAATTCTTTGTGATGAGTTTGAATCTTCCTCCCTAGTAGGGTGTCCTCAGCCTGATGGAGGCCAGGTGTCCAGGGACTAGGGGTGCTACTCTTCTAGAAGAGCACAGAAAAGTTTGTAGGGCCGGACCTGTGGCCTCACACAGGCACCAAGCCTTGCAGGTATTTCTTGCACACTCACTAGGTACCAGCATTAGTCTTCTAGGGCTGCCATAACAGAATACCACAAAACTGAGTGGCTTGAGCAAGAGAAATTCATTTTCTTGAGGTTCTGGTGTCATGGTGGTGTCTTCTGAGGTCTCTCCTTGGCCTGGGGTGGCCACCTTCTCTGTGTTTTAACAAGCTCTTCCCTATGTATCTGTTAAATGTCCAGATTTCTTCTTGCAGGAACATTAATCTTACTGGTTTACGACCCATCCTAATGACCTTATTTTAGTTAAATGACCTAATCAAAGATCTCGCCACCTAATTGCTTAAACATCCAGTCACGAAGTACAGTCACATTTTGAGGTCCTGCAAGTTAGTACCACATTGAATGAAATTTGAGGGGCAATATTAGTACCGTCAAAGCCAAATTGCCACTTATTGAGTGACCTCAGAAAAGATATTTAAAATTCTCTGAGCTTCCATTTCTCATTTGAAAATGATAAAAGTACCACTTTGTCAAGTGTCATGACGATTAAAAAGTTAATACCCATGATATGCTTGGAACAATGGCACGTGACTAATATTCAGTGTTATCCAGTGTTATTTGTAATCCAGAGTAAATTGTTGTGGGCCATTACAATGTAAGAATTGATGTCTGACCTTAATGTGCTTACAGACCCCTGAGATTAAAATACTATCAATAAATTTTAAAATGACACATTTTCCTTAGCAAATGCTCTTTATGCCACCCCTGGAGAGGGATGTTAAAGAGAAGGAGGAGCCATAGCAACCAGGCTTGAGTCTCTGGCTGAGCATCTCATCCCTCTGAAGTGCAGGCTGCTATCAGCACCAGGCCCTTTGGTTTCCCAACAGGGTGTTGCCTGAGAGAGGACTCAGTCTTTCTTGTGAAAACCATCCTTACAGATATCTGCTCTGACTGTCCATGCTTGAACCAATGTCCCAAAAAACGGATGTCCCTCTTCCTAAAAGTAATCAGAGCCACACTTGGGGCTAGGATTCCTTTACAGATACCTTGGTACCAACTTCTGATCACCATGGCTGCTGCATGGGGCTCTTGGTGATCTCCATTGGTTCCTGTCACAACCAGCAGGACCTCTATCAGGTCTGATGAGGTCTCTTCTCTTTGCACTGGGCTGGTCAGGAGTGGAGCAGCTCCCTTCCTCTCCTGAGTGTTTTCTGGGCCAGAAGCAGCAGTTCCATGGCCCCTGTGTCAGCCGAATTTCTACAAAGAAAGAACAAGAAGAACTCTTAAAGTCAAGGTTTAAGGGGAAGAGTAAGGTTTGTGCAACAGCTTGTTCATTTGTCATGCTGCCGGCTGCCTCCCTTCCCTCTGTCATCACCTGCTCAGGTTGACCTTCCTGCCATCACGTCGCACACGGGTGCTGGGCTCTGCATTCCCTGTGCCTCTGGTAGCATACAGCTTACTTGTACATCGGTTTTCTCTATTAAAAATTAAGCCCCGGAAGGGCAAGGATGTTGCCGGCTCATAAACAAGCACTTAGCCTATACTAGTACAAGAATCTGTTGAATGAATGTGTTAATGAATGAACAAACTGGCACTGTGAGCTCTGACTCCCAGAAACACACTGAAGGTCAGGGACACTGAGTCTTCATGTCCTTTTATAGATTTCCACTGCTCACACTGGCCGCTGTAAGTCTGGCTTCACCAGAGAAGATGGAGGGGCTTCCCCAGGATGGAGGATAGGTGGTCCATCCCGGCTGCAGGACCAGGGAATATAATAACTGGTATTTGTGCTAATTGCATGAGACTGTTTCCGATTACATTCAGTTCATCTCAAAAGACCTGTGAGGTGGGGACTATCGTTATTCCAAGGACCGAAGTAGAATGAGGTCAAGTAATGATTCAAAAAACTACACACTACTAAGTGGCAAGCCCAGAAATGGAACTCAGATTGGCCTGCCCTCAGTGCAAGCTTTTGCCTCTTTTTGGCCTGGGAAATATTTTAAGCTGCATCAGGGCGTGCTCTCCAGATGGCTTTTTAATCTCTCTCCTGTTGCTACCTTATTAATCTCTAAATTGTTTAGTGGAGAGAAGAACTGGTACATGGGAGAGGCTTCCTGCAAGAGCAGAGATATTTCACGTGGGGTTGGGAGGGAGGCTTAATTTTGGGTGGAGGAAGGAGAAACATAAGCACATAGAGCTACAGGAACCACACTGGGATCTGTCAATATGGCAGCTGCCATCCTAGGAAACAGGCAGATACACCCGTGTCACCAGCAGCAAGACAGCTGCGAATGTGACTTAGTTGAATATTTAGCTGGAGATTGTTTCCTGCTTTTTCTGCTTAAAAAGGGAGAGAGAACTCCTTCAATCCTTTATTTTCTCTCTTGCACTGAATTTTAATTCTTTCTGGGGAGTGGTGGATGCTTCAGGCAGAATTGTGCAGAAAGCAAAGCCCCACAGGCTGGAAGCTTTCCCTGGGCATGTTCAGTCCTTAGAATGCGTCATGCTAAGCCTGGGAACAGGCAGCTGCCACGTGCCCTTTGAATCGGCTGTGTGTGGGAGGCTGGTAGAGTCAGATGTGGCTCTCTGTTCCTTGCACCTCCACAGGATGGAGGTGGTGGTGCCCTCAGATGAGTAAAGTCAAGGGTAGATAGATATCTGAAAATCTAATTTATTCTGCTAAGTATAAAGCATTTTGAACTTGCTCCACCTTCCTATTTTCCATCTGTCTCATTATTCATCACAGTAATATTTGGGCATTTTGAAAACAGTGATATTTTAACATGAAGCTATTCCAAGGAGGAGGAAAAATATCCTCGTTTGGCATACACCAGTCATGCAAATTGGCCTAAATAAAAATAAGACTCAGGGCAACTTGGAATATTGTTGTACTTTTCCAGGTTCCCGCCAGTCTCTGCTGTCAGCTACGGCATCTCTCCATCCTGGGTGAGCGTTGAGACGAAGGGCTTGCACTCTGAGGCAAGTTCATGCCAAAGAACCTATTCAAAAAGGAGTGGACACCAAAGATCTCTTGCTCAGGCTGTATTAGAAGCAAACCCTAGAAGCTGCAAAATCCCTCCAAGATGGCGTTTCTAGAAGGGCGCTTTGGTTGGGTTGCTGTGTCTGACTCCTTACAGATCAGTCCACCAATGACTATGCAAGCTGTACAGAAGCAGTTTTTTTTCTTCTAGAAGAGAAAAGAATTAAATATTCCCGTGACTCCTGTCACAGGAAGTCTTCAGAGCAAGGCTACTGAGTCGTTGTTCTCATGCCAAGGAGACAATGAAGTCAGTTTTGTTTACTCACCGTTTGCATCTTTGTTTTCTCTTCTTCTGTTCTCTGTCCTCTTCTCCTATTCCTAGTCTTCTTCCTGCCTACATTTCTTGCTTCGTGTGTAGTGATTTCTCATATTTTCTCTGGGCTCCAGGCTCATCCAAACTCACCCTGATGAGGACATCCAGAATTTGAGGACAATGGCTGATTCTACCAATTTCCTGGCACCATGACTGAAGTGGTGTCATTGAATAGAGTCTCAACTCCTTCCCTCAGTCTGGTTATATTTTTGGACAGTTCTTGAAGTTCTCATCTGACTGTATTTATTCCCAGGCTCTGTTTCAATCCAACCTTGAATTGGTCAGGACAATACCCTCAACAGACTGGCCATAAGAGAGAAAAATGTATCACTACAGACACTTCACATCTTTCATTTCAAAGGTCCCCATGAGGATGGCAGTAGTACATACGCTACTAAGGCTTTGATTTTTTAGAGTAGAATTTGCAATGCTGTGTGGAATCAACCTTTGACTTCTGAATTTCTTTTCAAAATTTTTTGTGTCCTCATTTTTCCTCCTTTCCTTTCTATCTTTCCTTCCTTCCTTCCTTCCTTCCTTCCTTCCTTCCTTTTTTCTTTCCTCCTGCTCTCCCCCTCCCTTATTTATTTCCTTCTGCTGAGACCATGATCCTGCAATATTTTTTCATCTAAGAAATATTTCATTGAGGGAATGTGTCAAAAGACAGATGAAAAAGCGATGAGCTGTTTAATCTTCAAAATTAATTTCCCAGTTAGGTAAGGGAGTAGGGGGAGATCAATAGATTTGTGAAATATTATATAGATCTTATTTCTCTAGCTGTTTCTGTTTACAAGTAAAGCTTTCAATCTCTTTTTTACCTGACTGTTTTAAAATTACCTTTGTCAATGGTGTTTTTCTTATTCCTCCCAAAGAGTATTATTTTATCTTATTTTAATTACTCAATCTTCAGAATGGATCAGATTCTAAATCTTATCACATAACTTATTTGAACCAAAATTCTTAATATTTTGCAGTCTTTGACCTAGTAATTCTACTTAGAGCTCTTAATGTATGTTGCCATATGCAAATTTTAGGCAAAACATTCACCATTAAAGGATCAAAAATGGGATGAAAATTGGAGCAGGAAGACATTTGTTAAACAAATAATAAACACTGATAAAGTGGAATATTATGCAGTCATTTCAAATAATGTAAAAGACTAATGACATGGAAATGTATTACTTAGAAGAGTTTATCTTTTCAGATAGTCATATTTTGGTCCCACTTTGATAAAACATGGATATATTAATTTTAAAGAAATTATTAGTATATACATCAAAATGTAAATAGTTTTCTCTCTGAAGAACAGTGCTAGTGATAATTTTTAACTTTTGACTTGTTTATTCATTTTTTGATTTTTAATTTTTGGCTTTTATGTAGTTTCTCATATGTATACACATATAGCATAGTTGAAAGTTTATCTTTTAAATAAACATCATTCTCTAAAGTATAATTTTCTACTTCTTTGAAAAGTTGAGACCAAATTAAGAGGAAATTAGAGAACTTGCCGGGTGTTCACAGTCGAACCTCAAATGGTAGTTTGTAGAGACTTCAAAGGTAAGTTGGAAAAACGGTTTGGGCATGTGAAGGAGCATAGGAATGAAAACTGGAAAGGGAGGAGAAGAATGCAAGTGGAGACTAGAAGAAGGTCTGTGTTTTACAGATCTTGGTCAATCTTTGGGTCCCTAAAGGTTCCTTTACACAGCAAGGCAGTCAATCTTTCTACAGTGACAAAAAAACAAACAAAACAAAACAAAACAAAATAAAACAAACTCACAGAAGTTAGTTCTAGGGCATGTATGAAGGGTTTCCCTTTAGGAAATATTGAAAGAGGATGCTGAAAGAGTTCAGCCTGTATGAGAAATTTCCAAGGGCCTGTGATGGTTTTGCTACTCTGGAAACATGATAGGACCGATATTAAAGGTGAATTTTTGAAGAGATAAGAGGTCTAGTCCACAGGAAATTACCAGAGGCTATTGTCAGGATATTAGCTCAGCAATGAATATAATTATCCAAGAAAGCCCACCAGTGATGACTTATTATTGTTTTAGATGTGGAAGTCAATGCTGTCTGATAAACTCATGAATGTGGCAGAACTCTGGACCGGGCCATTCTCAGGACACCAAAGGAGGCATGTCAGTGGCCCTCAGTTTATCAGGATTATGAGGAGTTTAGAAGGGTTTGTTGGATAGCAATTACCTGGGAACAGGAATTATAGAGTGTATTTACCAGAGAAATATGATAATTTTTATCTAATATTTGCATAAAGAAATAAGCTAACACCAACCCCTACCGGATAGATGAGAGTAAAACCATCTTTCGAAAAACAGTAGGGAAAATAACATTCAGAGTTTTAATTTAAGACAGTTAAATCATTAGGAAATTAGAAAAGCATCAGAAGAGAAACAAAAAAAAGATAGTGGCAAAAAAGAAATTTCTTTAAATAATGAGGTACAATCTATTCATTGGAACTTAATTTACCTCAATCTTCAATTAGTCATAGAGTTTATACTTAAGGAAGTACATTTAGCCCGAGCAGAGAATTCTTGGCAGAATCAACTACCAGTTTTATATAGTACCACAATTCTCTCTTGTTTGTTTATTTGTGTTTTAAAAATGCTGGGTATGTTAAAAAAAAATCAGCCCTGTTGTCACATCCATAGTTTAGAATGACAGCTCTGAGGGTTGTTAGATTTTTAGTGGTCAAAGAAAATTCCTTGCTCAGTCTAATCCTCTACTGAATGGTGGTAATAGCTAATGTTATACTTCAGGAAGAACTTTCAGTAGTGGAGAAAGAAGAACAAAGAGGTTTTCTGTGATTGTCTTTCTTTTAGGAGAACATTTCTTTGACAAAAACATTAAAATAGAATAAATTCCATTCCCTTATTTATTTACTGTGTTAGCACTTTATTGCTGTGACAAAGCGCCTGAGAAGAATCATTTTGAAAAGGAAAGGTTGGTTTTTCTTCACGGTTTCAGAGGCTTCAGTCCATGGTTGCCTGGCTCCATTTTTTCAGGCCTGTGGTGAGCCAGAACTTCATAATGGTAGCTTCTCATTTCACACAACCAGGAGACAGGGACCAAGAAAGAGAAAGCCAGAGACATGATACACACCCTTCTAGAGCATACCCCTCCCTCAGTGATCTGTTTCATCCAATTAGGCTCCATCTTCTGAAGTTCCCTTTACCCCCAAATAATGCCATAAAATCATGACTTATCAAGGGATTAATTAACTGAACAGACTAGAGCCCTCATGACACAATCACCGTGCACCTCTGAACACTTCTTTGTGGGGACCAAGCCCTCAATACATGACTTCTGAGGGGACATTCTCTATCAAATGTCCACTGAGTCAACAATGGGTTTTGAACGTTATATGCCAGGCACAATGACAATGTTAAGGGCAAGGCTTAAGCCCAGTTCCTGCCTTTACAGAGTTCACAGTTCAACCAAAGATACCCGCTCATTAGGTGCTCTTATGAAATTTACTACTACAATTAAATATGCTAAAAAATAATCATGTGGAACTAGTTACAACAAGTCCCCCCAAAGGACTATTTTTAGTGTTTCTGCAAGGTCCTTGAGGTATCATGTTCTCAGTATGAATTAATTTTCAGCGAGGTTAGATAGCTCTCTATCAATTGCCCCTCCCCTTCCATTGTCCACCCTTTCCCACCCTATGTGTCCTGGAGGCAGGTCTGCATGTCCTCTGGCTTCTGGTTGCTCAGTCAGGGAGAGAGATCACAGAACAGAAGAGAAGACAATGTAGTTGTAATGTTTGTAGTCCCAGCGTTTTTCCTACTTCATTGCTCTAGGAAGACTCCAATAGATCCTGCTCTCCAAACACTACCCCCATGCATGAGGGTGCCCATGATTGCTAGTCTGGGCACTGTAAGAACCCTTTTGGTTTCCTAAATTAAGCTCACACCTTTGAAATAGTTCCTGTATTAAACCTTCCTCAAATTACCTAATTTTTGTTATCATCTATTTCATGCCTTCCGGATTACAGATGGGAAAGGCCTTTTTCATTAAAGGAGAAAATGAGGTATATGATTTAAATAGGAAGTGTCCCTCAAAGACTCGCTGGTTGAAAGTTTGATCTTCAATGCAGCAGTGTTCAGAGGTGGGGCTTAGAGATGTGATTGGATCATGAGGGTGCTAACCACATCAATAGGTTAGTCCACTGATGAATCCATAAGTGAATGGGCTGTTAGAGGCAGGGCCCAGCTGGGAGGGCATCATGGATCATGGGAAGGATACATCTGAATACTACATCTTGTCCCTGGTGGTCACCATTTTCCTCTCCCTCTCTTCTTCCTGGTTGCTGTGAGGGACCCTCTCTGCCATGATGTTCTGCTTCATCTCAAAGCCAAAGCAATGGAATCAGCTGTCCATGGACTGAAATCTCTCGAATTGTGAGCCAACATAAATCTCTCCTGCTTTAAATTGTTATTCTCAGGTATTTTGTCACAGTAACAAAAATTAGACCAATGCAAAAATGGTCTATTCTAGGACTGGTATTAAAGGGATGATTAAAAGAAGTCTTAATTTCAATCACCTTTGCTCATCATTGTTTCTGTTCTGATATATAAATCAATAGAACCTTAAAATATGTAAGCAGGTTATAGATTTTAAAGCAGAAAATAACAAATAAAAAGTCTTGGTTGTTTAACTATCTGTAAAACTATACACTGGCTTCTTTCTGTCATTGCCATATTCACAACCTAAACATAGCCCCCCTGGCCCACAGCTTGGAATAGGGACCACCTACCTTCAGACCAACCCAGCCTGAGCTCCTACAACAGACCCTGACTTCAAGTGTCTGGTGTGGGCAGCCAAGGCCATTGTGCTCCGATCAGGCTGCAACCTTCTTCTCCATGTCTTACTCCATTGTCGCTATCTTTTCTCTCTAGTGGGTGAAATCCATCTGACCCAATACCCCTCCCAGCACATGGGTGGTTGTCCCCAGTTAAGGGTCTATGACTGGGACCTGCCTCTCTGCTTGCTAATTTTCAATGATACCAATAGTGTTACTGGGATAGAGTTCGGTCTGTTTTAAGGCTGACCCACATCTCCCTGTGTATAAGAAGACAAGACACTTCTATAAACACTAACTCAGCCATTTATTGACTGAATATTCTAGGCACTTTTCTTGATTCTGGGGGGAACTGATTTCAAAGTGCTCTTAGAAAGTAGGAATAAATAAATGCTACTCCTGGAAGCAAAAGAAAGGAAGATAGCAAGTACTTACGTGTTAGCTTTAATTTATCAAGTTGGTTTCTTTTCTTATTTTTCTTTTAATTATATATTCACCATTTTGCTTTCTTTTAAAGACCATTCATTTTCCCTTAATACAAACGTAAAGCAATTACAGTCTTTAATGATAAATCCAAAGACCTGATTCTATTGCAGTTCTTCAATTGTACTTACTGTCAAAGATTATAGGTCTCACATCATCAGAAATATGCTTTCAAACTCTCCCAATTTAAATTGTGAGATACATTGAGCACTGTGATCATGTGTATATAATAAGGATAATTCTGTGTTTTCACTAGCTACACAAACTGGCCTGATTTGCTGATATGGATCTAACAATTTTTAATAAAACCGTGCATATCACAGATTTAGTAACAAGTTGCTGTTTATTTAACAAATTCTGAAGTTTTATTTTACACAGTTGTTTGGAAAACTTTTTATTGAGTGATGCTATACTTTGGGTCTTAAATATCCTTCAACAGCCCAGAGTGTTGAAGGCTTGTCCCCGTCTTATAGTGGGAGGTGGTGGGACATTTAAGGGTAGGGTCTAGCGGAAGGATGTTAGGGCGTTGGGGGTATACCCTTGAAGGAAACATTGGGACTCAATGCCTTCCTGTCTCTCTTTCACTCTGGCAACCATTAAGTGGGCAGATTTTTTCCACCATGCACTCGTGCTGTGGTGTCTCTGTCTTACCACAGACCCAAAGCAAAAAGCCAAGTGAACATGGGCCAAAATAAAGCTTTCCCTCTTAGAAGTTGTATATATCTGGTATTCATTACAGTAATGGAAAGCTGACTAACACAGATGATATTTTTCCTTACTGATATAATGGATGATTTGGTTTTTATAATGACATTTTATTTTTGACAGTAAAAATATAAGGTGGGCACAGAGAGCTTTTGGGCAATTAGTTCACAAAGTGAGTAGGACAACAAGAGTATATAATTAGCCTGAAGAGTTCAAAGACTATAAAAACATTAACAAGGTTTTATTGCATCCTCTAGGATAGAAATAACGGCTTTATAAATGGGAACTGGCCTCCGTGCGAACACATCAGAAGTATCCACTTGGAAGCAAGATGAGACATAAACAGAAAGAATGACTCCCGATTTGGGCTCCATTACTTTAATCGCTAAACACCACTCAGGTTAAGCTAAAGAGATACAATGGCGTGTTTGACAGGTGCCTTCGCGTCAAGATGAGATAGGAGCCCGGAAAGTCTAACGTCAAGCCTTATTCCATCTACCACGGATGTCACTCAAAATCTCTCCTCTCCATTCCTCTTCTGGGGCTGATCATGCAATTCAGAGGAATTCCTATTGCAACCTGACACTCTCCAGGTGAGTATTACTTTACATGAAACACCTGTGTATACAGAACATGATAATAATTGACATAGTATTCCAAGTGCATCATAGAGACCTCACTATGAAAGGAACACTGAAATAAATGCCTTTGCAAAGCAGAAGACCCCTTTTGTCATGTAAACAATGTGAGCATAGATAAAGCTTTCCATTTACCTAATTTTAGATTGCTGCATACTGGGTTTCATTAAAGAGAGCATATCTGTAAATGAAAATATATTAAGCTTCAGCCTTTTGCCCATCATAACAGTTTTTTAAAATCTCATCACAATAAAACCCATTATGTTGAATAATTAAATACCCAAAAAAAATGCTTTCTAGGTGTATAGACATTTAAAAACACACACACAATTGAATGCCTTGTTTTTTAAGCTTCTATTTCAAACTTTGAAAGGGCAAGCAGGATAATGACTAACAACTTGCAGAAGTACACTGCAGAGTGAGGCGTGAATGACAAAAGAAGAAGTCTGCTTCAGGTATAAAAGACAGTAAGGGACAGATGAAAAGGAGTGAGACAGAATCCCAGGACTCCAGGCCTCAAGGACATGCCTCCTGGTTGCTGAGTGTCCAACAACAGTGGGGCTGTGGAAGGAACAGAAGCTTAGAAATGTTAAGCAACATGTCCTCGTCACCTAGGTTCTAGTCAGAGGTCAGAATTTAAACTCACGTCCCTGCATCTATAGTAAGTGCCCTTCACTCCTTTGCATGCCTAGTATTAATTAGGTAGAGTCTTCAATTGTTGATATTTTTACGTTCCTGGTCAACAACAACAAAAAAATGGTGAATTTTATATGATTCAACTAACTGAAACCTCTCTACCACACCAAAGTCAAAACAGACAGGGAGGTGATGGTTCAAGGTGAGTTGAGTCCGTTTTCTGGGATCAGACAGAGCCCCGGGGCTGCTTCTCTCCAGGCCTGCCTCCTACTTACTTTTAAATTTACTGCGCATAGTTCCATTTTTATTCATGAATCTTTATGAGCTCCATCTGTTCACCAGGTCTTGCGTGAAGTGCTGGAGCTACAACCTCAGTACAGCTTGGTTACCGGCCCGGAGAAGGGTACAGGCTAACTCCTCCTTCCTCTGCTCTCTGGTTCTTGCAGTGCTAGGGGTGAATGCGGGGCCTTGTGCCTGGTAGACAAGATTGTTACCACTGACCTACCCACCCAAGCCCTGCAGTCTTACTCTTTTTTTTTTCTTTCTTTCTTTCGAGACAGGGTCTTGATCTATAGCCCAGGCTGATCTTGAACTCACAATGGAGCCCAGGCTGGCCTTGGTCTCACAGCAATCCTCCTATCTCAGCTAGACAAGCACTTTAACTGCTGAGCCATTCTACCAGCCCTGCAGTCTTACTCTAAAGGGAGCAAATCAAGAGTACATAGATCACCTCACAGAATAAAGTCATTTATTCCAGGATTGGTCCAGCTACATTTGCACAAGTGAAAAAAGCCACATTTGCCTTGATCATCCCTTTAAAAAGGAGATGAGAAGAAAGCAGTTGGTCCTACTCTCATACTTCCCCATCCCGCGTCCTGCCTATGACCTCCACGCAACCAGAGTCTCTCCACCCAGGTCAAAACAAAGTCACAAAGAACATGCGGAAGAAGAAAAGCAAAGGTTCTGACTTCTAGATTGAACGCTGGTCATTCTTCATACCTAATTCAGTTGTCACGTTAAAGACCTGTCATTTCACAGCTCAATCGAAGCCACATTTCATTGGAGTTTATTTCCTCAGAGGATGAGGTCCACATCTGGCTTCTGTCCTCTGTACTATATTAAATTTTTTATCAAATCCCAGTGCTACAGCTTGGATCTTAACTGTTCCAAAAGACCCATGTGTTAAAAACTTTGTCACCAGCCTGTGGCACTATTAGGAGCAAGGAAACCCCTCAGCGGTGGGGCCTAGTGGAAACACGCTTCCTGTCTCTTTGCTTCCTAGCTGCCGGGAGGTGAGAAGTTTCCCTCACCACGTGCTCCCACCATCATGTGCTGCCCTGCTAGAGGACCAAAAGCTGTGGGGCTAAGCAACCATGGACTGAGATCCCTGACACTATAAGCCAAAATAAAACTTTACTCCTTGTAAGTTGGCTATTTCAGATATTTTGTTACAGTAACAAAATGTTAGCATACCATTAAATAAAACACTTGGAAAAATATGGAAATCAATGAGACTTTACTTATATGTCTATAATTTATGTGTTCATTATGGAGAATTCACTGAAGTGAGCTGTTATTTCATGGGGCTTTTAAACAAACAAGCCAAGGAGTATTTCTTCTAGAATATTTGCCTCCCAGAACTGTGGATGACACTTCCTGCCCAGTGCACATGATTTCACACGTTCCACATAGCCTTGAGATGTTTACCTTTGGAATGTGGTTATTTTAAGTGTTTTAAGCCAGACATTAAATTTAGTGAGTTATTGTGATTAGGTCAAAGCAGAAAACAAACTTACCCAGAATAATGCTGGTTATTTTTTGCTTGTTTAATGGAGCTATATTGCTCACTTATGGCTGGCCCTTCGTATGAATAAAACAAACTTTCATTTATCCTGAATATCGAGGTGGGATGTCATGAAGTTGGTAATTATTAATGACAACTAATGGTTGGTAGTGATTAATGACATTTGTGAGAGCAGGATAAAAATAATAATTACAATAATGTGAAGTGTCACGAGCAAACAGTAATTGCAATAATGATTGCTATTATAATAATGAGTGAGGAAATGATTTGGGGTTATTATATCTGTAAGGCTAAAGGAAGCCTGCATATGGATATATGTGTATGTATTGTGGAACGTTGCCAGACAAAAATATCAGTCATCCCTGGTTGAAGACTTACTGTGTGCCAGGCACTGTGCCAAAGATGTAGCACACATCATCACATTTCATTCACAGTGACTCTGTGGTGTCATTATCCTCGTTGTACTGATGAGAAAATGAAGGTTTAGAAAAGCTATGCAGCCGCTGACAACAGAAACTTAGCAGATGGTAAATGGAAAAAAGAAAATTTAAGGCCAGTCTGGCTAACACCAAAGTCCATACAACAAACCAGTGCTTGATGTTAACTGAAAGTCAGCAGGTTAGTCTCTTACCTAGGGCATACTAGTACCTGCTTGAGTGCCAAGTCCTCCGAATATGTGAGTCTGCCTGACATATTATCTTAGACACAGGATTCCAGGTGTTACTAGGACTTCCTCACAAACCAGTGTGGGTAGGAGACAAGAGGGACGGGTCCGCAGAACTCCCAGTGAGGAAACACAGAGCATCCTTCTAAAGAGGAGGCACATGAGTTCCTCCCTGGCTTGAGTAAGGTAAAAAAAAAAAAAAGTACCCCTTTAGGGTTTTATGATCAGAGTTCTGACGGTCTAAGCCATCTATTGATTCTCTTCCTGTAGGCAAATAGCAAAATCCCTGGTCATCACTGACCATACCCACCTTGTATGCTCAGAAAAAAAAGCTACACGCTTGTACACATCTGCATTGCCTGAAGAATGTGAGTAGGGCTGTCCCATCAGCATACATATGAATCTATTTAAGAAATAAAAGTTCTGAGTCCTTGGTGATCTGCTTTAAAAGTCGTTCTCTTAGTTTCTCTTTTCAAAAAGTATCATTTGGATTTCATTCCTTATTTGACAATGGGATAATAGGCTTGTTGGCTAATATTTTATCTAACCTGGAGTTACCTACGTATCAACAAAAGTTATCAGTTTTGCAGTGAACTATAGCAAAATCACATACACTTAGTCCTGAGCCTATGGTATTATTCAATGTTTGATGATTCTGCAGTCACTTGAGGATCTCGTGGTTCCTCGGCGTCATCACTGAGAGCTTCGCCTTGTCACCGGAAAGGGGAAAAAAAGTGCCACTTGAGCACTGGGTATGGGCTTCTGGAGAAATGGGGCACGCAGCACCAACTCTGAGAAATGACTCGTAGCCGCTGACATGAGCTCCAGGTGGCTGAAAATCCCTTTAATGCAGAGGAGATGTATGGAACTCTTTTGACTTAGAGCACAACAAGGCCCTGACTAACCTCCGATTATATTCCATGTGAGCCTTAGTCAGAGCGACACTCCCCGTTGGCTGCTCCGTGTTCTCCAGTCTGATGGAATCATGCAGTTTCAGGGTACAGTTGGAGATTTGTTTTCTAAGAGTTTATTTCCAAGCCAAGGCAAGGGGTCTAATCAAAAGGACATTTGGCTAGAAGCCAGAATGAACCAAAAAGAAAGGGGGGACCCTGCGGGGTTCTGACACACTTCTGGGTGGAGCCAGTTAAAGCAGAGAGAAAGACAGGAGGATGTAGATTCCCCAATGAGCAGAGACAGGCTCCTGGGAAGTCATGCAGCGCTAAACTTGACATTCTGATTTTAAGGCCGGCATACTCTGGTTGCAAACAGACAGCTCCCATAAAAAATTAAACAGTGGTGAAAGACACTGATGATCAACATTACGAAATTTGCAATTTTCCCACCTCTTTGCATCCTGGGTTTAATTTCCAGAGTTAATATTTCATGAGTGGTATGTCGGTCAGGTTCCTATTAATGTTTAAGTAAGGCATGCTCATGTAGAACCGTGTGTAGATGCTAGCGTTCAGGGATGTGGAAACAGCCACAGGTGCACCTTCCATTTGTGAGAGAACAGGTTATCTCGCACACGTGAAAATATGTCGTTACCGAAATACAATGTGCTTTGGCAAAACGCCTTTTTGTTTCTTCTGCATTGAAATCCCCTGAGGTAGATGGGGCCAGGATTATGATTGTGGCGAGAGCAATGTAGTGAAAATGATGGGAAAAAGAGGTTCATAGAATCAAGAAATCTCTATACCCAGGGCAGAAACACAAGGCAACGCTTAACAGTAAAGTGATATGCCACATTTGGAAAAAGTTCTCATTAGCAATTCCCCCACTTACGACAACTTCTTAGGTTTTTACTGTCCCTTCTCTTATTTATCTCCACTAGGAACATTTTCATCAAAACTGGGTATTCGGTAGTTAAGAGTTCTCCCGACAGTGCTTCGAACTCACCAAATAGAGCCATAAGCCTTAGTATGTAGCTTCAAAATCCTTTACACAATAACCAATTGCTTCCCAAAGAGGATTGGAACTTCAGATGGAGAATAAGCTGCTGAAGGAAATTAACTCTCAAGAAATGAAAGTCCTGTCTCTGTGCACTCCTAGCAGGAAAAGAAAAACCCAGACGCCACCACACAAGTGCTAAGGCAGCCTTTGTGCTGCCTGTGGAACTCCAGGACCAGCCCCTCGCAAGCTTCCTCTGTCCTCTTATTCAAGGATCAAGGGCAGGAGAGGACAGGCAGGACTCATTTCCTGAAATCCTTTGGTCCCTTTTGAAAATTTTCCTGAAAGGCCATGGTTCCTAAAGACTTCCTTAATTCCCTAGCTGAAGTGATACCCAAGCCATTTCCTCTTTCAATTTTTATATACTGGCTGAATCCTAAGAGAATTTCTGCTTTGCGCCTTTGAAAAAAGGGGGAAAATATCACAAATGTGAAAGGAAACCAGCACATTGCATTTGGTTTGAGAAAAGAGGAACACATAGACACACTTTTTCGAAAAATGTGTGTGCATTCACATGATTAACGTGTTTGTCCTCAAGGTCTAATCAGCAAATACGAAAGCAAATCCCCAAGAGCATAAAAATGCCGCATCACATCAGGCAAATCCTCCATCTCATCCTGTGTTTGGCTTTTATGCCGGGAGAGGGGCACGCGGGGCAATCAACATCTGGATGGATGACTATGCAGAGGTGAAAGAGCCTAAGGACGGTAAGGATTATACCCACTGTTCTGAGGCCCAGCAATGTTCATGGTTAAGCCTGAGCAAGTCACTTCACCTGCCTGAACCTAGCTTTTCTCATCTGGACTTTCGTGTCTGGGACAGTGCCTGCTCCTCCCTCCCTCAAAGGATTGCTAGGAGAACCAAATTAGACAATGGATGTGTATGAATTTTGTCCATAGTACAATTAACATCCCTACACAAAACAGGGTGCCCAGGTACCTGAAAAGGAGTGTTAAGGGATGCCCCTGTGACACCCTGTTACATTGTAGCAAGTGCTCCCTATCCAGTGCTCCTCCCTACCTGGTGCTCCTCCGCTGCACGGCACTCAGACACATGGCTGAACTCTCAAATTCTCTGCTTCTTGGAAGTAACCATTGTAGACTGTGTCGGCGGCAGCAGACCATGGGGTGGAGATTCTTGTGAATATGGTTAGATGAGGAAATCTCAGGGGAGGCTGAAGAAGAAAGCAGGAGCGCAGGTCAAGCAAAGGTAAGGTGTCTGTTGAAATGGGTTTGTCCTGATCCCATATATACTGCAGAGCTTCACAACACCACGGCATAAGTGAAGGGCCGGCCATGAGTTCCCTAGAACTGGTCAGTCCTTGGCTTGAGCTACATCCATGTTTCCCCACGTGCTCAGAGTGAAGGTGGGGATGGTGTGCCGTACCCTCCCTAGCATTTTTTACGTGATGTAGCTCTTCTGGCAGAGGACACATTCTCCAAAGGGGCGGCTGTGAGCTCTGGGCCGCCAGCTCTCCCAGCAGCTACTGGATGTGGGTAGTGACCTGGTGTGAGCCACCAATAGCACAGAAAACAAAGGCACAGCGAGACTGCTCTGGTGCTACTGTGTCCCCTAAATCTCATCCCCAACACGATTGTGTTGGAAAGTGGGGCTTAATGGGAGGTAAGAAGGTCATGAGGGATCCTCCTTCATTAATGGGTTAATGTTATTACCATGGGAATGGATTAGTTATCCCGAGAGTGGGTTTGTTAGAAGGTTGAGTGCAGCCTTCTCTCACGCCACGTCTTGCACCACCATCTCCCACTGTGGGAAAACGTAAGAAGGCTCTTTCCAGGGGAAGCCTTCCTATTTGTTCCCTGCAAAATATCCAGATTCCATGTCCTGTATTGGTAGTACAGATGAACTAGGAGAGAGAGTAAAAAGCTTGTTAATTTCAGGGGCTTACTTCTGCCTTCGCTTCTCTCTGGAATTCTCTCGACTTCCTTATTCACTTGCCAATTCTTTTGGTCTTGTGAATTTCACTCTATAGGAAACCTTCCTTCCTGATTGCTTCAGTCCTTACGGGTGTTCTCACAGAATCATGCCCTGGCCTTTGAAGGCAGTTACCAAAATTATAACTTAGCTAATTATTTCTGCAGCCATGTGTTTGATAACTATCTGCCTTCTCCACTAGATTGTAAGCCCCATAAAGACAGAAATCATGCATGCCTTGAGTAGTTTTCCTCCATTTTGAAATTATGCTGTATGGAAGACACAGCCTTGGGAACCCAAAGTCAGAGGAAACTATTAGAATCCATTGTGTAGCTCGCTGCTGGCATGTGGTAGATGTTCAATAAATATTTGTTAAATGAGAACTAGGGCACAATTAGTAAATTGGAGCTCAAAACTAGTCTCCATCTCAAAGCCACATGATTTTCCTCCTCTTTCTCTAGCCGTACAAAGTCTTATTTCTTTATGTGTAAGATCTGCAGACATATTCAGTCTTAGAAGTCAGTTTCCTGCTATATTTATTTACATTTATATCATACATTATACCGCTAGGGAACCTACCGTAGAGTGGGTCCTTACTTAAAAACTGCTTCATTCAAGTTTCAGGACGGGCTTCTTTGTATGATTTTGCAAGTTTTCAGCAAGCCAAACTGTCTCTTCCTTGCCCTCTGGTCCCTTCATAATTTAAACTTTTGATCACTTCTTGCTCAGCCTTTGTACTTCCAGGCTGAAGAGTTCCAATCAATTCAGCTTTTCCTCATACAAAAACCACTTTTCTTTGATCACTTTAGTTCTTCTCCTTTGGGCATTTTCCTCCTCTTTATACCTTTCTTGAGGACCAATCCAGCTACAACTGATCTCTGCTAATCCCTCACTGGTCCTCTGGTAAGCAATGGTCTAACATCTAGTGTTTCAGACTGTGCATTCTCTCCTCTGACTCCAAGTCCTCTCCCCACCAAGAGCTCAGCATTGACCTTTCCCCTCTGCTTGGATTGTCCTCTTGAAGCTCTTAACCTTGACTTGTGTCTTCCCAGCCTCCCCACCTCATCTAGATCTAGAGTCATTTTCTCTCCTAAACTTTGTTCTTCTGCAAATCCTGACAGATATTGTTCTCAGACATATCCCTTCTTCCTCTGTCATCTCATCCTCTCTTAATCAGAAGAATTTACATTAACTGTTTCATCAGAAAACACCTTAAAATTTCAGTGTTTTAACACAACCAAGTCTCATGTCTCACTTTTACAAAATCTGTTAAAGTCATTATTGGTGGCCATGCATGTTGAAGCTATGCTATCCAGAACATGTCCACCTGGGCCACCACGTAAGGCAGAAAAAGGTGGTAGGGAGTGCACATTCATTCCCAATAGCTTCTACCAAAAGTCACATTGCTTATAGTCTACTGGCAAAAAACAAAACAAAACAAAACAAAACAAAAAAAACATTATATGGCCCCATCTATTTGCAAGAAGATCTGGGAAAGGTGGGAGAGCATGTGTACCTTGGTGAAAGCCAATTGCTCCTGCTGCTTCCTTCACAAACACACACCTTTCTTGTGACCTGAGATGTTTACCTGACCCTCTCGGACCTCAGCTTTCTCTCTGTGGAAGATTCCCAAGTAGTGCCTGTGTGCTTCCTCATCACCAGTATGTCTTCACCTCCCAGACGCCTTGTCTGACTTTCCCCCATCAGACTTACCAACCACGCTAAAAGGCCATCGGTCCCTCTCACCCCTAGCCCCATTTCTTTGGTTCATTGCAAGCCTAGAACATGGCAACTTTCATTTCTGGATGCCTTCTCCCCTTCCTCCGCTGATTTCGTGACTTTTCTCTTCCCCTGGTTTCCCTCTTTCATCTCCATCCACTCCTTCTCTTCCGGATCCTTCTGTGTAGTGGTTTCCCGCCACTAGCCCTTGGCCTCTCTGGCTGTTCAGTCTCTGCATTGATGAACTCGTAGACGGTTGTGCCTTCAAATGTCACCTCTATGCTGCCAACTCCAGGAAAGAATTGGGTTTGGAGGCAGGCAGATGAGGCTTTGCCAGTAACCTTGGACAAGTTATGTAATTTCTCCGAGTTTTAACTTTATCTGTAAACAACATCATAGAAAAGTCTGCCTCGGAGGACTATAGGAAAGAATAAATGCTTAGTGAACATATTGACTTCAAGAGAAGCAAGAGAGATGTTAGTTTCTCTTCTTCATCAATTTCAGTTTTGCATTTCCACCTGATTTTTGTTCATTTGGATGTACTACTTGTCCATTATTACTGGAACACATCAGGTACCTCCTGTGTGCAGAACTGTGGAATAGAGAGGTGGACTTTTCCAGATCCCAGCAGACATGAATATCCCAGTAGCTGCTAAAGCAACTCATGGGGAGAGTGTTCTCACAGTCAACTAATGCTTTTATATGCAAAATTTAAGACAGAAATTCAGATTTACTAATAATTCTTATTTGCATAGACAGTGATTCTTTACTCAGTCTCTAAGTCAGACAGACATGGGTTATGGGTGGTACATCGTAACCCTCAGGGGCTGAATAGTTGTTCACAGGAGGAAAGGTGGCCAGTTGGTCCCTTATTCACGCATGAAATTGTGGCAGATATGCCTCTGTTAAGAGTTTATTTGAGCAGATTTATTTAAGTAGACTTACTAACTTACTCAAAATAGACTGGCTTAAAAATTTCCCGAAGTAAAATTATATATTGAAGATAATGCTGATAATTAGGTGGATCTTCTAATTTATCATCCAAACAGAGACACTCTTGAGAGAACAGGGGACACCATCCATCATTATGCCAGGAAACAGGTGTGAATTGGGAATGTCGCAAGCAAACTGGGACATGTTCACTCCACCAATAACACAAACGTGTGAACAATGAGAAAACAGCAGGGTTGACAGTTCTCCTCCAGGTACAAGCTTTTCATCATGCACACTCAAGGTCAAAAGCAATCATAATGTGATAAATCTGTCAAGAATTGAACAAAAATATTTGAAAAGAATATTTGGATATTTCTGACCATTGAAACACACACACACACACACACACACACACACACACACACACACACAAAGAAACTTTGCTCTTGAGTTTTTGCTGTTTGGAACATTAGCATTAGCTAATCAGCTTAGGCCAGCACATTGGCAAAATACTTTGAAATGTCATTTACCACTCAATCCTTTCTTTTTAGTTTAAGTATTTATATCTAGCTTATAATGTGTCTAATATGTTAGCATGGTAGTACACGTACAATTTGATAATAAGCAACAAGAAATTATGTACCATATGTTAATATTTTTCTGACAAAGGTATAAATTTTATAAGGTTCAAGACTGTTGAAGTGCCACTAGAACTGACTGGCTCAAGTTCTGTGGCCCAGTGCTATGGTCTTAATTTTCTAACTTAACTCTGAGCCCAATAAGTTAAAGCTGACATATATCCTTTCTTCTCCAAGAGAAATCAGTTTTGTCGCCCACTTTCCCTCACTGATATCTCCAGATAGCCAAGCGAATCCTGACATCAAAATTTCCATTTCTCATGTGAGAAAGCTCTGACTCTGCATTCTCCAAGACCTCCTTTCCCAGTGCTCGGTTATTCATCAGACTTCCCCCTCCTCCCTGTCCCTCCACTCCTTTCCATTTCTCTACCTCTGCTTTCTTTCCGGCTCTCTCTGTGTCCAAGCTCCTTCCTCTCTAATCTTTCACCCACTCCACTCCTATGCATATTTTAGCCTGCTAATCTCATTCCATCCCACCTCCATTCTTAACTCAAATATTGCCAAAACTGGTCCTTCATTGTAGTCAAACTTAAAGGTTCTGGTAGGTCTTAAAGAAGACTTGCAAGACTTTCTATGATCTGATTTCACCTCTTCATGAATTTATTTAGTCTAAAAATATTGGTCGAGCATCTCCTTTTATGGGAACTACATGGATTGAAGGATTTCATGTAAATGACTTGCAGAGTTCTCCCTGACCACACTTACTCACGTTCTTTCCCTTTAAAGCTGTATACTAGCCACTTGAGATAGTCCATAGTTTCATGATTTGAGTTCTATGCACTTGTGGGTCCTCCCATCGAACCTCTTACTTTTTTGCTTTTGTGGCTATGGTTGTTTGCTCCGTATACAGCATCTACAATTGCAGATGCTTCTTAAATACTATTCACCTGCACCAAGACCCATACAATGGTCTTGTCAGAGTAAGGGATTATGGAAATGACTTTTTCCTCCAATATATATTTTTATTTTCTCTATAAAGTGGTCTTATTATTTTCATAATGAAAAATACAAATAAAAACAAATAAAATATTTCTTTAATTCAATGCAATTGAAATCCAGAAATAATTGTTCTCATTAGGTAGCTAGACCTTGGAAGTATGAGGGTGAATTCAGATCAGATTGGGAAAATTTGAAAGTGGTTACTAACATATATCACTTCCTCTGAATATAAATTGCTCTTTCTCGATGACAGGTCAGATTTTCTGGGGCACATCTAATTCTGCCCTAGTTTTGGGTTTCCTAGAACATCCTCCAGGGTCAAGCCAGCAGCTGCTGTCAGAAATGCCTAATGTCAGGACTTGGGTATTGCATGTCAGCCTCTGAATGCATATATATTCATATCGGCTTCTAGCAGTTGCCAAATGGGTCTTAAAGGACTGTTGCTGTCAGTGTGACCTGTAGTGGTATCTTGGGGAAGTGAGAGAAACCCAAATTATCAGTAATAGTTGGATCAGGCTCACTGATGTTTGCTCTCATTGCCATCGAAATAGAGAGGCACGATTTGCATCAGATGATGGATATTCTTCGTGTAACTGGCGTAAGTTTTGAAGTAACAAGAAAGAGGGGTAAGTGGGTAGGTGCACCTCCTCTAAAATTAACAGTCAGCATTAAGTCTGCAGCCGAGTCGGGAAGGTTGGGGTGACGCTGAGAAATGAACAGGGTCCCTGCGGAGCAGATGCACACTTTTCCTCATTCACCGGCTGCCTCTACCTCTGCCTCTCTGACTAATTGAGCAGTGAGTTTTATTGCTTTGATCATTTATGTCATATATTTTTATCTTTCTCCCACTTAACTCTCCCTGGTCCGTGAAGGGCAGTTTTGATATCTAGCCCTGGTGAAAAATGCCGGATTGGTTCAGCAGACCACAGATCTGGCGTATTAAACTGCTGCTGCCTCTCCCCAGCTTGGCTCTGCTGAAAAGAAAAACACATTTTTTTTTTTTCATCCGACTTTTCTGATAGAGAAATCCCAGAGCATTCAGCTGGCTTTGAGTGGAGATAATAAACACGTGAGGCTGAGAGGCTTAGCGAACCCAAGTACAGACTGTTTCTACTCGAGAAGCTCTTTGCTTGAAGATCATATCGTAGGGCTGTTAAGAGTTAGGAGTTTAAAATTTCTGGATCATACAAAATAGGCTTTGGCGATGCATTTTTTAGCTTCATTTTGCTGAAATGCCTTACTTCTCCAGAAAGGTATGCTGATCACATCCGGGAGGGAGGGTGTCCCAGATGATAAATGTTCTTTCTGTTCAGTTCCCACCTCCTCTTCCTCTTGCAGAAGAGAAAAGTGTTAGCGGCACCGTAGTGAGCAGCACTGTAAACACCTCTCTCCAGTCAGTTGCAATTGCAAAATGAACCAGAGCTAGAGCAAGATAATAGGGGGAAATCAGGTGTCCAAGGACTGCTGATTTCAGCATTTTGCCTGGTGCCATCTGAGCGAAAGGGCTTCCAGGGAGCAGACAGGCCTCCAAACCCGAACCCAAATTAGTATAAACAAGGCAAGTCTCCAATGGACTTCTCTTCTCTCAGCAGGGTTGCATAAGCATCTTCCTATTTTTTTCAAACATTAGAAGCTCTGTTGATTTAGTGCTCGCCATGCTGCTAGGTGATTTACGACCCAGAAGATGTCTGACAGCCTTCAGGCTGCCTTGGCTTGCTCCAGGCCGGGAACAAGACGAAGAATTGTAGAAGCAGCTCTCTTCATGGCAGATGAATTCTCTGGAAGCCTCATCCTCATCATTAAATCCACCTCCGTTCTGCCGAAAGCCTCCTTTAGATAAACTATGGGAAAAATTAAACTACAGAATTGACCACTTTCTACAAATGCCTGTCCTTTGAAAGTGAAATACCATGACAGCCGCCTTGCTCTGGTTTTTTTGTTTGTTTTGTTTTTTGTTTTTCTGATGGTGTCCCCTTTCCAAAGTTGTGTAATTTGTATGTTTAATTCAGATTACTGCCTAATTCAACAAACACTTATTGAACACGAAGTCAACAAAGATGAATGCATTAAAATTCATCTTTCCTTCAAACAACTGGTAGTCTAGTGTCACAGAAATGAGCAGGTTTTGACAGACTTCATGCAATCCTTCCATGATATAAAGTGTTACTGGGAGGAAGGGGTGAGCATATCAAGGGACTCTGCCTTTCCTTACTTCTTTGCATCTGGTCAGAACCATGTGGCCAGTTCTGGCTCTAAATTTGATCTGAAATTTAAGATGTTTTCTGGTCATGGCTCATGACTCCACCCATGCACATACACACACATGGACACATCTCCAAGCTCTTGTCATCCTCTGCTGGGATAGGATGAAGATGAGCCCCAAAGTAAGCTTGGAAACCACATATTGAAAATGGCCAACTCGTATTATAGTCTGAATGATTGTGTGGAGGAAGGGATGTCTGCTGACTTGATGGCTTACCAAGCTCCAGTATTATATCAAGAAAATTAAATGGAGACAGACATGGTGACACATGCCTGTAATCCCAACACTCTGGGAGTCTGAGGCAGAACAACGTCAAGTTTGTTGTGGTTCAGATATGGTGTCCCCTGGAAGCTTTACATATTTAGTTATAGTGGGAATACCAATGGAATCATGTGCTTTTGGGAAGTGGGGCCTAGCAGCAGAGGCAGATACTTGGGGTTTGATCTAGAGGGATTGTGTCAACTTGTTGAGATAGGGGTGTGCCCAGAGCTGAGCTTTAGGTATGTGTTATTGACTAGTGGGCCAGGAAGAGATGGAAGTTCACTCACTAAGGGCGTGGGTGGCCCAACTAAGTTTAGAGTAAATTAAGCTTTAACTGAAGGAAGAAGAAACATTGTTATAGCCACTTCCTACTAAATCTCTGGCTTTTGCCTTCTTCTCAGATACTGACTCCTTGGCTTTCTGTCTGCCCAACAGTGAAGCGTTTTTCTCTGACTAGACATCAGCTATGTGCCTCCACACTTGCTGGCTACCCATAAACGGACTGTGTGAGGCCTTTTGAACCTGAACTAAAATAATCCTTATCTTCCTTAAGTTGTGAGTGTCAGGCATTCTGTTTTAGAAATGAAAAAGTAAATAGAACATACTGCATCAGTTTTACATCAAAAATTAAGTTGAGCCAGGCATAGTGGCACATGGCTGTAATCCCAGCACTCTGGGAGGCTGAGGCAGGAGGTTAGTGAGTTCCAGCCCAGTCTGGGAAATTTTGTGCTTTAGGAAGACCTTGTGTCAAATTCAAAAAACAATTTTTTAAAAATCTGAGGATGTAGTGATGTAGCTCAGTGCAGAGGCCGTGTGCGTAATGCCTAGAAATAAAGAAAGAAAAAGAAAGAAATAGAAGAGAAAAAAGTAAATTGCCATAATGTTTGAGCTAGCATACAATTAGCCAGCCTTAACTAGCACATGGGAAGCAATAACATTATTCAAATAACAATAATATGATGTGTGAATAACAACAACAACCAAAAAAATGAAAGAGTCATCACTTGGAGCCAGCCAAGATTCAAAATTGTGACAATTTCACAGTGAAAGCCCTGGGCCAGGGGCAATATCTTAATGCTAAAAGGGCAAAAAGAGCAAGGACATGAGAATCGGCAAAAAGCTCCTTACCTTAAGTTGAAACTTGTGTTTCTCCTGTGCTAAAAGGCACTAGGAGTCAAATAAGTCGGGATAGTGTTGAGATAAACAAGACTTGACAGATATTTTCCTCTCAGAAAGTCCCAAGACTTAACATTTAGCTATCTTCTGTCTAAAACCTGCCTAAACTTCCCAAGGACTCTGCTATAGTTTGGTTAAGAACTCTAGGTTCAAATCTTTGTCCGTGGGCTGGCTCTGTTGAGAGGTAACAGAAACTTTAGGGAATGGTTGAGCAGGGAGCTGGAGGGGAGAGGCACAAAGCTCCACCTTCTGTCAGCATGCTCCTATTGGGTTGTAAGGCTGCTGATCTGACAGTGGGCAGAGCTTTACTTCCTGCTCATCTCTGGCCTTTTCAAAATCATCCTCCAACAACCACTGTATGACAAGTACCACCTTCCCCATGATTGAGAGCATGGTCTTCAACTAATTGCAATACTGGTGTGAGAAAGACTGGGAACCACTGCCCGTGGGGATCATAGGACTCTGGCCCCTTTCCCTCTCCCCTTTCTCTTGTTCCAAGGCCATGTTTTGAGTTTTTCCGCACCGTATCCTTCCACCATGATGTGCCTCACCAAAGCTCCAGAGCTGTGGGAATGAGATTCCTTTAGCTCTTCCAAATAGATAGGGCTCACCTCCCACATGGATTATCCTGCCACTGGCCAAACACAGACTGGAGCCTACAGTAATATAAACCACAGGATAACCTTCTCCTCCTTCTAAATTAATTTCTTTAGGTAGTTTTTATAATGACCAAAAGCTACACTGACTTTCTGTTCTAATTATAACAAAAGCTAACTCTTGATCTTGATCTATGGAAACTTAAGTGACCCATTCTTCGTCGTTTTTCTGACCCTGCCTCATGCCTCGATCTATGAGAATTCGAGTATTGAATGACTTGTTTATCACTCTCTTCCTAGAACTCAGTACATAATTTCTTGAAAGCATCTCTCAAGCTTACTTGATCAAGGAATTCTGAATTGAAGAGTATCCAGGGGAACGCATATTCTGTGGGGCACATTTTGGAAAATGCTGGCCTAGAGAAAGTCTTAAATCTTTTCTTGCAATTTTCTATGGACTCAGAGGCAAATGAAAATACAGAAAAGGATTGTAGTTCATCTTTTACGACAGTGGGGATAAAGAAGCAGAGTTGCTGTTCTGTGGCATACTTTGAGAGCAACTTCACAGATGGATTTGCAAAAGGAGTGGAGCATAGAGGGTTAGACACACCCAAACTCCATTGCGTCCCTCCTCAACTGCAGAGATGTTGGCCACAAGTGCTCGGCCAGGTCCAAGGGTCTACACTGAGTTTGGGAGCCAAGTGTCGACAGCACTTAGCTGATTTAATCTCTCAGAATTTATCAAGTATTTGACCTGTCATTTGGTTCTGAAGCAATTTCATTATTATCAGTGGCTTTTCCAGGCAAAAAAGAAAGTAGGTATGTTCAGCTAGGAATGAGCTTCCTCTAGCACTTCCAAATAGATAGGGCTCACCTTCCACATGTGCCACCTGTGAGTAGTTTGGCATTTACCAAGGAATCAATTGAATTTCGTCATCATCATGACCCCTGTGCATTTGCTGATCATCTTCCCTGAAGGCTCTGCATGCCACACATCTCTGCAGCGCTACCCCCTTGCAAAGCAGGAACTTGAGGTCAAAGAAATCAGGGAACAGAGCAGTTAATCATGTGCAACTCCCATCTGTTAATAAACAATTGCAAATGGGATAAAATTCATCATTTGCTTGTCGAGACACAAAGGTTAAGTGCTTCATCCCATCCTACAAATCAAGACACTGACAGATCCTCGAATGGAAGAGGGAGAATTGACAGGCTTCTTTTCAATCCAACACCTTCTCTCTCCACAGAAGTGTTAGTTGGCTAAAATATGTCCATAGTGGAAGTCAGAAAATTACAGTTAAAGAAAAACTTAAAGAACTCAGAGCAATTGGTTGGTGCTGGAAGTAAAACTGTGAGCGAGAGCCCAGGTAGCAATGTTCATTCCACAGACGCCTATCTTCTCCACATCACAAGGCAAGTTGGATCTGCTAAATTTTATCCCATCTAGACCATAAAACGAATGAGTGCCATTTAGAAAAAGGTTTCAAAATTCTCCAATCAGATCGACTCATTTACTCTTCATTTCCAGGCTTGTTAAATAAGGCAGAATGCCAACTCATCAGATCTGAAAGCAGTTTGGGGAAGACCTAAAGAAAAATATTTCCTGGATATTATTTCTTGCATGGCTTTTTCTTAAAGTGCCCAGAGGTACAAAAACATACATTTAAAAACAAATAAACAAGCACTAAAACATCCCAGAGTGTATAAGTTGGAGCTAGCTCCTCCCCCACTTCTCACATCTGTCTTGTAAGTTTCATGTTATTTAATTTAGAGACTTTCCTAAGAGACATAGTTTAGGTTCCCGAGTCTCCGATGCAGGAGGCTCAGATCTCTAAGGTCAGAAAGATACTGATCTACCTTTGCCAAACTTTGGATTTCAAGCTTCTAACTTGCTCAGGATAAGTATTTCATTTGACCCATTTTACCTGGTAAGGGACTTTCTTTCATAGGTCACTGCATTGTTTTTTCCAAGCCAAAAATGCTGCTAGAGGCATGGATCCATGAAGCTGAGGTCGAAACTTAATCCTCAGATGGATGTCCCATCTTCTCTCTGGGTCCTGGGCACAGAGTGTGCCTTCACGGCACCCCATTTCAGAGGGAGGAGGGAGCAACCACAGATGGAAACTGAAACCAGTAACTGCTCTGGTTTGGATTTTGAGGGTCTTACGAGGTCCCTAGGGTGCTGCTGTTGGGAGGTGGGGTCTAGTGTGAGGTCTTTAGGTCATGGAGTATGTGCTCTTGAAGAGGATTGTGGGACTCCAGCAACCTACTCTTGCTCTCTGCTTTGTTCCCTGGCTCATGATGTAAGCAGTTTTACTGCACCACAGGTCCCACCTGAAGTATTACCTTGCCACAGGCTCAAAGCTATAGGGCCAATTGATCACAGACCAAAATGTTCAAAACTGTCAGACACTATAAACCTTTTCTTCTTATGAATTGACTATCTGGGGTATTTGTTATAGCAACAGAAAGCTGACAACACAGTAACCTCCCTTCCAAACCTGCTTTGGGTATGTAAGATCAAGTCTAGATCCCCTAGGATAGTTAAAGAGACACAACTTTAATCTGGCCTCAGTCACCCCTATAGCCTCATCTTTCATCACATTTTTATATGATCACTGGGCCCCAGGCTACCTTGTGTGCCACAGCTGCTAGAATGTTCCATGCCCTTTCTTTCTTCTGTGACGTTTACACTTGCTGTTTATAGTTCCTTGGAATTTCTTAAGGAAGTATAAATGTCCATTGCTCTGGGAAGCACATGCCAGACAGAACTAAAGGCTTATGACCTTGTGTGACTATAGAATCTTGAAATGTACTTTTGTATAGCATGATATATTTTATGGAATGTATGTTTCTAGCTCCAGCAAATTTGGAGACCCTGGAGGTGTGCTGGGGTTGGCACGATACAAGCGCTTAACACTTCTTTACTAAGTGCAGGATTTGATTATTGGAAACACACCATAAGTACATTACCTAATGATGGTGAATTGGAAGCCTAGTCTTTCCTACATAATTTCACCTACCACCTTTAGATACTCATTCTGGAGACCTTTCTATATGAACCTGGGCATCTGCTATTGTTCCTCTGGAATTACAAGGAAATAGTCCTATAAATTTCATAGAGGAAAAAGCTTTTAAAAATTCCTGTGAAAAATATTTTAAATCAGTCCTTATTTGCATACAGTATATCATATTAATAACATCCCGCACCATATGAATGAGATTCTATTTTTCTCCTGTCTATCAGTGAGAAGTCATCGGAGAGGAATTCATCAAAAATGAAATGTAAAGTAAGGTGATGCAAGTGCATATGACGTTTTAAGCTGCAAATATGAAGGAAGGAACTGTATCTGAATGTGTTATTGTGTGATTTATGATCCTCTCAGTCCTAAGAAGCAAATTAAAGTCTAACAGATGGTTCTCTGAAGCCCTGTAACTATAGTTACATGTTTTAAAAGTCAGAAACATCTTAAAGAATTGTTATTGAATTGTAGAGCTTCTTCAACATGCAGACAGACTTCTCCACCCAGAAGAACGAGGGGGACTTCGAGGCAGCTCAGCCCTTTAGCTCATTGCCTGGCAAGTATTTTCCCAGCTGTTCTACCCAGACAACTCTAGGCCTAAGGAGCATACCATGTAAACGGCCCTGGTCCTATCTGATGGATGAGGCTTGGTGAAGAGACATTGGCCTCCTTAAAATGTAAGTTCCATATGGAGATACAGTAAATGTTGATTTTATTCTTAAAACTATCCCAGGTTCTGAATTAGTCCTGGAACATTGTGAGTGTTTAATCAATCATTTGTAAGTAAATAAATGAACAAATAGCAGCTTCTCATAGTCTGACCTGTTAAAAATGTATCTGTGTGCCCATAATGCTCCTGTGTCTTCTCCAAATACGGAGGAGTCCTTGTTAAACCAAGGAATTTGGGGCCTGAGTTTTAGAGTATGAGTCTGTTTCTTTCTTCCCATCACACGCTCAGCCCAGTTCTTGCTGTTATTCCCACTTGAGCTTCACTCATTTGATGGACATCAATTCTTCTTCGTCCCCAAGAAATGCATTTGCCTCCCCATGGCTTAGATGGCTGGTGCTTGCTTTGCTTGCCCATCAAACTCTATACCTCACAAGCCATGCAACCCCTGCCTCCTCTGCTGTGTAGTGGTACTTCTGTCCTTTCCCCAGAGCCCTGCCTGTCTGGGAGTAAATAGCCACACTTGTCTAGGCAGCCTGGAGTAATGATCAGTTTTGATAGAAATTATGAACCCACTGATACCCTATCTCTGAAACAAGGTCATTTGAGAGTTAGGGATGCACCAGTACAATTGGACTTGAACTCTTTCTTTACATCGGTCGATACATTTTTCTGATTGAATCCTCCTTGCTTGAGACATAAAACCCCAAGCCCCAGAAGACTTGACTTCTCCCTTTCAATGGAGTTTTCCAGATGAGACCCTTTAGAGATTACCAAGGGTCATTCTAATCAAAATGAAAGACATCTCTTACTAACATGGCTTTACTGACAAATAATTAAGATGAATTGCTAGCATACACTTGTCCCAGCCACTTCATAGTATCCATTTGGAGAAAGCATCTGAAGTTCATAATCCACGCCTCAGCTCTTTAAAAACAATTTATAACCTAACTCACCATCCTAACTACCTGAGAAGATTTTAATCCTAAACCTGTCACCACCCATTATTTTCACAGAGTCCTGAGAGTTCGACATCAAAACAATTTATAAGTAAAAGTTAACAAGGTCTAGAGAGTGTGATTTATGTTTCTGTGTGTGAAACAGTCAACATTCTTCCCCTGGCCAAAGATAGCCTGGAGCTCTCTATGGACTGAAGGAAGAATATTATCTCAGAAAGATGAATGGTCATGCCTCTGGGCAGGTGGCTGCTGTGTGGTCCTGGGTCTCAGGTCTGGGTATCTGGCAAAGCTTAGAAATGTAAGAAAGTAGAGCAGCTCCTACCCTCCTCATTCTTCTCTGGCTTTACTATCATGGAGTCTGGGGCCCTTCTCAGGTATTTGGTGGTATGAAGCAAGTGTTAGCTTTTCTCTGTGCAAAATGCTAGTTAGAAATTACTCTTGTTTCATCAAAGGCAGTTGTGAAGAGTCACTAACAAATATAGATGAATGAGTTAGGAGAAAACCTGAAAAGGAATATGAAATAGGGCCCCAGTTCTACTCCCAGCCCCCCAAAAGAACCACAGGCCAGGGAATACACGGTGGGGAGGGAATAATTTCTTTCTCCTTGACCTCCACCTTCAGTGCATGATTAACACACCTTCTGGGAAGTCCTCCTTTCTGTGAAGGAGCACCCCAACTCCATCCAGTTGCATTAGTTTCCTCAGGCTGCCATAACAAAATGACAGAAGGTGTGACTTAACAGAAATTTATCTTCTCACAATCCTGAAGGCTGCAAGTCAGCAGTGTTGGTTTCTTTTGAGGCCTGTGCCTGTGGCTCACAGATGCTACCTTCTCACGGTGTCCTTGCATCCCTCCATGTATGCCCATCCTGGTGTCTGTCTGTGTGTTCAAATTTCTCTTTTTAGAAGGACAGCAGTCAGACTGTGTCAGGGCCTACAGAAGTGGCCTCATTGGAACTTACACATCTATCTAAAGGCCCTCTCTGCAAATTAGTCACAATCTGAGTAGCTGGAGCATAGGGCACGCAAATATGAATGGGGAGGGGATAAAAATTCAGCCAATTACCTGAAGAAGCACCATTATGGTTTGGAGCTGGAATGTCCCCCAAAAGCCTCATATATTTGGACTTGGTGGAATACCTACGGATTCACGTGCTATTAAGAGGTGAGGCCTGGTTGGAAGGGGCACATCCCTGGGGGTGACCCAGAAGGGGCAGATTATAGGGACAAGACCTGGGAGAGTATATGCTAGCTCTGTCTTTCTCCCTTGCTTAGCTTTCTGTCCTACATGCCATGAGCAGCTTTCTTGCTAAACCTCTGCCATGTGTTTCCGCCATTGCCAGCCACCCATAAATGAACTGAAACCTTCTAAATCTGTGAGGTAAAATAAATCTTTACTACCTTCATTTGTGGACGTTGAATATTCTGTCCCAGCACCAAAAAGTAACAGACAAGCACTCTTTCGGAAAGTGTTGGCAAAAGTACATTAAGAGGTCTCTTGAACTCTTGGTATGGTTCAAATACTTCAATTCTTGAATAGAAGATGATCCTCCAAAAGGAGTAGCAATGCCACTTTAGAGAAAATGCTACCAAAGAACTTTAAAAAGCTCAGGAAAACCCTTCTCAAGGACACTCCTTTGTTTTCTTCCTTTAATGCAGCATTCATCAAACCTCTCTCTCCATCTCTCTCTTTCTCTCTCTGTTCCTTCTTTCTTTTTTTGTTCAAATAGCTTATCAAGATGATATCCCCATTTGGTAGCAACTGCATTCCCTGTTTGGTACTCAACTTGCTAAATGTGAACAGAAACTAATTTAGGGTTCTCTGTCCATAGATGGTATGGTAGGTATTTCTCTGTCCGTTATTTCAAGTTATAATGAGCGATTGGGATCTGGGCTGCTCCCAAGATGAGCAGGCCATAATATTTCCACTGTCACCATGATCACAGACTAAGATAAGAGGCCAACATACTATTTTTACTTCCTATTTTTTTTTTATAACTCCTGGTGTTAAATACAAGAAGAACAAGTGAAAAGCAAACTGCCTGAGCCCCTGCAGCAGAATACACAACGCCCAGCCTTTTCCTTTTTTCAAGCAGGCCATGATGTGCGTCAAGGCTGACAGAAATACTATTGAGGTGACGCCGTGCCGGGAGATGCCTCTTAATTGTATTTGCAGCCTGTAGTAGGAAGCATGCCCATTCGAGGTACTTGTTGTATCATTTTTAAATCAAGGCCATCTTTTTCTCAGTGGTAAACGTGAAATGTTTTTAAAGGCCAGACTTAGCATAAAATCTATTGGTTGCCATGGATACCACTTACCACACAGGACTGCGCTCTGTGTTCAACTGTGTGATTTTCTCTATTCAAAGGTTCAGCATTGTCAAAAAACAAATTACTTTTTCTGTTGTTTATCTCAAAGTTCATTATGGGGAAGGCAATAAATAAGAAGATATTCATGTACAGAGAGGAGCCACGTGGGGAGTCACTTGGGCGCTATGCCTTAAAAATTCGGTATTTTACAATAATTATAGCCAAATTGGCTATTGTTAGGAAATAAAATACATTTTGATCTTTTTTTGTGTATGTGAATATAAAGTAAAGCAGGTACTTGGAAGTCTGCTTCCAACAAAATTACATGGTAATAAGGCTTTTCACACCTACACAGCACTTAGAAAGAAAGCTCTGAAGGAGCCCGATGAAGGCCTGATTGGTTTGAAACTTGGTATCTGAGGCTTGTAGCTTTCCTCTTTATGACAAAACATGGGATCAGGACCTTGTGCTCACTGAATTATTCATGCCACCTTTCCAATGCATGTATTTAGGTTGAAACCTGTTAGGCTATTATTAAGTGCACAGAACTATCCCATCCAACACAGCCTGGAAACCTGCACCGCCATCCTCCGTTAATTAGCTTAAATATTGCATCTGGCAAACTTCTTTCAATCCCTTCCTCTGTTTCCCACCCATCTCCACCTCTCAAGGAAGAGGACGGAGAAAACCTACAAGGAATTTATAGAAGTAGCAAGGGAGAGTTTCTCACATTACTGGAGGGTGTCCCAGGATCATCTGGTGTCAGCAAGTTCCCATTGGCTGAAGTCTGTTATATTTTGCTATAACACCCAATTAGTGAAGGAATGCCCTTAGCATTGTCTTGTTACTTATTTAAGATGTTCTCCCGTCACCTCTCCAGCACTTTTTTAGACTTCTTGATTAAAGCTATTTGCATGACAATGAGGTAAAGGGGAGACCTTAATGAAGGCGTCTGTATTCGAATGAGTTTGTGGTTTTGGATGCCTGTAATAATAGCTGGAGGGAGTTGGAATTTTCATTTGGGTTCACCTACAACAGCACACTGATGACTGTTAATATGCAAATTTCAACTTGTCACCACAATTATGCCTATGGATGGTAGAGGCTGCAGAGTAGCACTCAAAAATGCGACCTGGGCATAACCCACTTGCAAGATGCACCAGTAATTAATTTACATATTGCAAACATAAAAGCAAAGCCAAATTCAATGGAAAGTTCAAGCAGTGTTGACAGTCTCCTCACTGTCTACTTGCTCTTGTGTGAAACTGGCTGGGCAGGTCCTAAAATCTCAGGCACACACCAAAGAAAGTGAGATACAAAAGCCCTGGAAACGCAAGGCATTTTGTTGGCTGGAAATCAAAGGACATGTCTGTGGAAGAGACTTGATGAGGATACTGTTACGATTTGGATCTTAAGTGTCCCCCAAAGACCTATATGCTAGAACAGAAGTGAGGAATGTCTAGCCATGGACCATATGAGGCCTGCAAAAATCATTTGTCCAGCTTGGTTAAGGAAACTGTATGTAGAACTTGAAATACAATAAATCTGGGAGTTATTTTCATGGTAACATACACAGCAGGTTAATATATAAGTTGATAATTTTGTATGGCCTGTGAATACAGTCATAAATATCCCAATGGCCATTTCCAGAAAAAAAAAAAAAGTTCCCCACACCTGTGCTAAAGGCTTGGTTGCCAGACCATGGTGTTACTGGGAGATAATGGAAGCTTTAAGAAGTGGGGACTAAAGAAAGGAAATTAAGTCATTAAGGGACTTTGGGATACTAAATCAAAGGGGTATTGGAAGCCTATCTCTTCCTCTGTCTTTTGCTTCCTATTCTCCCGGAGGTAAGAAGCTTAGCTGTGCTCTATTTGCTGCCTGACACAATGTTCTGCTCTACCACAAGCCTAAAGTGTTGAGGCCGACTGGCTGTGGCCTGAAACCTCTAATCCCTGAGCCAAGAGCTGATTTATCTTGGGTATCTCAGGTATTGATAGAAAGGCAACTAACGTGAGCAGGGTCATTGTCTAACACATAGTAGACACACACGAAATATGTATTATTGAGTTAAGCAGTGGACAGGCAGTGGTATCAGTTTACACATTTCTGTGGCAACCACCAACATACATCAACTCTGGCTCGCCTAGGTAGAATAGCATTTACACCCATTCCAGAAGGAAAGGTAAAAATCTGGATCAGAACTGAGGAAGTTGCAGGAGTCTCGGTGACACATCCAGAAGTTAGTGAAAGATTGCTTTTAAATGCAGCCGCCAGGATGTGTTAGCTCCTTTCCTTTAAGTCCGTCGACATTCTGCCCATAACTCAAATTTCAAGGGAACATATCTGAAGGAGAGTTTGGGTTATATGTTCACCTACGGACGTAAGTAGGGCTCAAAATCACAGAACCTGGCTAAAAACTACAAGTCCCAGCCTCCCTTGTGGCCAAATGCAGCCATACGGCAGTCCTCACCAGCTAGATAGGAATCCAAGTGACGCGTACCATTTACAGGCCTAGTCCTGAAGATGCAAGGCGAGCACTCCTTCACGACCCCGTTCCTGCTTGATAGAGGGTAGTAGCCAAGATGGGGGCAAATGTGAGAGCCGAATGTTAAGTCACATGTTGAGCAGAGTTGCCATGCTAGCCCAGGTCTCTGGACGACTGCGCGAAGCAGATCCTGTCTATTGGCTCCTGACCATCAGACAAACACAACCTCCTGTCTTGCTTTAGACATAACACTGTGGGGTCTTTGTGATAGTCCCTAAGCCCTCACTGTAGTACCCAAAGTGGGACCAGAAGTATCCCCCTCAAACTCACCTCCAAAGCAATCTGTGGAACGTCTTTCATAAGAAAGAAAAATTGAAGTTTAGAAGCGAAAACAATGAATATGCCCCACAGCAGTTTCTACCAGCAATAGGGCCCTCCCACACGGGCTGCATGCACTGCTCCTGCTCATGGGTTGGACTAGCTTGGAGTTCCTAACCAATAAATGTCCCTTTCTTTGTCATTTAAACACACAGCTTGCTCCACATGCACTGGGCCTGCAGCTCTCCTCTCCTTGCTAAAGCAACTGGTGAACTCAGTCACAAGCCACTGTTTGGTGAAGTGAATTTACATTTGTGCCTGCCCTCTTGCTTCTGTGGCTATAGCCTCTTGAGATGCATGCAATCTGTAACATTGATTAGCACCTGACCAGCCTCCACAAGCACCATTTTGTGCTAACAATTCCTGAGGAGAAGTCGCTGCTGGTGAAATAAACAACTCATTAGTCTGGAGGAGAGGATGGTCAGTAGAGACACACATCCTTAATTTGTATTTTTATTCTGCGGTTTATTTTCAGTCAATCAGAAAGTACGTATTGATCACTTACCATATGCCTATCACTGCTTTCATTTTGAGTAGAACAATATATTGTTTTCGAGATGAATATTGTTAATGTTTAATAAAAAAAGTTATTGGATTTTTTTCTAGTCAAAACACAAATACATATTCTCTCTCTTTCACATACTTGTTTCAAATCTTGCATTGTTAATGGTAACTTTCTAATTTCCTGCTGGAGAGCAAAAGAAAAATGACACTTGTTTACAATCATTTCATTCTAGAGTGAACATTTTCCTGGAATATGTTTGTTTCATTGGTGAAGCTTGTAACTTTCTCTCTCTCTCTCTCTCTCTCTCTCTCTCTCTCTCTCTCTCTCTCTCTCTCTTTACTTGGATATCATTCCTGGACTAATCTCTGCCCACATCCTGGCACGAATCCAATCTGCAACCTTCCATCATGAACCGCAGGCTGACTAAGCAGCTTAGGGCTCTCTTCACATGAGAGACATGTACATACTCATGTCTGTTCTCTTCCACCTCTCAGTCTAAAAATCTTCAGATATTATTGAGTTAAGCAGTTGGCCTGAGTACCCGATTTTGGTCAATCCAGCTGTGTTCATCTGCGTCTGTACACACAACCTTCTAGACTGTTCACCTAAGTCTAACTCTGGGGTTCCTCTTTGGTCATTGGCCTCCTGGCTACTGTGAAGGTTAGCTTAATTACCTACCGCACAAGAAAAAGAAAAGAAAAGATCAGCCAGCACTTTCTTATTTTGGCAGAGAGGTACAATTCTGGAGTAACTCATACTCCACAGAAAGTTTTTAAAAGTTGGCACTGATATTACATGTCCGAATGCAAGCAAAACTTTCTTTTTACAGTACTTTGGTGGAGAGCTATCCATTGAGAATAAGAGAAACAACCGAATAAACTTTCCTTATGTAGAGATGAGCTGAAATCCATACAGGTAGAAGGTTTAGTCAAAAAGAAATTATGGGGAATTTTGTGTGCATTCTAAAGAAAGGAATATTTGGGATAGGTGTAGGGTGAAGCCTGGGGCCTGGAGAGGATCGGAATAAGAAAATTTAGACCAGAATTTTCTGTAATGATGGAATTCCTTCATATCTCCCTTGTTCAATATGATGGCCAGTAGCAATAAGTGGCTATTGAACACTGTTAATTTTATTTAATTTTAATTAATTTAAATTTAGGTAGCTTGGTATGTACCTTATAGTTACATCTTTTGGATAGCACGAATCTAGTTGAAGAAACTCAGCAAATTTAAATGAAGCCTTAGAGGGAAAAACAAAACAAACAAACAAAAAAACAGTAGTGGGGAATTGCCTGCAGTGAGGATGCGGGAAGGACTCTGGGTTTCTATCATGTGTCACGATGGCTGTTGGGAAGAGAAGAAAGAAAAATGTGTGGGAAATGGACAAGGAAAAGAAAGAGAGAAGCACTATACAACAGATGGGAGAGGGGATGAGGAGATCAAGGCCAGACATATGTCTTCCCATCTGAATGCAGGGCTTTGCCTCATCAGTCTGTCTGATGATGGGGACACCTGTGACCCCACAGTGTCCTTGGCTGGTCTGAGCCCAGGTAGAATTGGGAAGGGAGACCAGCACTCTCAGAAGCCGATAGTATGCATACTTGAGAAACTGGACAGGGAGAAGGAAATTCTAGGTCGATCTACTTATTACCACAGTCCTTGGATCCTGCCCCTAGTTAGCTCAGTGATATGTCAGCACAAGAGACCGCAGAAGAAGGCAAGTGCAAAAGAATGCCAGCTCCCCTTGGTCCCTGCTCCTTCCTTTCCTGAAGCACGTGTTCCAAGTAGTCACCAGCAGGGAGATTCTATAGGCTCCTCTCTGGCCTTTCCAGTCATCAACAATGCCCTTTTCCAATATGAACCCTCATGTTCATGCATTTTTCCTGGTTCAGAAGACACAGAGTGACAAAATATGGCACTAGGTGATGAAGAGAGGCTGTGGGGAAAAAAGTCTTACCTTCAAGTACAGATGTAGCAACATCTTCAATTGTGCAAAAGTTTTTGTCAGTTAAGGGTTACCCCTGACTGGGATCAATAGCTGCAGTTGGAAGTTGATCATTTCTGACATAGAGAAATAAGCCTACTATTTCTGGTTTACCACAGGAGGACAAAAACATTTGATCTAGGAGTGGGATGGGAAGAGAGAGGCGACAAAATTTTTTATTTTATAATTCTTGGTACTTTTTTGTATAGTTTGGAACTTTTCTGAAACAGAATGAAGAGCTTAGCCATGTTTCTACAACCCATTTAATGTTGATAGTGAGGAATGATGATAGGTCACAGATTGTTGCTGAAGACCTTTTGAGTAATAATAGGTAACTGAGAGTCTCAGATGATGTTTCATGGGGGTACATACCTAATAAGGTAGGAAGCATTCCAATGTGTGTTAGTTAGCCTTCTATGGCTGTCAAACAACTTAAAGAAGGAAAAGCTTATTTTGGCTTATTTTTTCTGAGGGTTCAGTTAATAATAAGCTGGCTCCATTGTTTTTAGGCCTGTGGTAAGTCAGAAATATCATTGTGGAAGAGAGCACAGAGGAAAGTTGCTTACTTTATGGCAGAGAGAGAGAGAGAGAGAGAGAGAGAGAGAGAGAGAGAGAGAGAGAACAAGAGTCAGAAATGGAGAAGCTTAGCATTATATAAGACAATATTTCCTAATGTCAGCCCCATGCCCCACTCTCTTCAACTAGGTCCTCCCTTCCAACAGTCCATTTAGCAATGAATTTGTCGGTGGATTAGTCATTGGTAAGATTCATGCCCTCATGATCCTGTCACTTACTAAGAGTCCATCAGCTGGCCTTTGGGGGGACATTTTTGACCCAAACCTTAACACAATGTTTTATGACACTGTGGATCCCAAAGTGGGGAGAGGGACTAGGAACAGAGAGTGTAGCCTAGCCCTGAGCTCTGTGCCAAGAATATCAGGTCTTGGGTCTTGTTCAGGGACATTCTATGCGTAAGGTTAAATAGAGCCACTGAATATCAGAAGAGGTATAAGAATCTGAAGTTTCAATAGAAAGGCTCTTTTCACTTTGGTTTCCCAAATAGATAACTTATCCTAAGCCTGCTGACACAGTATGATAAGCTTAGAAGTGGGCCCAGCAAGGAGTCTGAACATCTCATCTACAGGTTAATGTGGCAACACTAGGAGAGCAGTGAAGCTGAGCTTGTATTGATTCTGTTAATGTCAGTCCCAGGACAAAAGCCGCCCACACACTCCGATTCCACAACACAACCTTGGAACATGGGGTAGAGAGCAGAACTGTTGGAAACTCATGGGACAGACTCTGGCCCCTTGGGGCCTACTTAGTGACAGAAACATTAATTCTGTACACGGTAGAAGCTGGAGGTCACCCGCATAAAGCTGAGAGTCATTCCCTTCAGAAGCTGCAAGATTTGCTACCATCCCAGGTCCCTCCTTGGGCACTCTGCTCTGTTCATTCCTCTTCTTCCTCCTTCCCTTCTTCCCCCTCTTCCTTTTGTTATACCTGGTCCACTTACAGAAAGGAAATGGGTAGAATCACTTACCCACCAGATGACTTGCAAGTATAATGATTCCTTGATAAATTAGAAACCGAATCAATCTGAGCATCCACTAATAAGGTACTCAGGTCCCACAGTAGCCCAAGGCCCTGGAAGCCTCTCAGTTGCTCCTGAGAATAGTCGGGTAATCAATTCTCGGAGTATTTGGATAATCAAGACACACTGCTCCCTCAGTCAGGACCAGTGGCTATCCCCAAGACAAAGGCCTTTGCTTCTCTTGCCTGTGAAGAAACAGGTGCTCTGGCTGTCATCTCACAGAATCCTGGTGCTGAGCACTTACCCAGCCTCGGTTCTTCCTGCAGTTGAAAGCTGACGAGCAGAGAGCTCAGCTTTCCCAGGCTGCTGATTCTGGTCCTCTCGTGAGCACTCCATTGGCTTAATTATTTTAATTGAAAAAATAGGAAACTAATGATTGCAGTTCTCTCAGCCCATACATAATGGAGACACCAAGTGAAAGGAATTGAACCCCACTATGGGAATTCAAAGGCTTGCTGCCTCAGAATGGCTCTCATCCAGGGTGGGAGCAGGGGGCTCCCTCCTCCTGGGGGAGGGACATAGTTAATAGCTAAGATAGCCTTTGAGAATTTGTTTCTTCTGCACTTAGTGAGAAACCCTCCATTAGGTGGCATGGCCTATCAAAAGGGTTCTGGAGTGCCCGTGATTTCTTGCGGAATAACTTTTTGCATAACTCAGAGAGAAAGCAATGACTTCTCTACTACACCCTGGGAAATTCTGAGGTACACAATGCATAAGCTAAATAAAAGTCTCAGCAAGCAAACCGTGATAAGGAGGTGTGGCATTCCATAGTCAGTCTCCTGCCGGGGATGCAACACCAAAGCCCAGTTAGTGCTGGATAACAGTGGCATTTTTGCTGTTTACAAATTCTACTTGCATGCAAGTGGCATGCACAAGGAAACCTCATGCTAAGCAGAGAAATTGTTTGAGATTCCAAGGAAGTGACGAACAGGAGGGGGCTTCGCAGAATTAGCTTCGGGAGTTCATGTCCTGTCTTCAGACTTTGGACACAGGCCTGCTGCTTTTAACATGGCAATCCCCAATAGGTATGAGAAGAGATTTGGTACTTAGATGGGGAGTGGGAGGTGACATAGACATTGAGGGTCTGTGGCTGTGAGGACTGCAACATGAGGAGGAATGAAAGGCTCAAAACTGGGCTCAACCTAGTACCAGGATCCCCCCTGAAGTTCTCCAGCCAGTTTTCTCCCTCTTCACTATTTCCTGGGTCCCTGTATTCAAAAGGCCTTCAAAGACACAGAGCAGAGCCACATGAGTAAGATGTTTCTGCCTCTAGGTCAAGGTGTCCTCCATAAGGAGCCCCCCCAACTGTTTTCCCATTTACTGCTCTCCTACATTCTACATCTCAGGTTTGGGTGAGGGAACATATAGGACATGGAATCTCATGACCTCCTTGGAAGTACTCGGGGTGAGTACAATTATGTCTCCTTTCAGATGAAGGAACTGAGGTTTAGTAGATTTATGTGCTTGAGGCTGTAGTAGGAGCAATACCTTCATCCTCTGAGAGGTCACTGAAATCTACTGACAAAAAGATTAATAGGGGAAAAATACACAAATTTCTTATACGCAAGGAGAGGCCATTGTATTGTGCAGTTGCCTACTAAGCCCACATGTTTCAGAAACTTGTCTGTCTTCTACTGGAGAGAATAAAGGAGGAGTGTGGGCAAATTTGGAGGGGTGTAAATGATTTTTGAGGGGAGTAAATGGGATCGAAGAAACATATAATGTCCCAGGAAACTGTTGTTGGGTTTCAGAACAGCCAATGGATTGTAAATGACTTTCTCGGAATACTGAGTGAGACTGAAAAAGTAGACAGAAGTGTGTGAAAAAGACTGTCCAAAAGTGTTTGACAGACTTGTCTTCTTGTGTGTGATAAGTTGAGTTAATGAAAACTCAGGGAAGAGACCAGGGGCAATTGTTTTATTCCTTGTTGGGTCCAGACAGTAAGCAGACAAGGGCAACCAATATAACGTGTCTTCCAGGGTCTATAGCTCTCTAAGTTCCTTTAATTTAGAATAATTAGCACATCAGGATGCCATAGTTTGGGGTAGCAGCCCCTTGTCTCATCTGCTATTACAGCTAGCAGCAGCAGAATTCACCCCTGACCTTTCAAAGTTTTGTTCATTGTTCTTCATTACCTGTAGTGCCTCTGTTCTGACCATCCGCACACTCAATCCTTTGGTTGTTCTCTATCTGCACCCTCCAGTGGCCAGCTAGCTTCTAATAGCCCATGTGTCTCAGCCTTTGTTGTCCATACACTCTCATTAGGGCTCACAGAACAGGCTTCAGAAACTCTGACTGCTGAATGCTGGTGTCCTTGCTTTCCAAACTCCTGAAATTTGTCCTCCTGGTCTCTGGCCTGAACACAGCCCACTCTAGGTCTGACAGCCTCACATCTTGGCTGTCTTTGTGTTTCATGGTCTTGTTTGCTAGAGAATGAAACTGGGCTTGCCCATGAAGCTGGGCTATATTGGTGGAATCTGAGTCAGACAGCAGGTCATTAGCCAATGACAGCCCCATCTGGAGGTGCCAGCCCAGATGGGCAAGGCAAGGCAGAGCCAGGCAATGGAAACAGTGCATCAGGTACTTCTGTACGGGAGTGGGGGCAGGGACTGCAACTGGTGCAAAAGTCAACAGTGCAGAAGCCAAGGGAATATGCTGGACAAAGGCAGAGAAGTCCATTTGGCTCTGGAGGCGCTGGGGCATCTACCATGAGGTATTCTGTGAAAACATAGCCAAGCACATTTTCTGGCGTTTCAATCATGATAACTCACAGTAGGTATGGGGAAGTCAGACACAGGCCAAGCAGGAGAAATGGGAGTTTTACAGTTGGTTATATTTGTGGTTCCCCAGGAAAAGTACAGCACTCCACTTAGGACCATTTAGGAAAGTATTGGGGTTGGTCACAGGCAGAGAGAGCAAAGAATTATGGGCAAGCACCATTGTTGTGGTTTCTAGCGGGAGGAACAAGGGAGGCCAAGTAAACGGGCTTAAGATTGACTACTTTGCGTGGTTTCATCAGGCTCTGGGGCACTAGAGCTGTTCTTGGTTGCAGAATACATTGTCCCTGGGGACAATTAGGTAGATAACATTGACCTTGAAATCTGAAAGCCCAGTAAGGGAAGTGGTTGAGGGTGTATACTTAATTGACAGCTTGAAAAGGAGAGCTGACCAGCGTTTAGCCAGTGTCTCAGAACTAGGTCAAGACAGCATTTATAAGAGTGATACTACGACAGGATTGAAATGGATTCCTGAAGAGAGTTTTTTTTTTTTTTAATTACAAAGGCAGTACATAGAAGTTGAAAAATTCAATAATACGATAGAAACTGATTTAAAAAGTTATTTCCCCCCAATACATCGTCACAGGGGAAACCACTCTTTCTTAGTAGATAAATATGTATAGTTCCAGAACTTTGCTAAAATTTATTGGAAATGTATATCCTTGAATACTCATGCATATACATATTATTTTATAGTTTACAGTGATGATAAAAATAGTATTTTACTATGGCACAGATTTTTAAAAGCTTAATAATACACCAGGGGCCTATTCTATATCAATATATGAGATTGACATCATTCTTTTAAATGACTGCATGTTATTATATAGTTGGGCACAATCATAACGTATTACTAATCACTCTACGGTTAAGTAATATTTATGTAGCTTTCAAGTTTTTACTATTTCATTGGCACAATAAACATTCTATACATTTGCCTGATTCCTGTCAGTGAAATTTCTGGATCAAAAATTATATGCATTTTATTTTAATTAGGAGCTATTTAATTTCGCTAAAAAAGATTACACCAGTTTATTTCCCCACAGCAGTGTATGACTAGACACTAGACATTATTGATTTTGGTTTTTCCAATCTAATTGGTGAAAAGTATGGCTTTATTTTCATTTGTATGTATCTGATCACTAGGGAGGTATGTAGGTCTCTCTAAATGTCATTAGCATTTGAATATCTTTGTCTATAAATTAACTCTTCGGATCTTTTCCTCATTTTAAAATGTTTTTATTTGTGCAAGAAGAGTACTAATAACTCATTATATTGATTGTGTAATAAATATTTTATTGGTCTATCACTTGCTTCTAATTTTGTTGGTATTTCTCATCTATAGAAACTTCTGTTTTATATAACAAAATTTATTCATATTTTCTTCAGTGGTGTCTGAGTTGACTATCTTGCTTTGATGGGTCATTCGTTGGGGGTTAGATTTTCAAGGGGTCTAAGCTGAGGCAGACAATATTCCAGCATTAATGTTCTCCCAACGAGGAGCTGTTTGTGGCTTCTTAACTTCTGGTGGCCAGAGGACTAGGCAGGAATGGTGCATTCTCAAGTCCCTAATTAAGTATGTCTTAACTTTTTATACCCCATATACCTTTTTGAAGTTCTGATAAAAGCTATAGGTCACATACATGATTTTGATTATGATTTCAGAAGTTTTCAGATCCCCTTCTCCTCCCTTCTACTATATTGATATCTGAACTAAGTAAATGTCTCCAGAGATTTTTGTCATCATGTGTGTAATCCTGTTAGTCTTTCCTTATAAAACTTTACCTGGGAAAAAGAGTATTCTAAGGCTGAGACCTAGGTTCCTGAGCCTGTTTTTGCAAGCTCTTTGCTCTCCTTGGAAATGCATGTCTCCTCATGGCCTTAAGTGTAAAGAGAGTCACCAATCTGCCTAAAAACAGTGTCCCTACCCTTGTCCAGGAGAGTGGCTACCTCCACTGCACTCTTGAGTTCTCTCTAATCACTCCTATGTAGGCAGTTGGAAGCCAGGCTGTGTACACACTATACACGTCAGCTGGAGGGTTAGCTGGGGTTGTGGGGGTGAATGCCAAGGGCAGCAAGATAGTGAGAGACCAGAATCTGCCCACTTTCAGAAAAAGTTCATGATGAAGGATGATACATTTGCTGTAAGATTCTACAAGGGTTCTGGAGGGGAACTTGGAAATTCAAGGCCACGCCTGAGAAAACCAACATATTATCATTGAAGAAAAGTGCTTGAGGGTCTCTCCAGAGTATTGGTTTTCCTTAGTGCCAGGAATGGAGACAGACCCATTATGGAGATCTCAATTCCGGCACGTTCAGGAACTTCAAAACAGATGCAAACACTCACTGCACTTGTATCTCTTTTTGCTGTAAAAATTTCTTGGGCAAATCTAATCAATACTCCCAGAAGCACAAAGGGGACTGCTCTCAGTTTGAGAAATGTTAGCTTTAAATGCTTCCGATCGCTTTCCATGGGATTTTGACTGCAAAAGTGTCAGTTTGGAACACAAAGATTAGCACATTCAGCACTTGAATTTGGTAATATCTTCTAAACACCCCCATAGGGGATTCGAGTTCCATTGAAGTAGGTGCTGGCTGCCTGTTGGATCTGGCTCCTTGTCTCTCTTCTCCACCTCCTGTTTACCTTGGATATTGTATAAGTTTGGGCTCTTTCAAAAGACAGAATTTACAGGTTTTATAACACAAAGGATGTATTAGGAAAGCTTACACACCCAAGATGGCTGCTCAATCATGAAGCAGACCTACCGTCCTGGACTGCAGGACAGCAGACAAGGTGATAGTCTGCTGCAGATCTCAGTTGTTCAAAGAGCAATGGCAAAGACTGGAGCCTGAAGAACAGTGACTGAAGAGCAGCAATGGGCAGACAGGAACAAGTCGAGGTTGGAACAAATCTGTGATGAAGATCTGAGGCACGTAGCAAGTCAGTCTGTAGACAACTGTGAAGGCGAGAGCTTTCCCAGAGGAAGAAGCCGTAACAATCTTCCTTCTTTCTTCCTTTTATACCCTTGGAGTTCCAGTTGGACCTCCCACATCTGGGTGGGTGCTCTTCCCTCATTGGCCAGCCCACAAATCACTCACACTCTAATCCAGTCTGGTTCTCAATTCCCAATCTAGGCATGGTTCTCAAACCCTAGCCCAGGTGTGGTTCTTGATTCCCTCAAGTTGATATAATCTCTTCAATGGCCACAAATATCTATCTATATGTAACTACCAAATGTTTTGCTTGACTATTTGTATAAAGAAAATTAAGTATAATTAATCTTGATCAGAATTCTTCTAGAGAAATAATTAACCAAGGGTCGATTCTTAGAAGAATATGGCCAGTCCCCCAAAATGTAGGTCAATCCAATTTCTGCAGTAGATTTTATTTTTCCGAATTCTATGCTACTTGTTTACTTTCCCTTATGTCATAAAATATTTCAAGTGAGCTGGGCTACAGAGTGAGAACCTGTCTGAAAAAAAAATTTCAAGTGAAGAGGAGAAAGATTCCTATCCACAAAGTTGAAAGTTTGGAAAGAAATGGAGAATGGCTATTTGCATTTCAAATATAAAAAGAGCTATTAGAGAAAGCCTTTTTTATAATCCAGGTGATTTCCTGAACCAGAGAAAAGTCTGTACTCAGAATAAGTCTGCCCTCCAGGAAATTTCAGCTTGCAAAGGCCGTATTGACAGATAACACTGGCTAGGTGCCAGTCAATACACTTGTAGATAAAGCAATTGTTCATGTACCAAATTAACATGTAGCTATACATGAATAAGCTTGTTGGGGATTCAATCTGGAAGGACTGCTGCTTCCTTGTTTTCATAGGCACTAAATCTTGACAGAAATAATGAAGTTGAATTAGTCTGTCTTGTGTTACTGTAACAAACTACCTGAGGCTGAATAACTTATAAAGCTTATGCTTATGAAAGTTCAATAATGAAGAACTGCATCTTGTGGTGGCTTTCTTGCTGGCAGAATTCCAAAGCAGTGCAGAGCATCACTTGGTGACAGGTAGTGCACGCATTTGTCAATACTCTGAATATTCCCACTCTTCTTGTAAAGTCACCAGTAATCACTCATGGGGGCTCTACCTTGATGATCTTATTTGTGTACTAATCACTTCCCAAAGATCCCACCTCTGAATAACTTATTAATTGGATTTTCTGCATCTCTAGTAGCTCAGAGTGGTAATTAAATTTCAACAAATAAACCCTTGGAGGACATATTTAAACCATACCTAAACCATAGCAGAGGTAACACTTTAATTTACATATTCAAATATATCCCTGAAGTTTTTATATGAGTTTACACAAAAACTAATAAAATATCAACCACTAAGACTAAAATCTTGAAAGAACGTTCTAGAAATTCACATTTTAGTCTAATGTTTACTCAGCTATATCTATGTGTACAACATGCCTTGGCAATCTAATATCAATTTCCAGTGTCTCTTCCCCAGGGAACAAATGAGACTCTGTAGTTGATGGATCAAAGAGAATAGCTTCTGTTCTTATCTGATCTGAGTCTTCTTTGTTGAGATTTTTGTCTGACATCCTGTGATGTTATTATCTAAGCTGGAGCATTTTTTCCTTGTTTCATTTGCAGGACATCTTTACCTCACCTTCCATCATTCTCTATCAACTCATTTCTTCTCCCAACTCTCACCTTGACTCTGTATTCTCTTTCGTTCTCTGCTGCGATCAGCATTTCTCATGCTGTGAAGATAGATGAGGAATTTTAACTTTTTTCTTTGTGGAAAAGTCACTTCTTTCTTGAGGTATAAATGAGATTTACTTTCTTCGCTTTCTCCCCTTCCCAAGGCAGATATATGTAATACAAACGATCTCTCCTACCTCCACCTCAAAAACATTTGTAATTACATCAAATACAATAACCTAAGAAAGGTTACTCTTTAACATTTTGAACCATAAAATAGAGGCCAGTGGTCAAGCATATTTTTTTTAAATACAGATTTTTACTAATACTGAGTTTGTGCATTAGCTTTTTATTCCTGCCAAGAAATATGTGAGATAGTCAACTTAAATAAGGGAAGATTTATTTGGGCTCATGGTTTCAGCAGGTCCAGTCCATGGTCATTACACCCGATTGCTTTGGTCCTATGGAGGCCTCATGATTGGAACACACAGTGGAGGAGGCTTGTTCATAGCAGCCAAAAACCAAAGAGAAAGTGAAATATCTTGCAGTTCCAATATCCTCTTGAAGTACCCTAACTCCCTTCCTATAGGCCTCACATCCTAAAAGTTCCACCTTCTAGCAGTGCCTTTGATTGTAGCCAAATCCTTTAGCATGTGGGCCTTTGAGGGACGTTCCATATTTGAATCACACCTCTGAGTTGCCCTGGAACACTGGAGTTAGACTCTGTGAAGGTAAGCCCGGGGAGTTCTTAAGTGTGTATGAACTCCCTGGTGATTGCTATGTGTAGCCAGCTAGATGCCGGTGTAAAAACTGTGCAAGTTTATGACAAGTGCATGAAATAGGTTGCATAAGCACACAAAGTAAGAAAAGTGGAGATAGCTTCCCTTTATTGAAACTAGGAAATACTTATTTAAAAAGCTCACATAGAAAAAGCTCCTGAAGAGGGCTAAATCAAGGCAGCAAGAGACCCATGGGAAGGTCCAAAAGTGGGCATCGATCTAAAAGAGACTCAGTCTATTTCCTGGGAAGAGGGAAGAGGGAAGAGGCCAGGCTGGCTTGCTCCAGGATTTGCATCCTCCACTCTTTTGGGATTCCCAACCTTTGGTGGGGCCATCCCTTCATTCTTAAAGCTATGAGACTAGACACAGGGAAGGGATGTGTTGACAAAAAGGAAGTTTCCAAGCAGATGAGAAGAAGGTGCCACTATCCCCAGGGGAAATTCCTGATAAATCTGTATCCCTAGTGCCCTCTGACAAATCTCCCAAAGCAAACCAGTCCTGTTCCACTTTAGAATCCACTATACTTTTTAACAATATGCCATGCCCCTTCCCTGATATTTTCATTTAACTGGTCGGGGGTAGGGACCAGGCATGGGTGTTTTTAAGAGTTCCCAGGGATTCTAAGGTATAGACAGAATTAAGATCCACTGAGCTAGCCAATGGAAACGACGATTTTGGAAATTCTTGTTTGATCTCATACCTTAATTTCCTCATCTTTTTCCTGAAGCTGGCTTAAGATTGTTCTTGGTGCCTCTGCTTCTGCCTCAGGCCTCAGGTTCTCTCTCCAAGCCTCATTGCTGCTTCCCATGGCATTTCCCTCCCATCGGTTTCCTTTCATATCTTCTCTGTTATGCTTTGATTCCTGTGGGTCCAGATCTCTGCCAAGTGACAAAGGCTATTAATTGCTTAATCAGATAAACTAATTGCTTTTAACACTACCTGACTAAAGCATGTCCTATGCAAGCGAAATAGTGCCTCAAGGCAACTAGACAGCCCCCCAGAGGAGCAGGGTCTACCAGGGGAATTTCCAGCAGGGCCAGCAGTGAACAACAGCACTTTGCAGTCTTTCCAGTCCCACTGCAGGGGTCACATTTTCAGAGACCAGTGTAGACAGAGACAAGAAGACAACCCTGTTATTATTAGCCGTATGAACCGGGGCCACTGCCCGTGTCTCTGTGATTCAAGAGTTAACAACACTTTACTTCCAGAACCCCTGTTAGGAACTTATCAAAAGGATGTTGCATATCATAGGTGTTCTATAAATATTAGCTTCTGTTGTCCCTCTTGACAAAGGTCAGATCCAAATATATCTTTTGGTAGCCACATTTCTTTTCTAATACCTGGAAATCAAATCTACAGTTAAAATCAGATCTTTCTTGCCTTGTACTTGTACAGTTTTTTTCTTTCAGGTTTGTGTGTGTGTGTGTGTGTGTGTGTGTGTGTGTGTGCGCGTGCGTGTGTGTGTGTGTGTGCGTGTGTGTGTGTGCGCGTGTGTGTGTGTGTATGTAAACTTTATATTATTATTTATTTTGCACAAACAGTTCAGTAATTTTAGGAACATTCATGTCATTAGGCAACCATCACTACTGCATCGTATACCCATATCCAGAATCTTCAGTTTGTAAACCACCTGAAACTCAGTACTAGTATGTTAGTCAGTTACTCGTCACTCAAATGAAATACCCAAGATAACCAATGTACAAGGAACACAGATTATTTTGGCTCACAGTTTCAGTCCATGGTCAGTTGGCCCTGTGGCTTTGGGGCTAAGACAAAGTAATATATTCTGGTAGGGATGAAGGAAGAGTCTAGGGTCCAAATACCCCCTTTGAGGGCAGACTTCCCAGAACCTTACTTCTTCTTAGGTCCCTCTCCTAAAGGCTGATTCTACCAACCAATAACAATAAGGCTCTAACACATGGGCCTTTGGGAAACAGTTATTGAAACCACAGCACTGGTAAGAAATAACCCTCCGTTTTCTCTCTCCATGCCTTGGAAAATCACCTTTCTACTTTTTGTTGTATGACTGTGACTACTCTAGGTACCTCTTATATATGAAATTATAATTTTTTAGATCTAAAGATTGAATTTTATATTTCTCCTGATTAAATTTTTCAATTCCAAATCTAAATCATGGATAATATTCTTGGAAAGAAAGAGTCAGAGGCTGGAGAAATGGCTCAGTTGTTAAAACACTTGCTGAGCGAGTGCTAAGTCAAGCACTAAGTACCAGAGTTCAATTCCCGAGCACCACATAAACCAGGTGTGACGGTGCCCACCTGTAATCCCAGCACTAGAGAGGCTGAGACAGAAGGACTGCCATGAATCCAAGGCCAGCCTGGGCTCCACAGTGAATTCAGGACCAGCCTGGGCTACAGAGTGAGACCCTGTCTCAAAAAAAAGAGTCGAAAGCAAAGTATTCTGTACCCCAACTTTTAGCATGATCCCAACAAATAAACCAAATGTCTTTGTCTTCGTTGTTAGTTTCAAAGCTATACCTCCACTCAGCTTACAATTGAATTCACAAGTGACTCCAAAATTTCTTCATTGCTAGGTTCTGTGGCAGAAAATAGTTTTATGTGCAACCACAATTCCTTTTCCTCCTTAGTGACAGAATCTTAACTTTTAGGTTCACTGATGCCAGTTTCTCTCAAAGCCAGATATGGCTATATGTCTCCATTCTTGTCAATGAGTTAGAAGAATTGTCTGGTGGATCTTCAGGCTAATTTTCCCTAAAAGAAACTGATTCAACCGAGAGAAGCTGGTCCCTCCTCCTTTCTGATGCTTGAAAGTAGATACAATGGCGGAGCCTGAGGCAGCCATCTTAGATCATGAAGTGACCTTGAAATTAAAGGATACATGAAGCCTGGCCTCTGCTGACTTGGAACCACAACAGCAACCCAGAGGCATTGGCTTCCAGATTTCTTATAGAGGAGAGGAATTTGCTTTTATTTCAATTAATTTTTTTGAATCCAATCCTCGTGAGGAATGAAAATCATTTTTACTTTGTTAAAATCTAAACACTCTGTATTTTCTAGATAAGGGTGAGGGGAGAAGAAAGGACAGGAGAGGAGAAGAGAGAAGAAAGAGACGAGAAGAGAAGGAAGAAATATGACAGAAAAAATCTGAAATTTTGATGAGAATCTGGGATTTCTTTCAATCTGGAAGAGTTCCATACATCCGCAGACTTTCCAATCTTTTCAAATAGCTTGAGAGGTCATTAAGAGAAGGAGAAAAACAAAAAGAAAAATTGTAAGCACGGTTTGAGTAGATCTCCTAATGGTAAGGAACTAGAAAAGCCTTTCTTTGGAGACTTAGGCCATTTCTAACAGTTTCCTTTGAAATCACTAATTATGCTCTAAAAAAGAAGGCATCATTGGAGCCAGAACCAGCAGCCAATTACGCACAAGAAAACACTCACTGTGTGGGCTGCCTTCTCTTTCTGTTCGCATAATTTCAAAATGCAATTTCTAGAATCATGCTAAATACTTGTAAACAGAGATTGGTTTAATTGCAAAGAGGAACCATTTCAGGGATGGTAATGAGAGCTGCTTCTCCTTGTTTTGTTGATAACAGAGCCATCAGTCCTCCTTGAGTTAGATTCTCAGTTTCCCTCTCTCTTCCACCCCTCAGGGTCCTCTGTAACTTTGAGGAGAGGTACTCAACTTCAGCACAAGTGGATAGGATAGTCAAAAAGAGTAGCGCTTGGATTGGAAACCAAGTTCAAATCCCAGCTATTGTACTTATGAGGCAGTTTCCATCCAAAAGTGAGTCAGCTTTCCTAAACTTCAGTTTCCTCATCTCAGAAATAGTATTGCTACACAGGGCGAGGTGTACTAACTGGGAAATGCATGTGGATAAACCATAAAGTTTCCCAATGGGAGGTCCCCATCAGCCTGGTGAGAGTAGTGACTCAGTTACCTCCTGCCTTCCCTAGTATTCTGAACAGGGTCTGGAAGATTGTAGGGGTGTGTATCATTTACACCTGATCAACAGTCAGATAATATAAACTATAAAGTGGCAATGATCTGTCACAAGACCAATGGTAACCATCTATAAAAACTATAAAGTGACAACGATCTGTCACAGGATTATTGCCACAGGTACTGCTGGTCCTGTCCTGGCACTTCACCTAGGCAACTGGCTTAGAAAGCTGTGCTTCCTGAGTCTCTGGGGCTCCTCGGGATTAACGGCAATAATACAAGAAGAAGCAAGGTCAGCACCTCTACTCTACTAATATTCCATTAACCAAAAGAGAGGACGTACGGCCAAACCCAGGGCTGGAAATTTCACTGTGCTTATCCACAAGAACATACTGCAAGACTCCATGACAAAGGAATGGATAGAGGGAAAGGCAAAGACCTGGGCCACTTATGCCATCTACCACAATGTCACACACACACACACACACACACACACACACACACACACACACACACACACAATTGAGTGCCCAGGGCCTTTATATTGAGTCACAGCCTCAGCCCATTTTTTAAATTCTTACTTTGATGCAGGGTCTCACTAAGCCAGTAGGTTGCTCATGCTGGGCTCCAACTTGCAATCCTACCCACGCAGCCTCCCAGAGTGCAGCAATTACAAGCCTGCACCGTCACATTTTCCAAACGAGTGAATACATGTACAGCTATTGAATGAACGCAGACAATTTCAAGGCGCTGGAGATTCTTAAGTCAAGCTCTCACCTTGACAGGCAAGGCTCTCTGTCTTTTTAACGCCTGTGATCCTTTTACTAATGAAGGTGGAAAACAGCTGCTACAAGGCCATGCAGTCAAAAAAAATTAGTCTACAGCTCCTTCTGCCTGTCCTCTGGCATCCCTCCCTAGCTCTCCAGCCTTCTCCTACAAACTGCTTCCCATACAGGTCTTACTCTTAAAACTGTGGTTGACCTAGACGGTCACTTCCCTTCACATGTTGAGACAATTTAAGAGGTTTGGGAAGAGTGTTTCTATCTCCTCTCATCACAGACAATTGTTGAATTCTTCTTGAGTTGAAACAAAACATGTCACTTAAAACTATAAGTATCCTGAGAACTAAAAATGGAGATTCTTGATGGTGGAGTTAGATTAGGGATAAGGACACACAGAAAAGACATTTCTGCTTCATACTGTCCTGTGTTGCTGGGGGGAAAATGACTCTATGTATGTCATTTTTGTAATAAACTTTTGAAATGGTTTAAAGATGCAGTCGGGAAATTTTCCTCCTACATTTGTGCTTCTAAGCTTTTGCAGGATGGAGCTTTGCGAGTAGGATGCAGGCATCATCTGCAGAAACGAGGCCAGGGCCTCGTCCAGCTCCAATCCAAATCCAGCTCTGTGGACACACTTGCCCACCCTACCCCTGAGACTTTCATTTTAAAAAAAAGAAAGAAAGAAGGAAGGAAGGAAAGAAGGAAAGAAAGCAATTCCTCCTTCCTCATAACAGTCCATGAAAGAACATGAAGGAAATTAACATTCTTCTCTGCTCACCTAGAAAAAAAAATGTCACTGGGTGAGTAAAAAAGTGATTACTTCCAAGCCTGAATGAACAAACTATTTTGGCAGAGGGGAACATCTTACTGTAGTACCGGTTTTGGGATTATTTTCCTTGTCTTTCCATTTCTTTCTGCCTCCTCTGGACTTCCTGTGGGACAGGGTTTGCATGACGCATGCATTTGCGGGGAGCAGACCCTGGGATATACCAGCCTCTTCAGCATTTGCAATTTGGTTTTTAAATGTTGCCGTACAGCAGGGAGGCACAGTAGGAGAAAGCCTATGAGCTAGGATTTTTTTTCTTTTACAAAATATTGTTTATTATCTCTCATGGGGGTAAGACTTGGGTAGGTCTGTTTCTGGAGTTTATTTCTGCTATAGAAAAATACAGGTAGCAAATAATCTGTCCGTGCTTTTACTTTGCCCAATGCTGGGTGGGATCGTTGGCCTCTGAGTTGCTGAGACCACTGCTGAGCACAAATGCGACAGTTTCCTCCTGGAACAGACTCCCTCCAGCCTCTCTGAAACGAAGATGGGGAAGGAATTCCAGAGTTCGTGAGCTTCTAATTTATTTCTGAGATGGAGAGTTGGTGCTGTGGGTGTACGTGCGTGTGCATGTGACTGTGTGTATGTGTTTGAGTGTGTGTGCTTCTATAGCCAAGGTGAGAACACTTGGGAGCAGAAAAATCTCCCCGTCAAATGACTTTTCCAAAGACGAGCATCATCTACCTCGTGCTCCTGTCATCCAGCCACAGAGAGCAGAACAAACCATAAACAGGAAAGCTCCAGTCCCCAATAAACGAAGACAAATGGCCAAGTGGCTCAAAGCCGCTCCAACCTTGTGTGCAACAGAGTGGGCCTGGCATGCCAGGGTGACCTTGAAACTCACAGCTCACCCCCATCTTTCCGCAACGTGATCTGGCAAGCCATCCAGCCTTGGGCTGGGTACTCATCCTCGCTGATCTGAATCTGGGACCAAGAAGAGGGTTTTGCCTCTGCGTGGCTACCAGCTCCCGACCTCTCCTCCCCCTGCCTTCCTCCTGGCTTGCTTTTCAGGGATGCTCAGTCTGTTGCAGCCTCTGCCCATTAAAGTAAACAGTGCTTTCCCGAGAGCACATCTTCGGTATTTCTGCAATTGTGCCATCGCCAGCTAATGTGTAACGCTGTAGTTTAATAGTCTATTAAAACACAGCGCTGCACATTAAAATCTCTACTGTATCACTGCAGATCTACTTAACAAAGGCAAGGTCCCCAGAAAGCACTACGTACTAGCTGAGAGATGCCGCAGCAGAGCAGGGGAAATCTCTTCCTGCAAAAAAATTTAAAGGGGAAATGGGATGGGGGAAGGGACAATAAACTCCTCCCCATGTCCTTCCTCAAATTGAGCAGCCCCTCTACTGGTCCGGGAGGAGCGAACTCTGTCGGGCTGCGGAGCGCATCTGGAAATTCTGGGAGTTTAATAACCAATCCCTTTGGACCCAATCTCATTACTCAGATCTTTATTTGGAAGAGCTTCAGTTAGCTCCTTCTCCTTCACAGAGAGAGACAGAGTTCAGGAAGCCTGCCCTCAGCTGGGGAGGACATACCGCAGTCTCCTGCCACTAAACAATTGCCAGGGTGGAGGAGGAATTCTTCCAACAGCTGTAAATCCTCCCACCGATATTTCCCTCCTTTAGAAATGACAACACATCCCCACATCAAAGCCTCTCATCAGCCGCCGAGGGGAAGAGTCAATAGTTTAACAGAAACCAAGCAATGGGAATGCAGAATGTGTGGTATAAACACCTATATGGCAAATAACCCAAATGTCACCTCGGGAGCTCCTCAGAAATACTTCACAAACCAGGACAGAGGTCCTAGGGCTGCAGCTTCTGAGAGGTCCCAAATGCGAGTGGTCAAAACACCAGCATGAACTACACGAAAGGAAAAAGGAATTTGGAGAGACAATGGTGGGGATCTGTAGGTGGGATGGACTGAACCAAAGACAAGGAAAAGGGAAGTGAGTTAGAAAACAAGGTTGAAAAAATGTAAAAGCGATACTCATATCTTGAACTGTGCCAGCCACCATGCCGCCACCCAATCACTTTCTGATGGGTGGAGCCCACCGACTCAGGATTCTCATCCATTGGATGGACCCACAGTGCCAGAGTTTTCCCCAGCTCTGTGATTCCCTGTGCTCCAAGTAAATCCATCCAATGGAGTTTGTGCATGTATGCACATTTTCAATGACCTTATCAGATTTTTGGCTCTTGGTAAAATGTTTTTTGTTTAATTAATTGAGCTTCTATGATGTCTACAAGTTTCCACGTTGTAAAGTCAGAGCATCCTTGAGTTTCTGGTAGGTTAGAACTCTATTTCTCAATTTGCTTATTTAAACTAGAAGTATTTGCTCCCTGGATGACAAACAGTTGAGTCACTTTCTGTGGGTGAGGACGCAGAAAACAGCCCTGGCTCATCCACGCCCTGCCTCTCACAGGGAGACTTTGGTGTCCTCACTGCCTTTTTTGCACAGGGAAGAAACAGAGCGTTGCCAGGTTTTTCTCAGCTTTCTCTTCTAATTTTTTCCTGAGCATGCTAGTTGAGGCAGGAGTAGAAGTAGCAGGCTTTTCAGCTCTTCTCAGATCGCCTCATGTTGTCGAACATGTGTACAGTGTGCTAACTTCCCTTCTGGCTTCTTCCTGTGACCCCAGTCACACATCATCCCCATAGCCCAGTGTCGTCACCTACCAAACTTGGCTTCATTCTCCCCCAGTTTTAGGTGCAAGTGTGTGTAGGGGTAGGAAGGCACTGGAAGACGGGCAATCAGAATTGTCTTGGTGATCTGAGGTGGAAATGAGCGGAGCCTTGTGTTTGGAGGTGGGCCTCTGGAAGGTGATTGGATTACGGGGACGCTAGCCTAAGCAAAGAGATAAACTCATTGAAGAGTTCATAAGTGAATGTGCCATGAGCAGGTGGGGCCTAGTTGGAGCAGGAGGGTTACTGTGGGTGTGGCTTTGAAGAATGCATCTTTTTTTCTGGTTCTCCTGCTCACTGTCTCTGCTTCCTGGCTGCCTTGAGGAACACAGCTTTTCTTCACAGGCCTTCTGTCATGCTTCTGCCTCATAACATTCTTGGCATAAAGCTTAGGACCAGCCTGTCCCCGCTGTTACCCATTTTCTCCTTCTACTTTGGGACCCACAGTTTCATAAAACACTGTACTACAGTTCAGGTCTAAAATGTTTCCCCAAAGGCCAAGTGATGGGTTTTGGGAAGTGACAGTGTCATAGGAGCACCAAGGTCATTAACAGATTAGATGAGTTCATAACCAAGCTATTAGGAGGTGGGTCATGAGATATGAGTTTAGGAGCTGTATCTTGTCCCTGTGTTTTTTCCCTCTGGCTGCCCATTCTCTCTCTTTCCTCCTTAGTTGCCATGAAGTAAGAAACTTTCCTATGCTTTGCCGTCCATCATGATGTTTCAGGCCTAAAAGCATGAAGCAATCCGACTGTGGCCTGAGCTCTCTGAAATCATGAACCAAAATAACCCTTCTTTTCTTTAATTTGTGTATTTCATGTATCTTGTTCCCCTAGCTAAAAGGTTGAAAAGTACTAATGCAATAAACAGCAGAGAACAGAGTGTGAAATCTTCAGTGTATGTGGCAGTGTGCTTGTGAGAGAATTGAAGAGCCATGGGGCAAAATGGCTTCCAATGTGAAGAACGATATTTGCCTTTGGTTTCGAATTCTGCAGTGAAGCTCTGGCCTGGTACCTAAGAAGACTTCGTGTCAGGGCAATGGCTCTGGTCACGTAGGAAGAGGGCTCCTGGAGGAGGAGAGGTAGGATAGGTTCAGCAGCAAGCCCAGCTTTCTGATGCCGCATCCCACCACAGCCTTTACTTATGTCTCAGGAAAGTTCCAGAGTTCCCCATTGGCCACACTCCTCGCTTTCAGCTCACCCCAGCCCAGGAGAACAGGCTAGAGGGTTTGAAAGAGAACTAGAAGGAAAGCAGGGCAAGCAGGAAGAAAATCCTTTTAAGGTAAAGGATAAACAGACTGGGAGCCAGAGCTGACTTATCCTCCCATCTCTCCACACTACAACTGGTAATTGCATTAAGTGGGTCTTTGTGTTAAGGACTCCCAGTCTGAAGAAGGAAGAGTTACACCCTCAGACCCTGGGGGAGGACTTTAAGGGAGATACTGTAGTACATCCTTATCTTCACCTCCAGCTGTGAGACTGATGGATGTTATTAAAATTCCAGAGGAGTCTCTGTTGGCAGCATTTGTAGTTTTGTAGTTTGGTGTTGATGGGGGTGTGGTAGCAATGGGAAAAGAGAGAGAAGGAGGAGAAAGAGAGGGGGGAGGGAGAGAGAGAGCAGGCTGAGAATTGCTTGCTAATTTTCTTCTCAGAATAGTGCAGGTGGAAAGGGTGATAACTGAGGAATAAAAATGCAGGATATGGAGGATTTCATGGATGCTGCTCAGGATTGTGCAGGACACGTACCATCCAAAGACCAAGGCCTAGACCACTCTTGGCGGCTAACTGCCATACAAAAATTCAGAACCACATTTCCAAGTTAGAATGATCTTGTGAATGCAGGATACATGCTTCCTTCAGTTGCTAACACAGAGTAGGGGAAGAATTTAGGAACAAAAATTCTGGGCTCAAGTCTGTCCACTATGTGAGTTTGGGAACCCCTTTTAATAACCTCTTTCATCTAGATAGTCCACCAAAAGCTTTATAGTATTGTTATTAAAAAACAGAAGCTAGTGAAGACACAAGCACTTTGTGCACTGTTGAATGCCACGTGAAAAATAATTTATTACAACCATTGCTTAACCTTTTTAGGGTCCAAAAACCTACAGATCAATTTAAATGGATGCCAGCATTTTGCCCACTTGAGCCCTTCTTGCAGTTGACTTTTAGGATTCCAGCTTCTGACCCAGGGGCTTCCGAAAGTCCTCAGCAGCCTTCACAAGGCTCTGCTGGAATAAAGCCAATGGCGTCCTCCCACGAGGTTGGCATGAGGTTGGCAGATAGATCCCAAAAGTTTTGCCCCCTACGTGAATGCCTTGGCAATGAGTCTCCATCATACTGGGGGCGGGGGATAAAACTGCTGGACTGGGACACAGCTTCTGTGGCCAGACGAGGGACAGTTGTCTGTGGAACACCCTTAAAGGAGACTCATTTCCCTTGTTTCAAGAACAGTGTCTGCTCTTGCCCTTGCCCAGATAAAAGGGGGTGCACCCCTTTGCATCCTTCCTTTTCCTTTCCAGATGCACAGTCTGTCCTGAAGGTGAGCTGAGAAACGTTGGCACCATCTTGATTTCTCCTGTGACTGGCGCTGTGAGCAGTTTTGTCTCTTTCCTGTGCACTAGTTCCCGTCTGCCTCCCTAGATTCCTAGTTCCCAGCACGGTAACACTGGCATTCTGGGACTTTATCTTCATCCTCCCTTGCTGCTCTCTGGCTCTGGGTTCTTGAGACACCAAACCAAGAGCACACTCAGTGCTGTCTCCTTGGTCTTTCATTCTGGGGACACTTGCAGTGCAACTTAGACCACCTTATTGTCCACATCTCACCCAGGCCTTCATTTTGCTTTCCTTTCTTCTCCACTAAAGCATGTTCTATGGTAGAAAAATGATGTCATGTATTGGACTGCGGCACAAACCGTGTTCCCTCTCAGATTCCCTTAGCTGTGCTGGTTTCTCCCTGCTCGCTTTCTCCTTCTTGTTAATGTTTCTTTTCTTTCTTTCTTTCCTCTTTTTTTTTGAGACAGGGTCTCGCTCTGTAGCCCAGGCTGGCCTGAATTCACTATGGAGCCCAGGTTGGCCTTGGACTCACGGCAACCCTCCTGCCTCAGCCTCCCGAGTGCTGGGATTACAGGTGTGCGCCCAGCTTATGTGGTGCTGGGGAATCGAACTCAGGTACTTAGCACCTGACTTAGTGCTTGCTCAAGCGCTTTAACCACTGAGCCATTCCTCCAGCCCTGTTTCTTTCTTTCTTTTTTTTTTTTCATGTTATCCCTCCACCTTTTTTTAAAGATGCTTAAGTCAGACATCAGTCAGGCTTTAGTCTACAATCAGTAGGATCACAGAAAGTATGGAGACATTTGCAAAGAAGCTTTGAAGCTGTGAAGAAAAATTGATTTTGATTCTCTGTACAGTTGGAGTTGAGTGAACCACTGCCATGCAGGGCCTGGGATCCGGTTTCCTGAAATGAGGACCTGAGTTACACAGTCTGGGAGGACAGAGGAACAGCTCCCCTGGGAGGGAAACTCGGCAAATGCGAGGTGGGAGACAGAGGGTGCTGGGCTGCTCAATCCCGCTCCTGGCCGCCCCCCTGCGCACTATTCAGGGACGGGGTATGTTTCTCCTTGCAATCTTTCTAAAGAAGTTCTGTGTCAAGTAGACGTATTTGCTAAGCTACTGGGCGTCCTTGAGTAGCACCAGTCAGAGTGGAAGAGCATTGTGCAAACTCTTTCCTCCCTTGACATTAATGCGGCTCCCTGTGACCTTCATCCTTGCACCTCTCATCTCTTAATCCTTGCGCACTCTCTGTGTTCCAGAGGACCACGACTAAGAGGTCATTGAATTTTACCCTGGAAACAAGGTACAACACTCTCTTTAGAGGTCTTTAAGATGTCTCCAAGTGTGGTCTTCATATTGGCTAAGCATTAAAGATAGGATGTGAAGAAGAGAACATCAGAGTTAATGAAGATGGGAGACCAATGACCCTGCCTTGCGACAACAAGCACTCACAGTTGGCCTTCTTTTCCCTGAAGAGAAAACTTACTTCTCTCTATGCAAAATCTAAGCCATTTTGCCAGCAGGGAGCCCTAGGATGCCGAAAACCTGGTGGGGTGGGACTTGGGGAGAACTGCTTGGCAAGTTTTCTCCAAGCTGAGCCCAGATTGGGAAAGGGTCCTTTCTGC
>PVKB01002451.1:0-101989 GCA_004027205.1 Ctenodactylus gundi
AAAGAAAGAAAGGTCCATGGGTTGTGAAATAATGCTATTAGAAGCTATTAAAAAAATCTTGAAATTTTAGAGGACAAAATAGACAACTAAAATCTGGGGACAAAATAGTGGAGAAAATATCTACATATTTGAGTATCTTTCTAATAGAGCTTCTAGAATACCAAAAAAGTGAAGCAGGAAGAAAGATTGACATGAGTCTAAGTCAAGAGATTCCTAAAAATTATATATATATATATATATATATATATATATATATATATATATGATATTCCATATTGAAAGGCCATTTCGAGAAAGCCAACTTAGTGAATTAAAAGATCATTTTCAACTTTGTAACACCAACGATAAAAATTTCAGACAGTAAAAATAAAGCATAATTAGATATAACATTTGTGGTATGTGTAAGTATGTGTAAGTATGTCTTCAGAAACATCTCAATGTGCTTCATCTCGTCGGATAAGAACATATTTTTTCTCATATTACTGAACATGTCATGAGCTGTTGTGCTAAAATTGAGTAAAAAAATGACAATAAATACTTAGGATTTTAAAAGGAGTGTCATAAAACAAGTTCAGGTTTCTTAAAGAGAGTTCACATTACAATGTTCAATGTGAGATACCTTTCTAAGTATGTAACAGCTTTATACTGATCTGAGGGTAGCAGAACACAAGTTAGTATATTGAAAATCAGTATTATACATGTCCCAAAATATTAAACATCATAGTTTTAAAAAACATAAATAGCAGAGATTTCGAGTCTTGACCACCAAACCACACTGGATATTGCGTCCAATAATCATGAGCTTCAGCATAAAAGAGGAATGTCATTCCTGAAATCAACCTAAGAAGAGGCAATTGAAAATATATTTATTATATTATTTGATTCATTACTGTGTCATGTAATATTTGTAATAACATATCAGAGACGTAGACTCCGTTTCCAAAAAAAAATTTGCTAAAGGTCTCACATGCCTTCTAGTTTTTTTTTAATTTCTTTTTAAAGAAATGAATTAGGTGTGGAAGATTAATATGTTAAACACCTTATGGTTTCTTGGACTTGGAAAACCCAGAACAGAGACATTCTTTGGAACCCTACGAAGTGATAGCCAGAGCCGGGGGAAGGGACAGGGGGGAGGTGGGAGGGTAGAAGATGGGAAGGGATTGTGAAGTCGATGTGATACATAGATGTACGAAACACCCAAATTCACTGTAAATACTATGTATTACAGTTGTATATTAATAAAAATAGTAGGGGAAAAAAGAAAGCCATCTCTTTTGTTTCCTCTATCTTACATCTACTTTACACTGACTGTATGCCCTGATACCAGGAAATAGGGAAAGGAAATATGTTTCCCTGTTCACTTGTATTTCATAAAGAATTTGCTTTGATGGACTCTGAGTTGTGTGAGTGTGTGTGTGTGTGTGTGTGTGTGTGTGTGTGTGTGCACGCGCGTGGTAACTTTGTCAGAATTTAATCCTTAAATGTATCACAGGAGATTGCATCGCCAGGCTTTCTATAGATATAACATCATAAAAGTGAGTTTTGAAGGAGAAATAATCTTTATAGTGTTATTTACTGCATGCAATGCAGCTCAGTGAATAAATTGCACACATATAACAGCTTGTCACATAAAAGAGAATCTCTGAACAGAGCAGAGAACACTGCCCTTGCGTGCTCAGCACTAATCCTACATGCTTTTTGTGTTTGTGCCAAAGTACTTTTGGTAATATTAATTGAGGGGAGACATGTAGTATTTTAAATGGAGTCATGGGAATTTATCCCATTACACAGCTGAGTAACTATACAAAACATCCGTCACTACTGACCACACCATCGAATATTACATCCAAGATTACAACCCAAGATGTTGCCTTTATCTAATCATTGACTTTACATTTACCTCAATCTATTCCAAGACAAGAAATGAAATTCCTGCTTCAAAATTACATTTCCAGCAATTTCTGATAAAGGAAGAAGATGAACTTTGAATAGAGCAATTGTTTTCTAAATGGAATTTTAAGACATGGTATACTGGGTCTTGAGTTCATTGATTTGTATTAGGCCAAAAAGCACAAGTTTAAAGGAAATCTCTCTCCAAAAGAGAGGAGAGGAAAGAGATTGCTTGTTCCCTGAATCGGAGGCCTCGAGCCAAATTTAAAAACCTGCTCACAGAGCAAATTTCTTTTGATTCTTTAAAATAAAATTTCAAAATACTACAAGCACAAGGGCACTTTATATCTTCTGGGACATTGTGAAGAGAAAAATGCATTAGCTCAGTAGATGGTTCAAAGGATTGGAAATGGGATATAAGACCTTTCACCCCTGGGTTACCATTTGATGAATGCAGCTCTGCTTTAAAGTGATCATAATTCTTTTTACTGTGTTATACTGTGATCTTCTAAGGGATGGTCATAAAACTTCACCAAAATAGAAATCCTTGCCTGGTCAGATAAGAAGATATTAAGGAGATATTTAAAGATCAGATAACTTGATTTTGAAAGGTGAAATAAAGATGAGCTAGTAATCTATAAGTATTTGTTTTCTTATCATGAACTATATTGACATTTATCCCTAGCCATTTGTTAATTACTAGAGCATACATACATACATGTAGCCTTTAACTATTTTATCCCCAGCTAAAATAACTGTAGGTAGTCATTCCGATTATTAATTCAAATATATTGTTATTGTCACTGCATTCTTTGCTTCAGTATTATCCTGTGGAAATATATTGTATTAATAATTTTATTAGGTTTTATATTTCCATATTAAGGAATTAGTATTACTATATTTTGCTACTGAGTACTTTGCTTCATTGTTACTCCATGGAAATAAGTTGTATTAATCATTTATTTTAAAATTTTAATCTTCATCTCTTAGTTGAGTTAATTTTATGATTTTCTTCCCTTTTGGCAGAAAAAGAAAAGCAGGTAAATAAGAATATGAATAATTTATTCATAATTTTTAAAATGATAGCCTTATCACTAAGAATTATAAAAAGCATATTCTTCTTTACGTCATAAATGCTTTTTACACTTGCTGTATGTCTCTTATAAAATGCTTTCTTTAAACTTTAATTTAATTTTAAAAATATGTAGCAGTCATCAAATGTTTGTTGTCCATGACTGGACTCGTTTCTGTTTGTGGAATTCAACAGGAGAGTTGTATTAATGTACCCACAATGTCATACCAAGCAATGGAGCTCTTAGGGGCACCCAAAGGGACAGCCTAGTGATCATAAATAAAATAACTGATTTTAAATTGGTAAATGAATTATTATCAATCATTTTAGACTTAGGCATTTAGAGGTTCAAAAGTGGGTAAAGATTTCCATGTAATTCTAAAGAAAAACTCGGTGGTATTACTTTCACACTTTACAATGAAAACCCTGCGTAATGACATACTGATAATGTGTCTACCTCTCACCTATCCAGCCTCCAGTGCCTAGAATTTTCTCCTTCTCTTAGTTTTTCCCTTTAAAATTTCCTTCACTCTCCTTCTTAGCTCTTGAGTTTTTCTATCAACTTCTAAAAGAAAGTCAACCACAATTTCAACCTTCTTACTTCTATACTGTTGCTTCAGGTTTCGGAGGACACAGATGATACACGATTCATCAGCTGTGAAGACAGACATTGAACATGACAATTCTCTTTAAGCTTGTGTCAATAAAATACATTCCTTAAAAGCCTTAGCACAAAAATAGACTGGAATATTCCATAAATTTTAGTTAACGATTGTATATTTAATGTTCAATAGTCAAGTCATAAATTCAAACATGGTAAAATATATGAAGACCATAGACAGCCTGAATATGGTGATTTCAACTTATTATTTTGTAATTTTCCATGAAATATGGATTCTAAGTAACACATCACGTGTAAAAATGGACTTGTTAATGTACAAATATGGAACTGAATGTAAAATGCTATATCTTATGATATCGCAATTAGTACAAATATACTACATATAAAGCAACTTCATGCAAAATTTCTGATGTAACAGTTTATATAGAATATAGATGTGTGTAAATATATATGTATAACATATGTGTATTCAATATCTACAACACACACATATATACCTGTATGTTTGTATATTCTACTGACCAATATATTAAAATACATCTTTCTAGCATATTCTATATGTAGTTCCTTGAACTGTCTTCTTTTCCAGATACTTCTGAGAACTGTTTTGATACCCCTTTAACAACAATTTCTGCTATAACTATTTGTATTTCCAACAGTAAGAATGTCAAAACAAGTGCTTAATTGGGTCCTAACAAGGGTCATGGACTTTAAATAGATTACCTCATATAATACTTGTGTCAACCCGTAATACAAACAAATTGTGAGGTAAAGGTTTTTAAGTAACTGAAGAAAATGGTAGCTACTAGTCAAAGTTGTAACAGATGACTTTGAAACAACTTTTGTGCAGTGGAAAGTTACTTACTCTTCTGGTCTAAAATCCTCTAGATGTGGCATTAAAGATAAATGCAGAGAATAATTACAATAAAGTACCTCTGTAAAGCACCATTCATATGAATAGCTCAGAGCACTTTGCATTGCATTACCTCATTAATCTTTGTGGTATCCTACTGAGTGAATGTGGCAAGGATTTTATTTCAATTTTATGGATTTTTTTTTAATATGAAGCAAGATCTTTGACTTGCTGTCTCTGTAGCATATCAATAACTATTCAAATTGAGAGGGGGCAGGCTTAGATTTCCTATTCCAAAATAATTCCTTAAATTTTTCTCTTAGCTAATAACTCTCATTGAGAATGTATTTTACACAGTCACTAAGTCTAAGGTCCTTAAAGAAGCCCAGCATTTGAGAAAGGTCCTAAACATCAGGGTTAAGCATTTTGCAATGGAAATGATAGACACTGAGAGCCCTAGGAAGATTTGAATTGAGGGAGGAGAAATAAAAGCTGTAATCAGGTAGTATTAATATTTAAGCAAGTAAATACGTTTTTCTTCAGGTTTTTTTTTTCCTACATTGTGACAGGGTGTAAACAGATCATAAGAAAGCAATATGTGGTTGCCATAATTGTGTTTATTTTTACCTATTCTTACATAGCTAGCTTTTCATTATTTTTAATTACATTATCTTGCATTTTCTGTATTTATGTCATCCTAAAGATCTCCCAACATCTCCTATGCATTACAAGAAAATATTTCTCTTGACCTCATCTGGCTGGCTACTCAATGCGCTTGGCAAATAAGCTACCGTTTCTCAGTACCTTTCCTTCGCTTTTGGCTTATTTTCAACTCTTCTCACATAAGTGTTATTTGTACATCCCAAGTATGCAGAAAAAAAATAATGTTTTTAGGTGAAGTGTGTGTGAATGTGTGTGTGTGTGTGCGCGCCTGACTATGTGTATGCTCTTGTTTTTGTTTGTATTTATTCCTACATTTTTTATATGTAGATATGTAGTGAGTCCTCTCAACTTGAAGATTTTTGCCATTTTTAATAGCATGAATTTTTCCTTTTTTTTTTTTTTTTAGAAATAACTACTCTTTTTCTGTTTCAGTACATGCAACAGACCTTCAGGTCTCCAAAATTATCAACTTTTTTATTGTGCTTTTCCAAACTCTAGTTTTACTCAACTTGTCATTACTATTTCAATATTTCTAATTTTCCTCAGTTATTTCTTTTTCTTATATTTTGCCGTATTTATCAAAATGAGTATTTTTCTATAATCATAAAGTGTATAGGGTTTTTTCCCCCCCTGATATTGATCAGCCATCATTTTCACTTTCCTTCCCCATGTGGAAATACTCCTTTCAACTCATAAGAGTGAGCTGTCAGGAACTCCGCTATTACAGAGGACATATACAAAGTCGTTAAAATTGTGTAAAGACTCTTCTGCATGGTACAGATAATCAATCATCTTGTTTATTCAAAGATTTTTGGCTCAAGCTGATTGGACGATGAGTTTAAAGAAAGACAAGTCTGTAAGTTTTTCTTCTATTTGCACACACTGGTAAAGAGAGGGTGAGTGGACAAGTGTGTATATTCCAACTCCAGCCTCCTCAGCCTCTCGTTCCAGTTGATATTTTTCTTGAATTCAGAATCTGATAATGTTTTTCATGACCGTTCTTCCCAGTTCATTGCTACTAATAACTTTTTTCTCAACTTCCTATTCTTATTTTTCAGGTTAATTATCTTTATGGATATTTTTGTCTTCAAAAGAATTTTAAAATTTTTATTGACTCATTTTTAATTATATATTTATTGATTGAAGAATGATCTTTTATGTTTTACTATTAGTTTAATTTCTTTTGTCTTACAAATATATATTGCAGTGGTATACATATTGTGGTAGAATAAAAATGTGTGCTCGCTATTTTCTATGATACAGTCTTCAGTATTATTTCTATTTCATTTTTCTATATTTTTAAAAAAGTTTGAAAACTTCAACTAAATTACATGATAATTTTTGACCTGCTTACTGTGATATCTTATTAACAGAATTTTTGGTTTTAGTGTGTTTTTACAGGAGAGAGAAGATCATTTGCCTTCTTACATCATGAATTGATATCTTTTTGTAATAAGTTAAATAGCATAATCAGAGATGTATTTTGGAAAAAATCATAGTTATAAGATGGATTGGACTGAGTATAGAAAGATATTATTGAGATTGTTTCTCATCAAAAATAAAAATAATAAATACAATAAGGCAATGAGCAATGCAAATGTAAAGCAATACTACTATTCCAAAGTTAAATTTTTGGAATCTGATAATATTATCGGTATACTTCTGAACCAGTTTTGCTCTTTGTAAGTCAAAGAAGCTAAGGAAAAAAATTTAAAAATATTGTGTAACATAAAATAGAAAAGGCTTACTTGATTGAAAACCCAGTTTAGAACTGGGCCTGGTGGCACAGGCTTATACTCCTAGTACTCTGGGAGACTGAGGCTCGATCAACCTTGTTCGAGCTCAGCCTAGAAAGTTTAGGAACTTAATAAGGTCGTGAGTCAAATTACAAATTATAAATGGGGAATGGGACTATATCTCATGGCAAAAATTCTAGGCTCAATCTCCAGGAGTGTAAAAATAATAACAACAATGTTACTGTGAAAAATAACTTTCTATAAAGTATTTAAAGTACAGTTTAGTACATTATTATAAAGTAACCTTCCTTTGCAGTTATTATGAGAACCTACAAAAATCCTAAAACTACATAGTATAAAACACTCATTCACTATAATTATAAATTCACAAGCCAGGAAGTCGGACAGAGCACGGAAATGGGCTTTTTGCTCCAGCGTGTGTGGCCTCCAAGCAGATGTTGGAAGGTTCATTCACCTAGGAGTCTAGTGATCCATACTAGCTTTTTTTGCGGCAAGTCTCAGTTCCTCTCCACTGTGGTCTGTCCATACAGTCTCTTCCTAAGATACTTTGAACATCCTCATCCCCAGTAAATAGATTCCAAGGACAACAGTGCTCAAATAAAAAGATAGAATCTCTATTCAATTCTTCACCCACTTTACTCAATGTGCTATTTCTGACCTGTCATAGGCATCTCTTTCAAATTGACAAGTGTTGATCAAACAGGACCATAAGGGGACCATAGAAGGTTGTGTTGCTGCCTACAGGATGCACAAATCATCCCACCATCCATGTGTTCAACCACCGAGATAAGAATTACAACACTGACAACAGGGTATATTATACCATGTGGTTTTTTTTATCTCAAATATCTGCATTTCCATAGAGTCATGGCTGTCCTGATGCTTTTCATAACATTCTATTTTTCATAATTTTGTTACTTTTGTTTGTCTTCCTAAATGTTGTAGTTTAGTTTTGGCCAGATTTGGAACCATATGTATACGAAACCATGCTGCAAAATTATTTTGTGTGCTATGTTTCTCAGTCAATATTAGGCATATGAGATTGGTCCATTTTCTTGTTTTTTGTTTGAATCGCTGGTATGCACACTAAAAAGCCAATTAAATACTACGATATAACCAATCAAGCGTAATAACATATCAAGTGTTTCTAAGGATGTGGATTATTACATATACACATATTACATATACACAACAACCTGTTCTCTCTTCCTTTTCCAACTAACTTTTCTCACTGTAGTCAATGCCTTTCACTTCTACCCAAAAGTACGTTAAATTTTAGTCACCTGTTAATTTAGTTCTAGCGATTTCTAGTAGTATTGGAAAGATATGTGCCAAAAGTCTATATGACATTTCACATGAAATGTTCTCAATAGCATCATCCACAATGTTAGAAATAATTCAGATCTTGATTTGTGCTAGAGTTCATGAGTTATTTTATGTGCATGAGTTGAGCGCAATACTCTGATATAAACATGCTACTGTATTCTTTTGTACGTATTATTCAAAAATAGTCTCAGCACCAAAATCCAGGTAGTGAAAGAAAACAGACCAGAAAAGAAGAAAAGCAAGAGGAAAGATAGTTACTTAAATACAGCCATTAATGTATTAGTTTAATATTAATGCATCAAAATTAGCAACAGAAAACTCTTCAAAATGTGTGCATATTTACTTGTTTTCATACCTTATAAGACTTACAAGTTCGTACAGCAAGTAAGAACTAACTAGTTTTCAACATAACCACTTGAAAGATTACAATCAATTATACTCCAGAAATGTTTTCCTTAGTTTTACTAAAAATAAGATACTTTTGTTAAATACTTGAGTGTGAAACTCAGCTTTTTAGCTCTACTGTTGTCACAGTGAAGGGCTCAAGATGGCTTCAGTATTTGACATTTTTCCCACAAATCCATTGACAGTGATATTTTTACATATGTTGAAGTAGCACTTGGAAGGAGAGGAATAAATTCTCATTAACAACTAATGAAACCTCTGCTTATTTGTTTCTATTCTGCTTACATGAATAAGATAAATAAATACTTGTAGATACGGAACAGCTCCTATAGTATCTCAGCATATCCACAGCCCTATGCCCATTGTTATATATGTGATCTAGTTGAGTAAGCTGAAATCAGATGCTAACATCGTACAGGAATTTTTAAAGAACGCTGTTTGGTTTTCATCCAATGATATTTTCATGCATTTTAGATAAAAGTGATACTAAAGTATTTTGCCTAATCTTCTCTTTTGTCAAAGAAAAAAAGTGATTTTCATTCTTTTTACTCCCAACAACTTTCTCATGGGGACTTACTCCGCGCAGCCTTCCTTCTAAAATCCTACCCAGTTAATTACAGCCTCTGTTTGTGGCAGCTGCAATCTCCTCTCGTTTCTCATCAATTAATCGTCCCATCTTTTTCTTCACCTTCTATCTTGTTTCTTTATTCCTCTTTCTTCAAATTCCCTAAATGCTCATTGACGACTCAAGACAGTAAACAGTGAGCTTTCCAACTCTTTACTTTCTTCCAAATCTGTGCTTGTCGAAGTAAATAAGGGTTGTTTTAATTGCCTACAACAGTGATCTATTTTTTTTCTTATTGCAATGTGTCATTTAAATATCTCATTCAAATATCGGTCGCTCATGAATGCGTTATCGATGGCCTTCTATTATAACACTGCTGTAATGCTATCTTTTGGCTATCTTTAACCATTTTGAGCTTTCTTTCTTCCCCCCTCTTTCCTGTTATCTCTGCTCTGAATACATTATGCTTATGACTCCTTCAGCTCCTCCTTCTCCCTTTCTCCTCATCCAAAAGTGATTGATTATCTATTCCTGTAATTCACTACAACCACAAAGTAGCAACTAGTAACTGTCTGGTAACTCCACTCATGGCCATGGGCTGAAGCCAAGCATTTAACATTGTAACCTGTATCAACCTATCCACATGCACCACACAGAAATATTAAACACAGACCTATGTTAACTACAGTCTTCCTCTATATACTCAATTTTTTTCACACATGCACAAATTTTGGAGTCCAAGAAGAATCTGTTCTTTTTTATTGAATCCTTCATTTTCCTCTTCACCCATTCTCACCTTCTATCTTTTAGGGTCTGAAATTTCTACCTCTAAAATATCTCAGAGTAGATAATTTGTCTTCTGTGTTCAAAATACTATCATTATTGCCTCATATGGTAAATGGAGCACACCAAACTCACTCCCAATGAATTATTTTGAGTGAATAGAAGCTATATCACACACTTTCCAGAAGATATCGCCACTGTTGAAATTTACAAGCTTCTAGTGCCTCTTCCCTGGACATGGTAACTTGTTCTCTTGTCATTTTCCAACTAACTTTCCCCACTGTAGTCCATGTTTTTCACTTGTTCAGAATTACATTCTCTATACTTTCAATCTCTCTCACTTTTTCTCTCAAGAGACAGTTTTTACAATAATGTTTAGATGTGTATTCTATTAAAAAAAAGTTTTTCCAACTCCTCTGACCAAATGGGAAACTTTCGTGTACAGCCTAATACAGAATGAAGATCTTCCTCTTTGTACCCCAACATGACTTATCATTGTTAACAAGAAAATCTCTAAAGATATCATTTTTTTTCAAGTTTTATAAAAGAGCTAAAGAATCTAGCAGTATTCAAAAAGTAGAGGGGTTAGAGTTTCACCCAGATGTGGGCAGACAGTGCTGTATCTTGACTGATTACGACTCCTTTCCTTTCCACGTTAGAGCAGGGTGTCGTGAGTTGCTTGCCTTCTGTAGACATGACCTGGCCAAGTGGCAGCTGGTGATTGGTAGAAGCTCTCTATTGCCATTAAATGCCTGAGATAGCTTTTTGTGGAAAGGACAGACTCTTAAGACAGGTGACAGCGTGTTCATATACCAAGGCTACAGTTAACTATATAGGAATTCAAAATACCTAGAAAACCTCAGGCCAATTTTAGTTGAAATTTGTATTATTTTTATCTCTTTCATATGTTGCCATGACCTAAATAGCTTTCCTCATGCTTTTCCATCTCAATGCCCAAGAAAATAAAGTTGTTCTGTTTCCTTGGTAACTCGTGTTTGTAGCTACAGCTCTTTAGCCCAGCCATGTTCTTTTTCTTGCCTGACAAACCTTAATTTATCTCTGGCATCAAGCTCTTTCTACACCAAGCAGAATAATCTTTTCAGAATACTGTAAGCAGATTTTGTCATTGTTTTCTTCTAAATTCCAAGGCTGGTTTTTTTTTTCTGTCAGTATTCTACTCTTTACTACTTGGTGGGAGAATTATTTAATTTTATATTTTTTCATAAGATTACTACCTTAAGAAAATCTAAAAAGGTTTATTTCTTAGTTCAGTTACATGACTGTCAGCATTGTGACTTTCGATACATTCTTGAAACAAGTTTTATTTCCAACATTTTCTTTGTAACTCTGAATTCCACTTTTAAATTTCTATATTCTACTTTGAAATGCATGATCCAAACCATGTTTATAGTAGAAACAGAAAACATAAGAAGACATGCAATCTGTGTTTTTAATTCTATATTTTAAAGAAAATATTAAAGAACATACTTCATGAAAACAAAAAACTTTTTATGTTTTGGCAATTTTGAACATACATTACATTATGCTGAAGATCTTATCAATAAATCACTTTTGTGAAGTTATTAGTTGCACTGTTATTTTTAGCAAGTAATATTGAACCTAAAGTGTTTTTTAAATGTAGAGTTTAGAAAAGTCCTACAATTGAAAAATATACATTATCATTTCTTCAAAATTAATACTAAAATACAGGAAAATAGATCATAATATGTTAGTATCTATAAGGATAAAATATTTCATCCTTGTCTTGCAAATATATAGAAATTAATTCAGAGAATGTTATAGTTTAGTTCTGGAATGTCCCTCAAAGACCTCATGCATTTGGATTTTGTGGAATAATTATGGAACCATGTGCTGTTAAGAAGCGAGATCTGGGCAGAATGGAAGGAATTCTGGGGCTTAAAAACCTGGGGCAGATCACTGGGACATGACCTAGAAGGTTATGTGGTATGTTGGCTTTATTGCTTGTCTGGTTTCCTGTCTGCCAAACTTTAAACAGTTTTTCTTTCTTCCAACTCTCTGCCATGTTCTCCTACTATTGCCAATTGCCCATGAATAAACTGAAACATTCAGATACTTGGAACTAAAATAAACATTTCATTCCTTAAATTGCAGATGCCAGGTATTGTATTTAGGGAATGAAAAGGCAACTAATACGATAACTGGTACCATAGGGATGAAAATATTGCTGTGATCTTACCAAACAATTTGGCTTAAATGCTTTTAGAAGTGATTTATGGGAAGATTTTTTTAAAAACTTTGAAGATACCGGCTAGAAAAGACAAAGAATGTTGTGATCCAAGCTTGATGGGAGATTCTGGGCAGAACTCAGAAGATCAAAAACTGATAGGTGTGGATGGCAACAGCCAGACTCAAGAGGTTTCAGATAGGAAGAAGAATCTTGTTGGCTACTCATCTAGAAAAAAAAGTAGGCTTTATGCCTTTCCTAATTCTTTGCCTGAAACAGATCAAGGACAGTGGACTACTTAATCTGGCAGAGGAAATTTTGAGGTAGCCTAATGTTCACACTGTCACACAGGTACTGATTGCAGCTCTCAGCCAGCTCTACAATGAAAAGAAAAAGAAAACAGCAGAAGGAAAAGGATGTAAAAAGTTTGCAGTTTTGCTAGACTGTCAGGAACTACAAAGGTGGGGCAAAATGGAGCATGACTGTTAAAGAAATTAGCATTGAAAAGAAGCCAGAGTGGGGAAGTACTTGTCTCCTTGACAAGATATGTAGGTGCACAAAATGCTAAACTTAATTGCAAATCTCAAATTTTGCACTTAGACATATCAATAAAATGGGGTGGGGGGGGGGCGGGGAAGAAGCCAAGTAGTTGGAATCTGGATAAAAAAAAAATGCCTGTGGGTAACTCGGCAATCAGCAAGACTCTTTACCAATTAGAAGGTGGAAGGACAACATTTTTGCTTTGAAAAGAAAACACCAGGGTATTCTGCAGGGCTACCCAGGAAAATGAATCCCAAATATTTCAGTCATCCAAAAACTCAGAGGTTTCTAAGATCACTATGATACTACGGGGCCAGACTACTGCTCAGTCCAGACTTCGCTGTTACCCATGTGAGGCTGGTTTCACAGACATGTGAAATGTAAGAGTTATGGAATCATGAGGGCTTCCACTCAGATTTCAGAAGAAGGCCTTGGAGGAGAGGCAGTGTGTACCTGCAAACAAAGTACATGAAATTGTGAAGGAGAAGCCTAAGATGCAGTGGGGATCTCAGTACCTTGGAGACTCTGGGAACATGGTCTGAGGAATGCTGCCGGTAGTGAGTAGAGCCAACGTGAAAGAAAAGCAATGAAAATCACATCCAGAGAGAGAGAGGGAGTGTCACAGGGGCAGGGCCACCTAAGCCTTTGGAACCCATAGTTTGCTCCAGTGCAGTCCAGATGTTGTATACACAGCTGCCCAATTTAATAAAACTGCAGAATTTGGTTTTTATTTTGCTGCATTTTGCTCCTACTTTAGATTAATTGTTTCTATGTTTCTATTCTACCCTGTCAAATGAGGGTTTTTACCTTGTGCCATTGTATGTTCTGTATGTTCGAAGTCTTTAATTCTGCTCCCCCCCCCCCACACACACACACACCAACACCACCACCATCAAAGGGACTCAAACTGAGTTTGCCTTGATTCTCAGAGAAGACTTTGGACTGGAACTGGAACACTTTAGAAGCACTGGAACTGTCAAGGGCTAAGTGAATTTTGCAGAAAGAGGTTGACATGAATTATTGGAACCAGTTGCGGAATGTTTTAATTGAGATATGGAAAGCCTCCCAAAAGACTCACATTTTTAGATCTTATGGAATACATACAGATCCACGTAGTGTTAAGAGGTGAAGCCTGATTGGAAGGAGTGGAACACTGGGACTTGACCCGGAAGAAGTGATCACTGAGACATGACCTAGAATGGCACGTGCTAGCTCTACTCTTCCCGGCTCACCTTGTTTCTTCTCTGTCATGCCGTGAACAGCTTTTCTCGCTGCTGGACTTCTGCTATATGCTTCCTTCATTGCCAGCCACCCATGAACGGACTGAAAACTTCTGAAACTGTCAACTAAAATAAATCTTTCTTCCCTTAAGTTGTGAGTATCAGATATTATGCTCAGAAATGAAAAAAAAAATAAGATAAGGAAGGGTTCCTCAAGCAACAGCAGCTTGTGGAGAAGAAAGATGTTTTGTAAAAGAATCTGATGATTAGACCAAGAAATGTTCTTTTTTCGGGTAATCCCAAGTAATTGTGCAGTTAGTAGCCAATGTGCAAATCAAGATGTATATTCCAAGTTTTCACTATTTCAACCCACATGTAATCATGGTCTAACCAACGGTCCCACAAAAGACCTGCCAGTTCACTCCACACGGATCCCTCTTTACATTCGTAGGTTAAGAGATCTAAATTTCACATGGGACATTTTATGAAGAATGGTTTGGTGAAACAGCTCAGTATAAAATGATGCTAGGCTCCGGATTCACAGACAGTAGCTGTACCCAATTTGAGTTAGGAAGTTCATTGACTTAGCCCAGCTTCATAATGAACTAGATTGACCTAGATTCCACAGGCCAGCTTCACTTATCTGATGCAGGACTTCAAACATTAGTCACCTCTCTTATCTGCCTCAGCCAAAAGAAAACAATTGCAAATCAGAGAATACTGGGTGTCCTTGGAGCAGCCAACCTTTAACACAAGCAAATTCGAGGCACTAACTAACTTTTCTCCTTTTATTTGGAACATTTGGAAACGGAATCACTTAGTGGCTTGGGGATGACAATCTGACTTGAATGGCACTGATATGACTCAAGCTTGTTAAAATATTTTCATTTTTTTTCATATGAACATAACAGGAAATAGTTTATAGGGTTTCAGAGTGTGCATTCTGCAGAGAACTCTAAATTATATTGCTATTCCTTCTATATCTAAGAAGTTTACTACTCTACTGTTTAAAATTGGTCACTCTCAAAACACTTTTTATTACATGAATAGTCATACTGAAGTCATAGATCCCAGATATTTGAAATGCACGTATACTTCATATTGATTTTAAACTGGGAGGAATTTTCTGAGAACACAGACAGAGTAAATTTTGCCCTTTAACTTTTTGGATACATAATAATTTACCAAAGAGAGTTATGTTTATATACTGTGAGTTTTTCCAGGCTAATTAATAAAAGAATACTTATAATAATAAAAATACTGTAAATCAAAGCAATATCTCTGTCACATTAATTCATGTTAAAATTATGGATGATACTGTAAAAGGATAAAAGGAAAGGCAACTCTAGTAACTTAACATGCAAATAACAGTGTGCACATGAACATTTTAGCTGAGATTAGATTTTCTAATGTTAATGTCTATAATTGCTAAAAAATTCATTACATTTAGCTTAATTATTTTAAATGTAAAAGTGAAAGCACATTGGGCTTTCTAGTCCTAAGGCTGGAGTCAAAAGAACTGTTTCTAGACTTTGTCCCAGTTATCATAAATATCATTAGATTGTCTGTCCTTGAAATTTAGATTCAATTGCATGCACTGTTTAAATCTGATTTTACAAATCAAACCAGAGTAGGGAAACAAATGGAAATGCATCTTTCAGCAGCATCTTCTGACAGTCTATGATAAACAGCATCATTTACAGGGTGCTGCATCACACCATTTACATTTAGAAAGAAGAAAAATGCTGATTAAGCGTCCATTTGGCCCAGGCCTTCCAGTTCATAGTTTGCTAAGCAATTCAATCATTTTTGGTTTTAAAGCCACACACATCTCTAATCATTACACGCCAGGAGCAATAAAAGGACTAGAACGAGTGGTGCTGCTTACTCCTAACACATTATAACATTTCTGAGCCAGCAGTGTTCCAAAAACATGTGTTATTATTATCTCTCGATTGACAGCTCAGCACCCAAGGGCCTCTTTTTCTCCCCAAAGTTTGTTTTTAAAACTCACAAAAGGCACTCTTAAAATAAATGTAAAATCTTAGTTTGCTTTCACTGTCTCGTGCACTTGTTTCAAAGTTTAAAAAAAAATCAAACCAGTTTTATAATCATATGTATTTGGATAAGAGTTAAAATGAGTATTGCTAACCAGCATCAAGTTTTCGTTAGATGTGAAGGGAGTTCTATCTGTAGTCATTTGCTTTATTTTTTCTTTTGAACATATTAAGATGAGAATACTCAAAAAGTAATATCAAGGGTTTATAATATCAAGATAGAATGCACAAAGCATGAACTTCATTAGTTTGTAAGAATTTCAAATGATTTTATAAATGACTGAGTAAAAACAGATCTTCTTACTAATTATGAAAACAGTTCTATATAAAGAATTCTTAGTAAAGTGCATTGTAGATAGATTATTAAAAACATAACAGAAATGAGTATTTCTAAGCACTCTCCAGTATTTCAAAAATATTTTAACTAATAAAAATGTATACTTATGAATAACTTTATTTCCTTAGTCAGTTTTCAAGATACAATCTTGAAATTCAGTTTTAGCTAGCAAATAGAGTTGAAAACATAGAATATGTGTATTTTAAATAGATCACAAATTAGACTGGACTGTTTTTAGTCCGAAGTACTTATATTTTATTTTTATTTCAAAAACTCTTGGTGAGAAGCTAATACTCTTTCTTTATTATGCCCCATTTACTTTAATTATCCTTGCAGAATATACAGAGACAGACGAGAACACTTGTGTCTTAAATTATAGCTTATTAAAATTCAAAAAAGGAAATGTGGATGATCAATTTTCTGAGAAAAAGATTATAAAATAGGCTATGAAAAAATTTAAACCATTTGAATGTGAATAAGTCATCTTACACCGATAAAATTTTAAATCGCCTGAAGAATTCTATTTTTGTTAGTTAAGGTACATTAGAGTTTTTATGTGTGTTGTGATAGATGTGTGCATGTGGGTTCGTGTGTGTGTGTGTGTGTGTGTGCGCACGCGCAGAGAGCAAAAGACAGAGGCAGAGATGGGGGGGACAGAGGACAGTGCCCCCAATTTCCTTTAAACTCATTTGCTAGTAAGCTCCAGTTTAGAAACTCTTAATTAATCTGAGCCCAGTAATGGCTCAAGTCTAAGCCCAGAGAACTTCTAGACATATTAATTTATTTTCTTTCTGAAAGCAATTTTTTATATTACTGAACATGCATTTATCACAGGCTGTCATGAGTGGGAGGGGGAAGTCTATCACAAGCTTTTTATACATTTTTCCTCCAAGTCTTAGCTTAAGGATCACTTTTTTTTTCGAAGGCGGTTTAGTTTTCTTCCTAAAGAGGTCGTGTCTGTTAACTTTGTATTCTGACAAAACTTCATGCTTCCTCTTTAAAGGTTTTTGCAAAGCTGTACTCAAATCAGTATCTGGGCAGTGGTATAATCTCTTTTTCCTGTTCCTCACTCCATCCTTTCTGAAATAATAACACCTTGCTGACAACATGTGATTCTACATGTTGGACTTCAGCAGGACTTCACACATGAAGACGTAGAAGAGAGATGGCTCCTTGGTATACGAATCAAGAAATGAATGAATGCATGCATGAATAATGTATTTTTTGAGAACTGCACAATAGCTTTTACCTCTGTGTATAGTTCCCAGAATTGCTACTTAAAAGTTTGAATATTTGTGCTAAAAAAGTGACAATATGTTCACAGAAGGGAAGCAGGCATTTCTCCTAACAATCCTGATGGTTTAATGGGGGAACAGGTATTAAATAATTATATTACATAAATGGATGTAAAATGACAGTATAATAACTTTGTGATGAGAAGATTCCTTTGATAATACAATAAATAGTGCTATTAGAATGGATAATAGGTTGATCTCCCCAAGCCAGGGGATAATCTAGTGCAAGTTTTGGTTTTTTATGAAGAATTTAAAGTAAAGCTGGTATCTGAAGAATAGCAACGACTTAAATGGTAAGCGGGAAAGCATTTCAGGTACAGGGTATTTCATGCATAGTGGGGAAATGAATGACTGTGAAGACAGAACATCAGCCCGGAGCAGCGCCTGGGGCACAGCGAAAACACATGGCCCGTAAACGGTGAAAGCTGCAAGACGAAGCACCACAGTTAAGCTCCAGAACCTGAACCTAAAAGAGAGGAAAGCTGTGGACCTGTGCTGAGCCAAGCATGCTCGTAATTACACTTGTCTCTTGTGGTGATTCTTCAGGCTCCAATGAAGTTCAAAGAAGACAGGTAGTTAGAGATATAGCTCAGACCAAAACAGGAGGTGATGATATAACTCCAGGTAAGAGATAATAGATGCGTATCTGAATAGTACCTTCCAAAATTTCTCAAAATTATTTAACTAAGTTTCTGTTTGCCTATGTTTTTGTTACTCATCAGACTCTTTACAGCTAAGGACACGCTTTTGGTAAGGTTGATTTAAGAGCACGAGCTTAAAAATGTTTATCAATTTGTCAGACGTGCAGCAAATTTGTGAAAAGACAAGGCTAGATCTCAGAGAGAAACGTGTGGAACACTTAATGAATCATTACCTAGTGCTGAGAATTGCTTTGGAAAATTCTTTTATTTGATCTCACTTACTATTTCTCTCTGTGTGTCTCTCACAGTCTGTCTCAATTTTTCTTTCTCTCTCTTTATTCTACTTCTTGGCTTCCACAAAAGAGAAGAATTATCTGAATGATCAATAACGGATGATATATTGTACTGTGCTCTTACTAGTAATGATCACTCTGTTCTAAAAAAGAAGAGAAATTCATGTTAATACATGAATATTCTCTTTTGTACCTTCTCTAGATACTCAACCTGTCTGAGTTAATTAAACTGGCAAATTGTACATAGTTTGTCCCAACCATACCTGCTCCATTCAATATGGTGGCTTAGTGGGCACCCACTTGACTTTAGGAGCTATTCTGTTCTTATGCGAGTTCTGCTTTCACGGTGTCTTGTAGCATATAGTCAACTAAGGTACAAAGCATACCAATAGTGAGATTATGCTTTATTGTAAACAAAAAAGAAGTCCTCAGACTGGACTAAAAGCTTACCATATAATTCAATGAGAATTAAAAGTAACCATCTTCCAATTTCCTAAATTGGAAATTTTTCTTGTACTGACTATTATAATACTACTACTACGCATCTTCTTCAAGGCAGAACTCTTAGAAAGCTGGGGACACATAGTTATGGCATAGTTATGTAACTTTATGTAACCTTTTCTGGATATACTATCACCAAAGTCATGAGTGAGACCAATCTCAGCCTACCAGCCAAGCTCTGCTGGCTGCCTGTTTTATTAAAACGTTAAAACGTGGTCATACTCTTTTATTTGTGTATTATGGCTGTATGGCCTGCAAACTTAAAATATTATATTGCTATAAACAAACAGAAGCTTCTGACCCCTGAAGGAAATTAATCTTTATCCTTCATAATAAAGCACTAATTACCCAAAACTATTTATACAATACTTTGATTGAGTCATGTGACAGAAAAGGATTTGCAGCAAACTAAATTTTCTCAAGGAAATTGTGCACTTGAGCAAAATATCCTTTCTTACAGACAGTCATTATATAAAAAAAGAGTGAGACAGGCTTAGGGATTCACCTCCAAGGAGTGAATAAAATCCCAAAGGTACGTAAAAGGGCCCTTTAGGTCTCTTATTTGCACCCCAGCCCTGTTTCAAGGCATTTGCATTCTGGGGATACATTTCTCCTTTTCAATATATTCTTGTTATTTATTTATTTCAGCCACATTTTTCCGTATGCCTCAAGTTAACACTGGGTCTCTCTCTATCCTGGGAGTCTTCGCCTGAGGGACCTTGATATGCAGAATTTCCTGGAGCTGATGATAAGGAAAGGTTTCTGTAACCCGGGTAGGAAACTCCAGGATGATGTCTGGCTAGTTGCCTCTGCTAACAGCAGTCACCTAGACTGAGTGGTGACAGGCTAATCCAGCAATAGTATAGCAAAACAAAATAGAGCAAAACCACTATAAACACACTATAGATATATTTTTAAAATTCATGAATCAAATATTTTCGTGCTGACACTTTTTCAATTTAAATTAATAAAACTATCATGCAGTATGATATGCTTATAAAATAGTCTGGGATGTTTATGTAAAAATACTGTTTAATATTTCTGCAATACCAAGCTGAATTAGAATTTATGTATAGATCTTATTTTGCTAGAATAGAAAACTTAAACTATTATAACTGGACAGCTCTGGTAATCGTTAACCATAGTAAGGACTCTTCTTTCAATATGACTGTTCGCCAATAGAAATTTCTGAAACAAATTATTGCTTTCTAAAGGTCTCCCTTACTTGTTGTGTCAGCTTTAACTAAAGGATATATAAAACTCAAATAAATTAGAGTTGGTCTCTAAGTTTCTATTCTACGACATGGCAAGTCCTCCCAAAACATTTATTCTAAAGAAAAGAAGACTGCATTTCTCATGGTATTTATTTTATATGTAAGGAAAGCAGGGAGAGGATGCAAAGATAATGCCAAGTGGACCCTTAAGGAACTGAGTCTAGCACTGAAACACGGCACAGCTATCAGCAGTCCAGGCGTTCTTCGGAAATCACAATGTCAAAAGTAAGAGGAAATTGATGCTATTTTCTTCCTTTAATTTTTATTTTTTATCTGAATACTATTTGCACATACCTTTAAAAATCAAACAGTACCATAATGACTTACGATAAGAATCAAGAGTCCCTTAATCCTCCGTTCAATGGAACATTCCCCAGAGACAGCCACTTTCAATTTTTAATGGATTCTTCTGATAATTTCCAACAAATGTATAAAAAATGTCACTTTTAAAATTTCATTATGTTTTTCACTATCGGGGATTTGAACTGAGAGCTTTCCCACCGGCCCACCAGACTACATCAGGGGACTTTTTTTGAGATAATTTCCCACTCATTCACTAAATTGTTCAGGTCGGGCTCAAACTTGAGATCATTTTGCCTCAGTCCCCAAAATAGTTAGAATTACATGCATGCACTGTCATACTCAGCTACGATTGCACGTGTGTGCGTGCCTTGCTGTACTTTTGGATTTCACCCTTCCATGAAAAATAAGAATATAGGTCTTCTTCTGTCCTGTCCTTCAGAGTCCTTCTTCTTAAAACACATTTCCTAAGCCTTATCTTCCGAAGTTCATCTTCCACTGCAGTTGTTTTGTGGCTATCTTTTTTGGTGACATTAATGTCCCTTATGTTAAATTCAGGAGTGGATAAATAGTACTGAAAGCTGAGGAACAACACAGATTCGTGTTAAGTTCCTCATTTCAATATTAAACTTTCACAATCTTTTATTTTAATTTCATATTTGCTTTTCTAAAATAACCTGCAATGTATACAAAGGGCTCACAATTACTTCAACACGGTATCATTATGTTTTACCATCTTTGCCTTTCTTATATCGTCCTTTTCTTATGTAACTTCTTAAGTTAATTGATATTTCAATAGCAAATGGAAGATCATGTGTGCCCATATACATTATTATGGAAAAAGAATGATTCAAGGTCTACGGTGACTCAATATTTTTTAAAAAAAATATTTTTCTGCAATATTGAATATACATTTTGTGAGTAATTAGCACTGTGGTAAATGACAGATTCTTAAAATAATGTACATTTTCATTGTTGCTCACATTTTGTAAACTACAATAATGTTTTGAGGCCAGAGATCAAATAAAGGTTACAAGTGACATTTGGTGAGAAAATAATCTACAGAAAGTCAACACAGAGTCTGAGCACTCACAAGAGATGGAAGAAAGTGTTATACGATCAAAGAGGTGTTATATTAAAAGGTGTTCAGCTGGAGAGGATGTTATACCAAGAACCCACTGCTCCAGTTTAGAAGTCTTTACTAATGCGCCATCATCCAGAATTTAATCTACTTACAGGGCATGTTTTAAATATTTTAATATGTTTTATTAGAAAGTAATATAGTTCAAAACCAAACAGATTTATTCCTGATTAGTCCCAATCAGAACATTTAAAATATAGCAAATGTATCCCAGACCAAGATTTTGTTAGACAAAGCACTTTCACTAGTCAGGACACCTCACATTAACTAGTTATCTGACGGGAAATTTAAGAAGGATAAGCCTCTTACTTTGGAATTTAAAAAATGACTCAGGTCACTAAAGTCTTTTCCATTCTGAAGACTGAATGATTCTATCAGAAATATGTAGGGACAGAGTTTTATGACACAATTAAGCCAGAAATAGACTTGTACATTGGATTACTATAGTTTTTCATTTTGGAAGACTTGGGTAGTTTATTCACAGTAGGACATCTTTCCCACAGCACTGCTGAAACTCACAAAACCATCATCATATGTGTGTCGGAGTTCTGAAGAATTCAGAGTACAAACTAGAAAATTTGCAATATGCAATGTAGCATGGCGTATCTATATATACTTAGGTTGAAAGAAAAGGAAATTTGACATAAAATATGTGAAATATTTTCCTAAAATTTCAAGAACCACCAGCTCTCCCACAGGAAGGAAATAAGTGAACAAAAGCCCAGGGGAGAGCTATAGTTCTGTCTCTTCCCAGTAACGTTTACATGACCTCAGTGCATCTGGGAGTCAGAGCCAAACACAAACACAATACTGTGGCCAGCTTCGTGTCCTTACCCCCTTTGATAATAGAATAAGTCACTGATGGATTTGCTTGGAATCATCAACTCTAAACAGTCACTTGTTTGGGAAGACTAGAGAGAAGATACTAGAAAAAAAAACCTCCTTGCTGAGCTCAGTGTGTTGTTGAAATTGGGATGGGAGTGAGGTGGAAAGTGAGATGGGCAGATCCTGTTATCTCTGTAAATTAAGAGACAGAGAAAAATGAAAAGCTTTCTCAACGTGCTTTACTCCGAAGTAATCTGAGCAATTGTTTTAACTTCCCCTCAGTTAAATATGTTCCCACCATTCTGTAAGAACAGAACAACAATCTGTTTTGCCATTACTGTTGGCAAAGTTGGAGGTGTAAATATGTTTCTCAAATTCTCAAGCGGGCTGCCAAAGTCCTACTCACCCTTACTTGAAAATTAGCTTCAACTCTGGCAGAATTCCATTCATGAGCCTGAAAACAGTCCTTCTCTATCTGGAATTTTTTCCCCGTTTTTATTGAAATGTACAAGCCCAATACATAAAGTTTATATTGATCTTGAGTATTTTGTGCATATACATATCATAGCAAAATTACAAATCCTTCCCCTCTGCCTTTTCAATCCTCCCACTCTCATCCCTGACCATCCAGTTCCCATGTGGAATTCTCACTGATGCAAACCCATAAGGGAAAGAAAAGAAATCACTGCTTTGGTACTAATGATACTAAGAAAATTGACTCCGTAAAAATGTATCATGATGCTATACAGATAATGAAACTTCTCTTCACAACCAGAACGTAAGTGGCCAGTACATTCATTCACTGTGATATAGCTCCCATTAATAGGGGAAATTATATCTGCATAGAAGGGGCAGTTACATGTACCAATCTTACAAAGGAATCTTTTTCTACATCCTTTGATATTTCCTACTTTTTTTTTTTCCACAGAGCTTAGAGATCTATTTCAGTCTTACTGGCTACTACACCTTCTGAGTAATTTAAGAGGAAACCAATTTCAAGCTTCTCTCCTCCAGCAAAAATAGAAAATCACATGAAATCAAAGGAGTACAGAAAACACTCATTATTTAATAAATGCTAATTTCTAAGAATTGCATGCATTTATTTGATTATAATTTTTCCCACTCACAGATTTCTGAGTTAGAAAAAGATCATGCAACTAATTTATGCAGTAAATGTAATTATTTTATGTTTCACCAGTCTGCTACCATAACAGATATATAATGTGTAATAACTATAAACACTTTTTAAAAAGTAGAAATAATATTAGTAATATTTCATTTGCCATTGAATTGTTTAGTGATGATATTGACATATTTTCATACTTAAAATTTGGAGAAATTAATTCCAGTGAAAACTGACATAGTCAGGAGAGTGATCACAAATGTAAATATGGTTAAAGAAAAATTATAACTGGGCTGGAGGAATTGCACAGTGGTTAAAGCACTTGCCTAGCAAGCACAAGGCCCTGAGTTCAATTCCCCAGCACCACATAAAGCGGGGCATGGTGGTGAAGACCTATAATTGCAGTACTAAGGAGGCTGAGGCAGTAGGATTGCTTGAGTCCAAGGCCCGCCTGGGCTATCTACTGAATTGGGGACCAGTCTATTGAACTATTTATGATCTGTGATATTTAATAATGAAATACAATACATGCACACATATTCCAATCTCATAAGTTTTAGCAGCTAATGTGTATGATTTGCATGAATTACCGGTGAACCAAAATGTGCTTTCGGATGACCTCAACCGCCAGGGGACTTCCACTTGGTCACGTGTGCAGCTTCCTCCCTTGTTATGATATCAGTCCATGTAAATGCAAATATTATATTTTTTTTCATTTGCTGAAGTAAAAATGGTGAAACTGCAAATATCCGTTTAAAAATAAAAGGAAATACTGAATGCAATTGTAACTATTTTGTGAACACCCTGGTATTGCTGACTACATACATTCAAGTATACTATTGGGTATATAGTCTTCCTTGAATAATAAGACAGATAAGCAAACTGGAAAAGTCACTGACTGAAGAATCCTTCAAACTAACAGGTTGAGAACAACTAAAAATAACTTAATTTAGAATTGCATAGAGGGAGAAATCAAGCTTTGTTAAGTCACAAATCAATGACATTCCTTAACTGAGAATTTTAAAAGAAAATGACAATCTCAAATGGAAAAATATCCCTGTAAAGCCTGAAAGCAAAACAAAAACTATTTTAAAAGTCAGCGTGGAAGATGGCAGCTGATTGGTGAGACGGTGAAGAAAGTCTTGCACACAGAGCTTTACAGTGAATTTTCCCATGGTTCCCTGGAAACATATAGGACTAGAGATAAAAATGTTAGATTAGGTCCTTGATAAGATTTTTCTGGGGCTCTAGGAAGATTACAATTACCATCGACCTGGAGGTTGGGGGGGCGGGGCGTGGAGCAGAAGAAGGTAGCCTAGGTAAAATGAGATTTCATCAGTCTTACAGGAAGTGGAAGATGGCAACAGGAAGAACATAGCTGTAAGTTCAGAAGGTTTTGAAAGATTCTTATTGAATGTAGAGAGTGCATAAGGAAAAATTTCGACACAGCCCAAAGTTTTGGTAACGGACTTACCAAGAGGTTGCCAAAGGAAATAGAAGAAGCAATAAAGAGGAGGGGGAAGTTTACATATAAAATATCAGTAGAGTACAGGGCTAGAAATGATGAACAGAATTTAATAATCAATAGAAAAGTTTTATATCCAGAAAGATCTGAGCTTGATCATTTCCTTAAGTGTTGCTAGCTATAAAGTCCTATATTTCAGTCTTCTCAATATTAGTTCAGATTTTTTTTTCTGTTTGGGGTATATTTCTCTTAATGTTGTAACCAGCAATGACCGATATCATGTACTTCAAGAGTAGCTGCAGATGCTAAATGACAATATATATCACTGCACAGGAAAATGTTTTCAAGTTAGTTGTATCTCAGATATACCTAAATACTTATAAAAATATTGGGTTGTCAAAAAAATCAGGATCCACTTTTGTAAGAGATGGCATTATTTCGTTTCTGGAAATAACAGAGTTATTTGCATCTATGTCATCGCCATGTCATTTGGCAGCTGATATTTCTAGCTTCACTCTAAAACAATGAGCAATTTGGTTGAGTTTTAAGGATTTTTATAAGTTGAAAATGAAAGATCAAACTGTAATTTTACCATATTTTACTTCTATACAAAAAAAAATGTGAATCAGGTTCACAACATTCCATGCTGGTCATTTTGATCTCAGTGGAGCTCTTCCACCAGGAAGGATCACCAAAGGAAAGGCATTGATAAAGTCAAATCCTCATTACATGTCCCAAGATATTGCAGAAATATTACACATTCATCTTTCAAGTATTCAAGAGCACCCGAAGAAATGGGGATGTATAAGCAAGATGGATATGTGTTCCTCATGAACTGAAAGAAGTTCAATAAGCGTATAGACATGCAGATTTTATCACATATAAACAATTGTGATATTCTAATGTAGCATGAAAGAAATAATCTTTTTTTAAAGCAGTGCCTATAACTGGTGATGACCACTGGATTGTTTATAATCACTTGGTATACAAATGGTATTAGTCCTGATGTAATGATTCACCTCAAATGACATCAAAAGCAGACTTTCATCAGAGGAAGGCGATGTTTTCAGTGTGGTAGAATTTTAAGATTTTTTGTTTTCAAGTTCCCAGAAAAGATTCATGCAATCATTTTGAATGGGAACTGTTAGTCGTTGGACAGTTTGAAGGACTCCATCATGCAGAAACATCCAGAGCTCAAAATTATCAGGAAGTTCTGGGCTACTATAACAAAGCAAGATCATACACATCACTGTTCAAAAATTCCTGGAGCTTGGAAGGTGTAACCATTGAAGAGACTAAGGCAATTCGAGGGGATCAGGAAGCACGCCTGGATTAGGGTTTGGGAACCATGCCCAGTTTGGGAATTGAGAGCTAGCCTGGATTAGAGTATAAATCATTTGTGGGCTGGCCAATGAGAGAAGAGCACCCACCCAGATGTGGGAGGGCCAAATGGAACTCCAATGCTATAAAAGAAAGGAAGAGGGATGATTGTTGCAGCTTCCTTCTCTGGGAAAGCTCTCGCCTTCTCAATAGTCCATGGATACTGACTTGCTACAAGCCGCAGATCTTCAGTACAAACCTGCTCCTGTCTAGACTTGCACCTGTCTGCCCGTCACTGATCTTCAGTCACCGATCTTCAGGCTTTGGTCTTTGCCTGAGATCTGCAGCAGACTCTCGCCTCACCGGCTGTCCTGCAGTCCTGGAGGGGAGATCTGCTTCACAGCTGAGCAGCCATCTTGGACCACCTCTATCCTTGGATTTGTAACCCTGTCTAACAGATCCTTTTGTTATAAAATCTGTAAATTCTGCCTTTGAAAGAAACCAGACTAATACAGATGGGATGCGTTGCCACACCCAATGCATTTCCCTGACTTTGCACCTTCAGACTTCCGCTTGATTATTTCTATTCAAAACTCCTTGATTGGTATAATGTTCAATTCATATGCAGCTGTAAATCAGCACCTTGCTCAAGTCCTTCTAAAGTGAGGAATTATGAAGCCCAGTGAAAGAGGGCAAATGGTTATGAAACAAAAGGAACGATGTGTCATTAATTGATCTGTACTCCTTACATAAAATACAAAATACATTAAGACTTTCCCAACAATACAACATAAGAAACACTGTCAACACTCTCATATTTGTTTCATAGTTTAAGAAAAATATTTTCAAGCAATTGAATCTTGGATCTGAAATGTTCCTCAGATGCCTCATGTACTTAGAATTTATGGATTTCACATGTTGTTAGGACATGGGGCCTTGTCAGCAGGGACGAAAGACAAAGGTATGATAGATTACATTGCAGGTCTGTAGCCTGGAAGGATACAAACCCCAGTTTCTTCTATTGCCCTGATTCCTCCTCTCCTGGCGCTGTGAGCAGCTATCCCCCACCAGGCCCTTCCTGACATTGCCAGCTGCCTGTGAGTGAACTAAGATCTTTTGAAACTGTGAGAGAAAAAACACATCTTCCCTTCCTTTGGTCGTGGATGGTGCATAATGTGTCTTAGCAACAAATAAGGAACTAGGACACTTGGCGTCAGAAGATGTTTGAAATTTTACCAATCAAACACATCCATCCTCAGTCATTTAATTTTCAATATCCTTACGGAACAGGACAATTTCTCATGTGCAAAAGTCATGTGTATCCCCATTCCTGAGTTCTACCTGTCCACATTCTTCACTTACACCACACCGCCTTTTAGTTTTTCATTCTTAAAGGCATTCTTCATTCATATAGATGAGGAAGAAGATTAGGACTTTTTCATCGTATGAGTTTCAATTTTCCCTCTTTCTGTGATGATTCATTTCCGAATTGTCATCATTTTATTTTATCATAAAGGTTCCTAGGTTTTCGTATAAGCTTTCAGTACTAATAGAGTCTGCAACTTTTATTTTCAGAGAAAACTTACATAGAGAACATTTATAAAGTATTAGTTCATGATTCCTTCTAGAACCTTATTACTTCATTATATCTGCATCTAAGTCTTGGTTCCAGATAGAATGTTTTTGGCTACAAATTTTTAGGAATGGGTCACTTTTCATTAAATACATTAGGTGTGTTTTCAAAGCATCTTCCTTCATATCAATACTTAGCACTTTGAGGTATACTTAGCTTATATTCTCTTTCTAAATTATCAAGATTTGAAGTTTTTAGAAAGTCTTATTTTGCTGCTTGTTATTTCTGCTAATTATAATCTGGGCTTATTTTTCCTTTTGGAAATTTCATATTGTAAAACAGACTAAGGCTAAATTTTCTATGTGATTTACTTAGGAGTCTGAAATTGAGACAGACTCCTTTCAGAAACTATTTGCATTTGTCTCCACTAAGCATCACTTAACAATATGAAGCTTTCAATCAATGTTTCATTATAGTTTCTTGGACCACATAGATAATGGAAATAACATACCTCAATCCCTAGCAAAGGTAGAAAGACATTCACATAAAACATCAGAAAGATTTTATTTTCCCAAGATTCTAAGTTAATAAGGTCTGCAAACATCCCCGAAGCATCTGTGGCTTCTGGATTCTGATGATAAATTTATCCTCCATTCCACCACTCTCACCACCAGATTAACACTTATTTTATTGTCAGAATATTTTTAAAACTATATTTTGAAATATCTAAACTGGTAGGAATCTTTTTATATTGAACTATATGTACAAATCTTTTGCTGTTAATTAGACTACAAAATGATTTTTAATATATGAAAAAGGCTTAACAAATAGTTTAAGAAGAATAGAATTTATAACACATTCATTTTAGGACAAAAGTACTCTGACCAGGTTTAGGCAGAATATAAGTTGCCAAATTTGATGAAAAATTAAATATGTCAGCAAGTAATATCCATTACAGTGAATTGCAGACAAGAAAGGACAGAAAAACTACATTTAAAGAAGCACAGGACATCCTAAAGTTAAAAACAAATGTTTTTAACCCTTGCAAGGTGGCACATGTCTGTAATTCTAGATTTTCGGGTGGTTAAGACAAGTTCCAGTCCAAGCTGAGGCAATTTAGAGATGGAGCGAGACTGCTTCTCATAATAACTATACACACATACACACACACATACTGTTGTCGGGAGGATACAAGAAGCACAAATAATCTGTGATCTAATAGTGTGTATGAAACAAGAAACAAGGAGAGCTTGCAATAAGATTCTCAAAGTATTAGAATTTAGTTTGGAATTATAAAACTTGCTTTAAGCTTTGGCATTATGGAGCTGGGCCTTAGCAATCCGGCGGGGAGCCTCGGTACTACACTCTTGAGTCTTTTTATTCTAAGTCGTGGCCATTTGATACATTCAGTTTTCCTCTAGGACCATCCTGACCTGACACAGAGAGTTCCAATGTGGCCAAGTAATCTTAGGCTGTTCCTTCCATTAGCTGTGACTGAATGCCCTTGTTGTTTATGTGCTGTTCTAAGATTGAGGGATGATTTGAAAATGAGTTTAGCTGAAGAGCTTCTCAGCAAACATTCAGGAGCTTATAATTTTTTTTTATAATGCCCTGGGTCAGGTAAATGCATTTTTAGAAGCCAAAAAGAAACCCTAGGGGAACTCATTGAATGAATAAAAGTTAAGGAATATCATTGGGTTTGTTAAATAAATGGGGGGGGGGGGTTAAGTGAAAAAGTTAAATGTTTCATACACTGATTTATTTGGGGATGTGGTCAAAAGCAACCAACTGCTAATAATGCCCTATTGAGACATGGGTCAACTCCTAGAGGGTTATCTTATAATTCTGCCATAAATGTCAGTTTGAAAACTATAATTCAAGTAAGTAACAATTATAACCAATAAACAAAAGAAAATGACTAATAGGTACAAAAAGGCATGGAGGCAAATTTTATGTGTCAAGTTGTCTGAATTTCAAATATCCAGATAGTTGAACAAACTAGGTTCTTCTGTGAGTGCACATTTGTGAGTTCAACATTTAAACCACCCTCTAAACTCCATCAGGCAGATTGTACTCTCTAAGTTAAATGAACCTTATCTAGTCAGCTGACTACTTTAATAGAAACAGAAACTAACAAGCACAACAGAAGGAATTTATTCCACCTGACTTCTGTAAGCTGGGATCTCAATTTTTGCCATTTGAGTTGAACTAAGCATAGAATCTTCTTGGTATCGAGTCTGGTGGCCTTTGGACTAGAACTAAGTCATGTGTCTTCATTCAGTTCACTCTAGATCTTGAGACTTGTAAGAATCCATAAGAATGGAGAATGCCTTTACAGTTTACTTGAATACCTGCTGGGGAATAACTTTACTGAGTTGTTTTGGTACATCTTTTGCTTAACATTTTGAAGAACTTCCAAAAGGTTCCAAAGTGGTTCTATGCATTTCTACTAATAATACATGAGTGGACAACTCTGTCACCCTTTTTTTTTTCATTTTCAGAATCTTTGGGGGTGACAAGTACTACTTGACTTGCATTTTATGACTAATGGTGTCGAACATCTTCTATGTCCTTGTAGTACTGTCTCTGTGGAAATGTTCATTCCAGTCTTTGCCCCTTTTTAAAATTGGGCTAATTTGTTTTTTTGTTATTGGGAGATACAATTTCTTAATGCACACTGGGTACAAAACTTTTTGTGTTTTACCTTCTTCATGTCATCTTTTGAAGAATACAAGTTTGTAATTTTCATGACATCCAGCCTTTTCTTCTGAATTTATTCTACATTCATACATTAAAAGTCGTTGCATAATTTAGGGTCACAAAATTTTGTTCTATCATTCTGTAAGAGTTTCATAGTTTTAACTCTTACACTATAGTATTTTAATTCATTTTAGTATAGGAATGATGGCAGGAGGCTAATGTTATTTTTTAAACATGGATATCCAGTTATTACAACACCATTTATTGAAGAGATCACTCTTCAGCAAGTCAATCCATGGTCATGGCACTTGCTGAAGATGAGTTACCCATCATGCAATGCTTATTTCTTGAATCTCAATTATATTGCATTGCCACATTAATTTATGATTGTGCTAGTACTGCATTGTTTTATTGTGACGGTTTAGTAGAGAAATTTAAAGCCTTTCTCCCCACCTGTTATTGCTAGGTATTTGCAACACACAATCATTACATCAAACTTGAAAATTTTGTGCACTTTCATACTGCATCGCGTTCTTTCCCCGCCTTCCTCCTGTCCTTTCCCTTCTCCACCCCAACTCTCAACAGCCCACACATTTGTGTCTATTTTTATTTCTACTCTGGGTATCTCATATTAGACTGACCAAGTGATGTTTAATCTTCTGAGTCTGATTCACTTCATTAAGCATAACGATTTTAACTTTTTTCCATTGCCTACAAATGAGTAGACTCTAGCCTGTCTTCATGGCAGAGTACTATTCCATTTTGTGTATATACCACATTTTTATGTCCATTGATGGGTAGTCCAGCACTTTCCATGCCTCCGCTATTATTTGTTGCACCGCTATTAATATGGTTATGCATGTATCTCTGTTCTATGGTGCTTTTACCTCTTATGGAAAGACACCCAAAAGAGGTATTACTGGCTCAAATGGTGTATCTGTTTTGAGCACTTTGAGGAGTCTTCACAATGCTTTTCTTAATGATTATGTCAGTTTACAATCCCAACAGTAACGTAACAGGGTTCCTTTTTCCCTGCATGCTCACCAGCATCTATTGATCTTTGCATTCTAGATCGAAGCCCTTCTCACTCAGGTGAGGCAGAAGCTCAGTGCCTGGTTGATTACCACTTCTCTAATGCCAAAGGATGTTGACATTATTCATGTATTTGCTTCCATATGTACTTCTTCTGAGAAATGTCTGTTCATTTCAAGTGTTCATTTCTAATCAGGTCTTTGACTTTAAGGAGTCTATTTTTCTTCAGTTCTGTGTACATTCTAGCGCCGAGCCCCCAGTCCAAAGTATTGGTAGAAAATAAACTGTTTCCACTTGGTCATTCCTCTCTTTACTCTGTTGGGTTTTATTTTTGTGGTGCAGAAGATTTTTAATTTAATATAATCTTATTTGCTAATTCTAGGGGAGGTTATTTTGCCGTAGGTGTCCTATTGAGTAGGTCTTTGCCCATGCCTATATCTTCAAGAATCTCACCTATTTTGTCTTCCAGGAGATTTGGTGTTTCCATGTTAATATCTAAATCTTTGATCCACTTGGATTTGATTTTAGAGATATGTGTGGGTCTAGATATTTTCTTTTGTACGAGAATAATCAGTTTTTCAAGCACCGTTTGTGAAGAGGGCATCCTTTCTGCAGTACATATTTTTGGCCCCTTCGCTGAAGAACAGAAAGCTGAGGGTAATTGAGCTTGTTCATGAATCTTCAGTTCTGTTTCCAGCATGGACCTGTCTGTTCTTCTACCAATATCATTTACCTTTTCCTCATTGTTGTTTTGTAATATGACTTTGTAATACCACCTGCTTTTGTCTCACTGTTAGGGATTGCACTGCTATTCTGGGTCTCTTTTCTATACAAATTTTATGATTTTTTTCTAGTTCTGCAAAATAAATGTTGCTTTTATTTTCATAGAAATTGCTTTGAATCTATATATGAGTTTTGGCATTTGGCCATTTTGATAATATTAGTTCTGCCTACCCAGGAAAAGCCTATTTGTTTTCTAAAGTCCTCTTTAATTTTTTTTTTCAGCACAATGTAGTTTCCATTATATGGTTATTCACTTCTTTGGTTAAGTTTATTCCTAGGTTTTTAATCATTTGAGTAGTTATCGAGAATGGGATTATCCTTCTCATCTCTTTTTCAGTGAGTTCATTTTTAATGAATGTTATGAATTTTTTAATTAACTTTGTGCCCTGAACTTGACTGAATTTCTTAATTACTTACAAGTGTCTTCTGGTAGAGTTTTTGGAGCCTTCTATAGAGAAAATGATGTCATCTAAGGATCATAAGGATAATTTGACATCTTCCTTTCCGATACTTTTACTTCCTTCTGTTCGTTCCCTTGCCTGATTGCTCTGGCTAGAGCTTAGAGGACTATATTAATAGGAGTGATGAGACTGGACATCCTTGTCATGACTTTGAATTAAGTGAAAATGTTTTCAATTTTCCCCATTTAAAATAATATTTTCAGTAGTTTTGGCACAAATGGCTACTATTAGTTTGAGATAAGGTCTTTCTGTTCTTATTTTCGTCAGAGTTTTGTAAGCATGAATGGATGTTGGAATTTTTCTAAGTTTCTCATTCTGCTTCTAAGGAGATGATCATGTGAAATTTGTCCTTGTCTTTATTTACACGGTGTTCTACATTAATTTATTGTTGTAAGTTGATCCATCTTTGCATCCCTGCAATGAAGCCAAATTGGTCATGGTGACTGATATTTTCAGTGATTTGTTTAATTCTATTTACCAGTATCTTACTGAGCATTTTTACATTTATGTTCAAGGACATTGGCCTATGGTTTTATTTCCTTCACTTTTATTTTAAAAATTTTAAGTAGTGTTATTGTTGCAAATAAATTCACAGGACATACAATTTAACATTTTTTGCAAATACATGAATTCCAGGATCTGTAACACATTAGAATCTTGGAGTTTGGGGAATCAGTGAGCACCTTTTACAGAGGTTCTCCCCTTTCTTATCTGACCATGGCTTCTCTTTCTGTTCTATCATTTGTGTTGGGGCCTTTTTATGTTATTATTTTGGTGTATTTCCTAAGAGGGATACCCACCGATAATCAATCTTTTGTGTTTGGTCTATTTCACTGAGTATTATTTACTCATTATTGACTCCAGGTGACCCCATTTTTGCTCAAACACGTCATATCTGTCTTTCTTTATGGCTGCATAGTATTCCATTGTGTATAGGTACCACATCTTCTTTAACCATTCTTCTATACATGGGCAGATAGGTTGTTACCAGGATTTGGCTATTATTAATTGCGCTACTGTAAACATAGATCTGCATGTGTCTTTTTGGTATGTTGACTTATTTGAGGAACATGCCCAGTAGAGCAGTAGCTGGATCAAATGAAATTTCTATTCTCAGCTTTCCAAGGAACCTCCAGACTGCTTTCCATAATGACTGTACCAGATTGCATTCCCACCAGCAGCGGAGTAGAGTTCCTTCTTTTCAACACCGTCACCAACAATTGCTGTTTTTTGAGTCCTTGGTGTTGGCCGTTCTCACTGGAACGAGATCAAACCTCAACATTGTTTTTATTGCATGTCTCTGATAGCCAGTGATGACAAACACATTTTCATATGCTTGTTGGCCATCTCTACATCTTCTGAGAAGTTTCTTTTCATTTTAGCTGCCCACTTCTTTATTGGATTATTTATTTTAGGGGCTTTTATGTTTTTCAGTTCTAGATATTAATCCTTCATCTGAAGTGTTACTGGTGAATAGAATTGAGGATACTGAAACAAAACCAGACACCCTTAGTCAACTATTTGTGACAAGGGAGACAAAACAACTCAATGAAGAAAAAAAACAGCATTTTAAGTAAATAGTGTTGGGAAAACTAGACATGCAGGAGAATGAAACTAGACCTATATCTGTCAAGAAACTGGACATAAAAATAGAAGCACTGTTCTTACTGGAAGAAAAAAATAGGCAAAACTCTAGAAGACACAGAGACAGGAAAGGATTTTCTGAACAGGAAAGGATTTTCTGAACAAATCGCCACCTGCACAAGAAATCTCAGCAAGAGTCAACAAACGGGACTATATTAAATTAAAAGGCTTTTGCACAGCAAAAGACACAATCAGCAAGGTGAAGAGACGACCCACAGAGTGGGTGGGAATTCTTTATCTAGCCCAGGACCCATGCAGTGGAAGATCCGCAACAGTGGTGGGTGCCACAGGCTTAGTGAACCAGACCTGCTCTGCATAGCTCCTATTGTGCTCATAGCTTCCCTGCCCAACAGCTCCTCCATTTCCTGCCCCTGCACTGGGCTGTCCTGGGCCACTGTCCCCAGTAGACTTCAGTGATGAGGCTGTCGGGCTCAGACTCCATGAGGGGACCAGGTCCCATAGAGCATGTGCCAAGGCCTGAGCCAGCAGGGTCTAATTTGAAATCCGAAAATGTGATTCTTCATTCAATGTTCTTTCTCAATCAGATGATTGTCTATTGTAATTAATGTGTTCATTTGTACAAGTGAAAAAAGAGGGAAACTTTTAATAAGGACCTTAATTCATTGAACCACATGGGGTGTGTTGCAGTTGCAGTCTTAATATATTCAATACATAAACACAAAGAGAGGTTTCTACCTGTGCACTGGTTATGTCTTTCATTGACATTTAATCGTATTGACTGCAAAAGTATTCCACTTACTTTGTTAAATCAATGGCCAAGTTTTTGTTGTGTTGAATGTTACTATAAATAAGTTTCTTTTACTGATACTATTTCTAGATTGCTCATGGCTAGGGTAGTAGATTGCTCATGGCTAGGGTAGTATGTCAAAAATCTGTTTTCTCATTTGTTTTCTATCAATCTTACAATCTAGAGCCTTAATGACCTATTTCAGCAGTCCAGCAAGCATTTGCCTTATGTGAGCAGGTGCAGTGGAGGGGGTCGGGGGGGATAATATCCTGAATAGATACAAAATACACCACGTGTGAAAATGAGTAGGTACTTTCCCCTTTCAATCTGGATCCAGCCTTGGTAGAGATGCGTGGCACTCTGTATAAACCTAAGGTCTTCACGCTAAAATACATTTCCAAATCCCCCTTTATTTATTTAGTTTTATTCATTAAATTGACCAGGCTGGGCTTCAACTTATGATCTTCCTGACTCAGCCTCTCGCAGTTTTGGTGTTTTTAACTAGTCGTCTTGCTTAGAACATCTAGTGTGATTTTCAACGTAAGCACTAAAAGCAGACACCACTGTGTTGTCCTTGAGCTCTAGAGTAAACTGTGCTGTTTTATATTAAGTGCGATGTTAATTGTGAATGCTTCATAGATGCCCATGAAGGGTTGAGAAAGCTCTATTTATCAACAAGTGTTTTTATTATCAAAGGGTATTGAATTTAGTCAAATGCCTTATCTGAATCAATGTGGATGGATATCTGGATTTGAAGTAATATAAATTACATGATTTATTTGCATATGTGAAACCTATCCAGCATTCTTTGTATATACTCTATTTGGTTGTAGAAGATAACCCCTGTTTAATTATTTATTCAGTTTGCTAGCATTTTAGTTGAGAATTTATATATCTACTTCCATAATAATATGAACTCTGTATTATGATTTTTCTGTCTGGCTTGGGCATAAGGGTTAATACGGATACGAATTCATTATTTGAGGTTCAAAGAACTTGTGGAAGAGCAACTGATAGTACCAGGAAAACCAATAGAAAGACTGTTGCAGTGAGTCATATGGCTAAGATTGAATCTGATCTGTAGATGGTTTACATCAATGATAATAAGAACAGAAATGTGGAGAAAGGAAGCCAGCATTTTATACCAGGATAAATTTTAAAATAAATATTATTCTTATTAATCAGGAAATATCTACATGTGTAGAATATAGTTTCTGAACTAAATAAATAGTGGTTGACATAAGCCTTCAGAAATGAAAGAAGCAAAATAAAATGTTGACGAATTGGCCAACTTTCAGGAGTCCGATGCATAAGCTCTCTGTATTGGTCATTAGCTGTTACTAACTGGCCGGCTTAGAGAGGCATGCGTAATTGATCAGCTGCTGTGGATTTAAACTAATTGACATAAACTTCAAAGTATTTCTGGTGGTTTCTTACTATTATGGGAAAAGTAAAGTATGAACATTTTATTCTAAAAGAGAAATGAACAGCTGAAAAGTGAATTCGTTGCATCTATCTACTGATCTGATGTGATGGAAAAAAGAGGGATACACTGAAGGACACACCCCACCTTACAGCATCCATGACTTATCCCAGCTAGGCCAAGATCCTGTCTCACGCTTGACTCACGCACTCACATTTCCTAGGCTAGAAACAGATGCAAAGTCAGCACTTTATAAATCCTTTTGTGTAAATGCAATTCCCATTAGCATGGAAAACATTATTGAAATATGAAATTTTGAACAGATCCAATTTCATATCTCAGAAGATACGTCCAATGAAGGTGCTTTATTGTGACCTAGAATAATAAGGATATATATGTTCTGATAATATTTGACAAGCCACAGCTTACAGACAATTATTAAAAACCTACAATGTCTTACGGACATTATGAGGAGAAAAAACTTATTAGATAGATATCTGACAAACATAAGCATTTTAAAAAACCAGACATGGGTAGAATTTGAAAAGGATGCTATCAACTAGTGAAGGTAAGCAGAAAGAAAGTAGAAAATATGGAAGCCATGGAATATTGGTTTTTCTTTTATTTGATCTCTTTCCTCCTGGAGAAGGAAATAGCAAAGCTTGGTAAATGACTCTGGGTGAAAAAAGTATCCCTAGTTTGCAACTGGGTCTTTAGTGTCCCTGTACAGGATTTCCATGGAGAGCCCACACAGAGAAAAGCTTTGGGGGAGGAGGGAGACAGGGGGCTGAGGCGTGAGGTAGGAGGACTAGATGAATGTTCCCTGAAGGCAACCTTTGAGTTAGAAAAACAAAATAAGCAATTGTGAAAATTATTTTTGATTTGTAAAGTTCAGAGAAACCAGAGTGTGTTGAATGCTGATTGGAAAAAAGCAGACAGATGGGGTTAAAGCAAAGTTCAAAATGAAAAGGTAAAGAGGGTTTCCAAAAATATACTATTATTTTATGCTTTTCTTTTGACTCAAAATTCTTGCATCTCTTAAGGGTTAGGATAGTTTTAATTGTCTACCAAATATTTGCTTTATTAGTGATTTATAGCCAATTGCTTTATGACAGTCCAGAAACAGAATGCAAGATATACTCAAGTTAACATGCTCTTTTATATTCTTTTATATAGGTTATAGTGAAAAACTAAAACACTGTACACATCAAAAAATAACATTTTAGGGGCTAATGGTGTAGCTCAGTATTTAAAGTACTTTCCCAACAAGTACAAGGCCCTTTATTCAATTCTCTAGCACCATGTAAGCCAGGAATAGTTGTGCACATCTGTTCTTGAGGCTGAGTCAGGTGAATCACTGTGAGTTTGAGGGCAGCATGGGATACATCATGGAGTCAGGACCAGCATGGATTATTGAACGTGGCCCTCTCTCAATAAGTAAATATTTAATTTTATTCACAAATTTTATCAAAGTCCATTTTATAGACAACATTTTTATTTATCGAAGAAGAGCACAGGATCTTGAGATGCTTCTATTTTCCTGGAAATGATTCTAATGTATTCATCTTTTGGGGTAGAGCAATGCTCCACTGTGTCTGTATAATACATCTTATCTGTTCATCTATTGATGAACATATACGCTGCTAAGATTTCACGATTGTGAGACAGGATGCTATAAACATGGATATGCGTGTACTGCTGCAAACGTAATGCCTTTACCACTTTCAGAAAGATATCCAAAAGAGGTAAAGCTGAATCAATTAAAATTTCTGCTTTTTACTACAGTGGTTGTATCAGTTTTCAGTTCTACCAGCAATGTAAAAGATTATTTATTCCCAACTTTGGCAGCATGTCTGTTTGTTGTTTGTTTGTTTTGAGTTCTGGATGATGGCCATTCTTAGTCAATAGGACAGAATCTCGATGTTGTTTTGATTTATATTTTTTTCTAATAGTCAAAGATTGTGAAGATAGGTTAATTAAGGATGAAAGATGGGAAGACAGGGAGGGGAGGTGGAAGTAAATGCTAAAATAATTAAGATGTTATATATATATATATATATATATATATATATATATATATATATATGCATACATATGTATGCACCAATTCTTGAAGTTGAAAGCAATTATTATGTATCACAAATATATACTAACAAAAATAACTAAGAGGAAGAAAGAAAGCTGCAAGAATAATGGGACAGGGCTTTTGAAACAAAGTGGACTATTTTGAGAGGAATTAATAACAATGTATCTTTTACCATAATCCTTTCTTAAATGTAAACATTCACTGTTTTTTCAATATGCCTCAAAGGCATGTATTAATATGTGTATAGATCAAGTGTTAATTGTTAACATTTTCTGTCCCTCTTTCTTCTTGTTCTTTTAATAACCATTTAAGATTATGCCACAAATATTGTGACAAATCACTTTCTAATTAAGTCAATATGAAACCTCGAAAATCCCAAAACAGGGACATTTCCTTACAGAACTACATGGAAATGCTCATACTAAGGACATTTTAGAGGGATAATCCCAGTAAGGCATTAAATAATCATTTTAACATCTAGAATGAAAAGTAAGATTTGTGCTTTCCATTTTGCTGTCTTGTATTTTTACTTTCGTTTATACTATAATCTTCCTACAGGCATTTTTCTTGTTTCAAATATTACAGAATGCTTAGCTTCTTAATAGCATCTTACAGGACGTTTACAGAGCATCGCTGGAGGTGGGTGGTCATAGTGCTTCTTTCTGATTAGATTCAGGTTAAAGAATTTGGGCAGAAATACTGAATAATTAGATCATTGCATTTCAGAGACAGTGAGGTCAATTTGCAGCACTGCCAAAAATATTTAGTCGTTTATAGTAACTAAATATTTCAGTACAATATTTAACAAATTTACCTGAAAAGATTTCTTTATTTCTTTGAAAATAGTAAGTAATTTATAAAATAAGAAGTCGCCACTTCCCGTGTTTCCAAAGATTTTTTTTTCAAGATTTTCGTCACCTGTAGGGGATTTCTTATCAACTTTTTAGTGATATGCGGGCTGTAATTTGGTTATTTGGTATATCAACTTATTTGTTTAATAATTCATTTGGTTTTAAACAGTTGTGTGAAGAAGACAATTGTCTCCAACTCTACAGTCTTAGGTTTCTACTAATCATTTGTATGCATTCAGGGATTGATTTATGTTTATGATTTCTTTTTTCCTTTTTTATTTTTGGTGTCTTGGATTGTGATGCTTCTAACTCAGTACCTGGGATTGCAGGCTTATCCCACTACACTTGACTCATGGCTACAGCAAAATGACTTGACTGAGTCAAATATTACAATCTGTTTTTTTTTTTTCTAGTTATAATGAGATAATATTTACGTGTCAGAAAATGTTTGGATTAAAGTATATTTTTCTTTCGGTGCTTAGGGCATGACATACACTAAACATAATTTTTATTATCTTGCTACACAGTCTCCAACAGCATTGTGATGCAAATGTGCCTTGTTAATAGATTTCACAATCAAGTTCATACATTTGTTACATAGTGTAATTATTTATTAGTAATAAAATCTCTAAAGATCTGCTCTCTTAGGCCAGGGTGTATCTCAGTGTTAAAGTGCTCATCTAGCATGTCCAAGCCCTTTGGCTCAGTGTCCAGCATGTAAGTAAAAGAGAAAATTCTTAGCAAAGTTCAGATATTCGACATATTATTATCAACTATATTTACCAGGCTGTGCATTAGATCTCTAGAACAGATACCCTAGCTGAAAATTTATACTTATTAACTAATGTCTAATTTTGACAATTTCTTCTCCACCCTCACAGCCTCTAAACCGAGATCCCAATAATTACGGTTGTGCTGCAAGTACATATATTTCAGATCTGGAATTTTCCACAGTGATTCTCAACCTTTCTGTGTCCAGCTTATATCACTTGGCATATGACCTTCAATTTGTCCTTGCTGTTGCAAAAGCTTCAATTTTCTATTTTAATATCTCATTTTATAATCTAAAGCATCATTTCTTCATGCATGCATGCATTTTAGAAACTGGAATTGTTTCCATGAACTAATGACTGTGAAGAATACTTTGCCGTCTTTCATCTGTGTCGTTACTTATTTTCATGCTTAATATCCTCATGTCCTAAACTTGGTCATAAGACACTCTTTATGCTCTTTTCTCTGTCAACTCACTTCTATTTTTGTTTGGCTACTGACTTATGTAGTCATCAGATTATATTCGTATGTGTATTATGACATGTTTAATATGATCATATATACATGAAAGAGATTTCCATCAGTCGCAAAAATACACAGGTTTCTTCACTGGCAGAGCTTTATCCAGCCATCCAGGGAAGAAATCTGACATGCTGCCCTCCAATCAGCGTTAGAATCTGACACGCTCCCACCCAATCAGCATTGGCCTTAAATTCAGTTTTCATTTTCTCATTTCTAGAATAAAATACATGTATATATTTATTTGTGTAATTGAAACCAGACTAGATGCCTTTCTTCCTTCCTTCCTTTTTCACTGCATCTCCTTTTATCACAGTAAAGAAAACCTAATTACCCAGAATATCAATATATTAAGTCATTTGTTCAATTTTGTTATATACCCTCAACAGTTTTATGTTACTGGACTAATACTAGTACCCAAAACATACTTAGTAAAAGTCAAGATTTCTCTTTTTCTTAAAATGTATTCTATGCATTAATAAGAAGGCTTCAGAAAATAAATCTAGTAGTACGACAGATCTTTTAAATGAATATAAGCCCCGTGGTAGCCTAAGTAATCAGAAATGCAATTATAATAAAATATTCCTCAATAAAAAGCCAATCAAAATTGAAGTTACCCTTACAGTGTCTCTTTTAGATATATTTTTCTGTGGGTATCACCTTGGAAAATAACTTTCTCTAAAGAACTAGTTTGAAGCTATACTCTTAGGAAAACTTAGGTCATAAAAGGAAAAAATAAAAAAGATCTTTTCTCTGAAGTTTATTAAAATTGCAATTCAGGATTAGCTCTTGAATGGTACCCATTAAAAAAATATATTCATTTTGGAACGGTCTTCAATGGTGTACCTTGCAGGAGGAAAGCCACCTGGGCGGATAAAAAAGGATGAGCCGAGCTAACGAGCTTGATTTCCCAGTCTATGTCTTTATTATTTAAAAATGACACCTTCGCAGTTTAGAGAGACCAGTACGCACTGTTAACAGCAAAATTGGATAAAATTCCAAGCTGTGTCAAAGACATTGTTTGAATTCACTTAAAAGTATTTTATGTCGCTGTTCGCCAAGTCCCCTTCTCTAGTCACGATCTGCCTGTGGCAAACTGTTTCTCCCTGAGACTGAAAAGATTACTCCCTCTGATACTCTTCTGACAGTGTGAATATTGACTTGTGCTTTGAAAGGTCAGACAGTTCCACTAGTTAATAGGAGCGAGAAAAGCAGCTCCAACGAGTCTCTTTGAAAGGAATTTAACCTTCAAATTGCAAAGCACGCTGCTCTGTGGAGGCCATTTTGGCAAGTAAGGGAGAGCATGCTTCTCAGCTCTCCAAAAAAAAATACTAGTCGGAGCTTGAAAGTTCGTGCTGCAAAGAGAAACAAGCACTCCACGTAGCAGGCAAATGTCCGCCGGAACGCCACTTGCAATGCGCTTTGTTATTTTTATTTCTGAAAGGGTGTTGGATGCTGTGGGGTCCTTCTCTGGGCCTTTAACTTTGTTCAATGTATAATAGCTTTTTTGACTTTTAAGAGCCATGTGCTGTGGAATGATAAGGCACCGCGTATATTTTTCACAGCATCCTTCTGACACAGGATCAAGACAAGGTTTATTCCCAGCGGAGCGCGGCCCTCCTCACCTACCCTTTGAAAAGTCCTTTGCCTTCTGTGATTGTCTCTTGCCTGAGAGTTCAAGAAAGGCTGACATGATCTAAAGTCTCTGGGAGCGTGGCCTATCTGTTAATAGCAGTGTCTGAGCTGCAATGCAGGAAGGATGGGAGTGAGCAAAGAGGACCGAAAATGGAGATGAGACTTCACATTTCACTATGACGGAAAGGAAAGCCAATAGTTTTAATTTTTAATAAAACACATTTATATCATGGCCCCGGTGGCAGAAAGAATGGGCCGCATATCAACAAGATGGTCCCCCTAGTTTGTCATGGGCAGCGGAAGACGGGAGACGTCCTGATGAAGAGACAGTTTCACCGGGAATAAGTCGAGGGAAGAATCAGTCCCGGATGTCTCGGGAAGCAAAGCTTTCATGACTCCGGAGCATATTTTAGAAATGGCGTTGTGGCTTTCACTGCCTCAAGTTTGGCATCAGCGAGATTGTAGATTGTGCTAAAATCATCCTCAATGTCCTTTCTGCCTCATCAGTAGGGGACTATTCAAGTAACAAAGTGCCAATCAGGGTCTCTTGTTCCTCTTTAGCTTGGAGATATTACTGTGGAGGTTTCTCTGAGAGCGTGATCTCTTCGCTTGAGATGCCCTTTATTATAACCATAGTTAAAGGTCTGCTGACTTAGCCATTATAAACCCCTAATGTTCTGAGCCACAAAAATGTGCTCTAAAATAAAGCAGAGAATACTAAGTTGGAGCCCAAGGGAGCTCTGATTTTGATAAATTTGAAGGAAATAAAATCGTCATTTTAAGTGTAAAAGAGAGTGACAAAAATATAAATACTACAGCTATTTGAGTTATGTGTGTCATTGCTCTGGTAGCTCTGAAAATAGCATTGTTAATTAAAATGAAGTTGGAAAGTAATTAGCTCATAATGGGGACTAATCATTTTGGTAAGTTTGGAATATAAAAATGTAATTAAGAAAAAGAAAAATGAGTTAGAGACAGGATAATTTTCCTGATTGAGAAAATATCTGTGAATTTTTAACTCAAACGCTTTCAGAAAATTTGAGATCTGTGTGGCTGTCACAGTGTTTACCATCTTGTAGTCAGTAAGTCAGATTTTTTTCACGTTTGTCTCCCTCCCTAAAATGTGTAGCGTGTAGCCAGATTAAAAGTTTTATTAATGGTTTTGATCCAAAAACAATACTTAAACAATGAAGCAACCTAGAGACAAAATATTACCAAGATATAGTTGGCTATAGACATCAATATTTTTATGAAGATTCATTAAGAAATGAATCTTTAACATCCTCTTTTACAGCACTGATCTACAGAAACATATACTCTTCTAATGATACAGATTATTTTTCAGAGATTTGCAATAATAAGTTCCTGGCATAACACTGCATGAATAGCAACCCTAAACTCAGGAAAAAATTAAACAAAACCAAAAAAAAAAAATCTACCGTAAGTATCTAGACAGTGCACAATCATAGAGAGCCTCCACCTACGCAGTTATATCTGGACACGTCAGAATCAGCTTGTAATTTATACAGGAGTTTATAAAAGAATAAACAAGGTGCTACCTCAGGACCAGGAGTGTCTCCTTTTAGGGAGAGGGGCAGGAAAAACTTTTTTTGAGAATGTTCCCTTGGAACTGAGAACGAATAAATAAAAACTAGCAGCTCCAGAAGACTGGAGTCAAGGAGAAAAAAAAAAAAAAGCAACCTCCTAAAGTGCTAGAGGAACATTCTAGAAGCAAAAAAAAAAAAAAAAGAAAACCGTGGAGCTGAAGATGAGTACATGAAAGAGGGAATACGTACACTTTAGAGGGACACGAGACCCAACCATATGTCAAAGAGGAGTTTATGTGGGGCTGAATCTATTCAAGGTAAGGTGTGATCTTGCCACACCAGTGATGTCTCTGCCCGGTGAGGAGTGAGACATTGGATGTGCTGTCGGTGAAACTCAACATGCTACAGACGGTATTAGTCACGCCTGTTTAATTTTCTCATCCCTGATCTCCTCACTTGTGTTTCAGTGAAGAAAAATATTTCTATGTTACATAGGCCGGAATCCATAAGTTAATGGCGTTTCTGTTTCTTATTCCAACATCTTCTCAGCCTTACAGCACTCTCAGCAGAAGACAAATCGTCATCATATGTGCGCTCAGCCACCTTACAGGTAGGCAGAAAAGTACTTAAAAATGTTTTTTTAAAAGAATAGAACCTTCATTTCCAAATATCTCATAATTTCTCTGTTCTTTCTTACTCAAATCTATAACAAATGCACAAATTTGTGTTCATTTCTCCTCTTTCCTAGGACATAAATAATCACTTCAGCCAGTGTATCCACTTTGTATGTATTACCCACCCAGTCGTCACTCGGAAGCTACCCCAGTGATCAGATCAACTGATTCAGTACCCTAAGTTTCAGTTTTAATTCCTTTCTGGGGAGGTATTTCCTCAGAACCACAAAAACACATTTATTTAAAAATCTTTTAAGTATTTAAAAGTGTGTTTCCATTGCAGTCATACTCACTCTACACACAGTTTGCCTTTGTAAAGCCCTGCATTTATCTTAAAACTTTATTAACTACCATCCATTCCCAGTGGCTCTCTTTCTCCTCTTTGTATGAGCATTTATTAACTAGTACTTACATTCACATTCCCCCAGGTACCCACACCAACAATCTACTTCCTTTTCTCTCTATGTGTTTTCTTCAAGAATATTAATGTTCACAGTGGTAACTACTGCATTTTCTCCATATTTCTTTCATGGATTCAGAGAACCTATAAAGCTTCTTGGTGCTAGGCAGGGCCTCACTTACTATTTTTGGAGTCAACTGATGACCAGATAGGTGGGTGCAAGGTTGAAGAATAGATAGAGCTCCATGAAAACTCACCCTCTTGAAATCGTTGAGGGTAAGCTCAAACCACTGGCATGACAGAGGCTCACGATTAAAAATAGTCTCATGTCATTGATTAGAAACTCACAATTCTAAATTCTATCTTTATTTTGATTATACATCCTCTAGATAACGGAGACGATGTAGCTACGCTGGCTCACTTTCTAGCGCAGCCATTGTGAGCTGCAGCTAAGTCGTGTTTGTGCTTTTAGAGGAATGCGTGTCGTTTAAGTTGGCACTGTCAGACCAAGCCCACGTTCCTCATTTGTGCCACCTGCCTGACTTCAGTAAACATTCAACGACGTACCATAAACAAAACAGCCGACGGGCACACAGACTCAATATGATTCAGACGGTATTAGTCACGCCTGCTCAATTTCCTCATCCCTGACCTCCTTACTTGTGTTTCAGTGAAGAAAAATATTTTTATGTTATATAAGCTGAAAACCGTTGGTTAATGGTGTTTCTGTTTCTTTATTCCAATATCCTTTCAAACTTACAACATCCTCAGCAGAAAACGCTATGATTGTTCCATAATTATTATTTTATTAGGATGTGCTTGCAATGCATAACACTTACATTGCATGGTAATTAATGTATCTCCTTGTCTCTGTTTTAGGTATGTCTCTGTTTTCCCCCCTAAAAAATATTGTGATAGGCTCCTAATCATTCTTCTGGTCTATTCGGATTTTCTCTTTGTTTTTCTGAAAGCTTCCTATATTTTCTTTCATTCTAACCATATTTGCTTTGTGAAGGTTAGATAACTTTGGAAAGAATGTATGTATATTTTCTTTTTTTTTTCCTGGGACTATAGAGTCTCTCTATATAGTCCAGGCTGGTCTTGAACCCACTGTGTAGCCCAGGCTGGGCTGGAAAACATGGCAATCCTCCTGCATCAGCCTCGGTTCTGGGATTACAACTGTGCACCACCATACCCTAAATGCAGTATGTAGTGCTAAGAGGGCATCAAACCCAGGCCCTTGCAATTTCGAGGCCAGAACTTTAACTACTGCACTATGCACCCAGGCCCTACTGTATCTTCTACGTTGTTACCAATGTAATATTTTATTACAAGCACATTATATTGAAGAGGGACACTTGTAACTTTTTAGTATATACTCTGTTACCCTTCAGTATCCATGGGAGTTGGGTTCTAGGACTCCTTATACAAAAATCCAACTACATTGAAATTTTTATATAAAATGACATAAAATTTGTATATAACCTATGCATATTGTCATGTGTAATTTAAGCCATCTGTAGATTACCTATAATAAGGAGTACTGAACAAATTTAATGTAGACAGCTATGGTATTTGGGGGGGAGGGATTATGACAAGAAAACAAGTTGTGTGTACTTGGTACAGATGCTTCTATTGTTGGCTTGACTTCACAGGCCAAACAACTACTCAGGAAAGACAGAAGATCCGGGAAGTTCACTTTATTCATATGATTTCCTTGTCTGCGGGCAACAAACGCAAGTCTCCAAGTTTGGAAACACATGTAACAGATTTTGAATATTTTTCCATGCTCAGGGGTTAGAGCTTGCAGGAGTAGAATATTTATACACAGACAGCAGCTATGTGTTCTCTTATCTGTGTCCTCCTATGACACAGATGAAGTTATTGTTGACATGCAGAAATTAAGAAATTGAACTATAAAATCATTATACAGTTTGCCAAAGTCAGCACAGTTTTGTACTTGGCAACTCTGATTCCAGTCAACAGTCCCTTCTCTATTGTATGGGGGGTTTTTATTCAAAAATTTGGCAAATAAAATCAGCTAATCTTAGGGTTTTCACAATAGTATGACAGTATTCATAATCTGTGTGATTTGTAGAGAGAGAAGTCAAAAAAGCTTTGTTCAATAACTGATTTAATAAAACAGCTAATTGGATGGAGGGTGGATTGTTGAAAACTCGTTCTTGTTTTTGTTGTCTAAAAGCTCCAGCTAGCACTACGTGAATGTAGTTTCCTCCTTTGTTTTTCAGGCTGTCTCCTCAAATTGTTGAAGTTTGTACATCGTTGTCACTTCCCATGCTCTATCACCATTGGGATAGAGCCGTGTGCATTAGGTCCCAATGGCTTGTGTCACATTTCGAGAGTAGGTGACTCTCAGGTGGGCAGCCCAGGTCCTGAGAGCCTATTTTGCAGCTTAGCCAGTTTGTAAATCTAATTTTTTGACAGTACGGATGCATTGAAAGTAAACATAATCTGGCTCTGATCTCCAATCAGTATCTACAAGATTTGCCTTGGCATGTGCTGATTTGCTGGATACGAGATCTAGAAACAATAGAGTAATGTATGCACCAGATAGACAGGGTAGGTGAAGATTGAAGTTATGAAGAAGAGAAAACAGAAAGAAGGCTGAAAATTCAAAATTGTACTGAGGAGTTGGAAGAACAGCACAGTAGTTTGGGTGCCTGCCTAGCAAGAGCAAGGCCCTGAGTTCAGTTCTCCAGTACCACATAAGCCAAATCTTTGGCACATGCCTATAATCCCAATATTAGGATGGTGAGGTAGGAGGACTGCTGTGAGTTTGAGGCCAGCCAAGGCTGCATACATAGTGTGTTCAGAACCACCTTGAACTACAAGGTGAAACCCTGTCCCACAAAATAAAATAATAATAATAATAATTGTATTGATTGAAGCGTTCAAAGTGTTAATAGACCTCCAGTCTGAATCTTTTGATAAAAGACTGGTCTAAAGAGGAAGGTAAGTTATAGTGTTATGTAGTTTGAGAAAATTTAGAATGTATTAAGTGTTGTAGTTTTGAATGCTGACGCTATACTGCCTACTGCCTCCATTACAGACTTGACGTTAAACTTTCTGTTTCTCTAAGATGGATGCTGTCTAATGTGCAAGTGTTTTAAGTAAGCAAATCTTTTGTTGAGGTTGTTAGTGAAATCATCACTAGCTGAAGACAGGTACTAATTTTTACATTTCTTGTAACTACCATGGAATTTACAATGGTACATCTAATGGATCTTTTAAGATTAAGTTAAATTGTACATTTGGCAACCAGAAAAAAAAAAAGGTTTTTCTATTGCTTAGGTATTCAATATACCATTGCTCACAATCTAATCATGTATTTTAGACTTGTTCATCTGTGAGGGCTTTTTCTCTTTTTGGTCTTCTAATGTTGAAGTGAGAATTTAAAAATCTCAAATAATTCTAATTGACTAATTGTATTTAAAATACATTTGATTTAAGAAAAGCATTGTTTAAGCCCTATATTTTCTGGAGAAATGGGTACTTAGGCTGTCAGATCTAACTAATAATTTCCCTTCAAGTCTGTATTAATTTCTCATGGAAGAACAAGAGGTAATTTTTGTTTGTAGAACTTTTGTGTTCGTAGGATGATTCATATAAAAATGCAGCTTCTGTCAGAGGTGTCATTATAACCTAAGACCTCGTAGTTATATTTGTTAAATTATAATGTTACAATGTATGCTGATGTCTTAAGTGTTCTTAATGACAATATCGCTTTGTGAAACATCATTGCTATTAAGAGAATAAATCCATGCCTGCATTAGAAAAAATCATGACATATTTTGAGAATACAGATGCTCCTATGACTCACACATATTTTAGCCTAACCCTCAATTGTAGAAGTACACAATTAAATTCCAAGCCTAGCTGATTCGTCTATCAAATATTGATCAGACACCTGAAAGGTAGCATTTGTTAGGAAAAGTAGCCCCTATAGATGATAACAAAACTTAAGTTTTAAAGGACAACTTTGGATCATTTTATAAATTAGGAAAGTAAGACTGAGAGACTGAGGTGATGTGCCCAAGCCCACAGAATTGTCTAGTGCTAGAAATTAGTTTTAAAAAAATAACTTGGGAGCTGAGAGTGGTGGAACCTGCCTATAAGCCCAGCACTTGGGAGACTGAGGCAGGAGGATTGCTGTGAGTTCAAAGCCAGGCTGGGCTACTGGGCTACACAGTGAGATTAGGACCAGCCTGGACTCTAGAGAGACATTGTCACAAAATAAGTAATAAAAAAAATAAATAAGTAAATAAATAAATAAATAGGGATTATAGACTATTATCAACTATAATTTAAGATTAATTAATTAATGGTAAGTGTGCCTTGTCTAACAAGCACCTATAAATGTGCAAATGCATACACAGACCTGCCAGGTATTTTTAGGCACTTGTAATCCATTGAGCAAGCATTCTTGAACCTCAGAAAAAAATTGAGTATCACAAATTCTTTAGATTTCTTCCTAGGAAAAGAAGGAAGATCTAGGCTAGGGGCAACAGAAATCCGTGCGAAGAGGTCTACTGGGAATCGAAGGGGCTCAGCTATGAACACATGAGATAAGAGTGTCAAAAAATGAAACCATCAGGAAGTGATGCTCTCTATTAGGGATTGTTACAGAGTTAAGGAGGAAGCAGTGATAATTGCAGGTCAGTTGCTGCTGAGAGATGTCGGGACTCTGGAGAAAGACCTCAGCAATACCTTCTTGCCTTTGTATATGATCATACTTAAATTTTAACTTTAAATTCACATAATTATATATATAAACACATATCAGATAAATATAAAGCAGGATGCAATATGGGTAGGAACCTTGAAATACAATGAGGGGACAATATTTTTCACGACTTCCTGATCAGGTGTTACTTATGTGGAAGCATATATTTACTAAAATTCATCTGACTCTGTATTTAGTAAGCTGTGTACATTTTCTATATATATATTATAATCTAGTAAATTTCACTTAAAAGCCTGGGTCACATTGTCTTATATTATTTGAGAAAACAATAACTTCTGACTTAGGCTTTTATAATTTGCAAGACAATTGAGAGTGGAAATATTGCTTGAAAGTTATTTTGTCCAAAGCTTCCGTTGTAGAGAGGACGGCTAAATCATGAAAACAGTAAAGAAATCACTCCCTCTAGTGAGTTTTGAACAGAGTCGGGGCTCAAGGCGGTATTTCTTATTTTTCTCTTAGTGTTATTAAGGACACAATGTGGTCAAGGGAAGCTTGACCAAGAGAAAGTGAACCCCACGTCGAGTGCACTGTGCCAGCGCCTGCCTGGACCTGATAACTTGGCCCATCCTCCTTCACCAAAGTGGATCCAGGAAAAACACTCAAGTCCCCATCTCCTTGTAAACACAGACCTTTATATTTCTTGTGATGCACAAGAAACACCGAAACCTCAAAGAAATACAAAATGAGGCAAAATGACGGGGTGAATTGGAAAGATTGCTTTTATGTTCTTTCTCTAAAGACGGCACTTCATTTACAGAGCATTAGAAACAATTATCACCTTCTCCCTCAAGAGAACACTTTTCCCCATAACTTTGATGCTATCCTCTGCTTTTGACAGAAAATCCCATTTTGAAACCCACCTTCAGTGATGCTGTCAGCTAATTTTACATATAAAATAGTTGGACAGACCATATTTCTCAATAACTTCTTTCCTTCCTTACTGCTCGGGGAATAATTTTATTAAATTTATGACTCTAAAATTGACAAATCAAATGTTCTATATTGAATTATCAACCTATTTGATTTTCATCAGCACAATTGCTCGCTTTAACCATTCTAGCTTTTAAAAACTCTCTTCTCCCATGAGTCCCTTGGAATCACATCGTCCAGTTTACCTCCTACCTATCTAAAAATACTACTTATATCTCATTTATTAGCTCTACGTTCCATATGCATTAACGTATTTTAATATTCTCTGAGCTCTTGCGTTGGCCCCCATACATGATGGCCAGAATCCTTTGGATAATTTCTGATAGATGTTGCTACCAACACGTGACCAGTAACTCTCAAATCTTCGTCTCCTATTTTGTCCACTCTTCTGAGCTCCCAATCTGGTCACCATCTGGACATCACTAACTCTTCAAGCCACTTACAACATAAACTTAATATATACGAAACGTATTATGTGTCGTCTTCATACATGTTCCAAGTTTCCCCTTAACCCTTATTGCTCTTTACCGGTTGCATTCCACTGGAAGACGTTTCATATCCACCCACTTACATAGCTCTTCTGTCAGGTCATTCCCTCTGACCCCACTCTTCCTTCTTAACTGAATCATCACAGCAACTTTATTTTTGAACCAACCACTGTCAGTATTTCTCTCTTTGCACTTTCTCCAACCTGCCCTGATTAATCTGCCATTGTAACAATCTGTACTTCAGAAGGCAACCTGCCTTCCTCCGGGCCCTGCTAGCTATACATTTTAACTTAACCACTTCTCATTAAAGCCCTTTCTTGTCTGTTTTTACAGTACTTCCTCAGTGTCAATGTCTCTTACATATGCCTGACACCTCCAAAAGTAACCTTTGATTTTAAATTTCTCAGAACTCATGTTTTATATGCCTATTCATTTGAGTATATTACTGCTTCATGTAATTTTTTTTTCTTTTCATAGTATTCTTTGAATCAGCTATTTACTACTTAAAAGTTAATTACAATATTCCATTAAGAAAACAATCCTATGACATTTAAGACTCTAATATCAATATATGCACACACAAATGCATATGTGTGCTCATGCATACCAAAAAAGGGAGAAATTACACTGTTGGTTTTTTGGTGCTCCTTACAAAGAAAAACACCTACTGGAAAATAAGTTGTGTGTGAAAAGAGAATTTCATGGGAAATTATCATACCGTTGCTCATCACAACTTCTCAAGAGACTATAGAATTAAAAACTGATCACTGGGTTAGCACATACCAATAAAAATAACTGTGGGGAAATTTTGAAAGTTACATATTAAATTAGATGTAATTTAAGTTAGAAGCAAAAAATGCCCTTTATGAATTATTTTCATGATAGATATTTGGATAGTTAATAGACGAATACATTTGACATAATCTTGGAAAACTCACTTCACATTTCTGGACCTTATTTTTGTCTTCTATAAAATAAAATGCTTCAACTGTATCTCTGTGCTTGCCTCCATGTACAGGAAACTACCTTCAATAGCTCTGAATGTATCTTCATGTTTTTTGGGAGAAACATTTACATCAAATCCATTACTCAAATGATGGTCACTACATGTATGTATGTAGATATGACTGATAATCAATTGTATACATCTCAGGTACCTGTGATATTTTAACATTTAGTGCAATGATTCTAAAACTGAATTTATAAGTCGAGGGAAAAGATAGATATGGATGTAGGTGCAGGATGTAATTTGCAGTGAGACAAAGACGAGTCATTTCGGTATTCACTGCTGTTCTAGTTTATAAAGCGTGCCTTTGCCTGTGGAAATGCACTGACAAAAGGTTAAGTCACATATTCAATTTTGTGCCATTACTGCAGTGTAGCCACTTTTGACCTTTATTAACTTCTTAAATGACTCGCTCACTGAAGACATTGTTTGCTTTCGTTGCTTGTGAAAAAATACGTATGAGGAAGAAAATGACTTAGTGTCCAGACAATGAGATTGGGAGTGCAAAGATTCGTATCTCTCTTTGTGACTGTCAACAGGGCACAATCTCAAGCAACGTCCTTATCAGTGGTGCTTCTGCTTCTTAAGTGGTCAGCGGGGTTCAGATAGCATTATGCTTTTTGTCTCCTACAAAGCCCGTGTTAGCAATAAGTAAAATAATGGATTTGAAAGCAAATTGGCCACCTCAGCAAAAAAGGGTACTTTATCATTTGGCAAAATATTATTTCATATTAGGTGTTACACACATCTGTATTGATTTTTATCACCTTCGGCTCTTCACGCCCATGCAGTGGCAAGCTAAAAGACAGGAACATGGGAGCTCGCATCCTTGTGTGTCCTCTGCTTTCAGGGAGACAAACTGTTCCTTCCAATTGCTGTAATATGTCTTTGGTGAGGAAAGGAGAAACGGAGGGAGGGGAGCCCAGAGGAGATGAAGGCTTGCTGGAGTTATTTTTTTAATTTTTTAATAAAAGATAAAGGATTACTAGTTCTGTTATACTGTGACTCACACTCAGGAGAATAACAAAAGGAAAGGGACAACCCAGCTCTAATGTTGTCAGCTGGAAAAAGAAACACCACTCAGAGCTTAGGCAGCAAACACAAACTACACAATTAGGTAGGGTAGGAGGAAAATGATCTTGTAGGAATTCTCCAAATTAAAACAATGTATATGCAAACTCCTTTTGCTTTATGCTAACTGACACCACTGTGTCCAAGGATGCTAAAGTTACCATTCAGAACCAAATCAACAGATGTCATGTACCCGTTCAATGTTACCAGCCTGCTTCCCTCGAATATGAATTTAATTATGAGCATCGCAGTACGTCCTGATAAACCTGCTTTGTCTTGGGAAGAATCATGTTAGTACAATGGCCTTCACCAAGATCATATCGTATGTCCATCTACCTCTGAAGGACTTCACAGCTTTTTAAGATAACAGTAGGAAGATTTGAATATGTGGATCTGGCTCCGCTCCTGGAGTGCTGCGGTAAACAGAGAAGGCCGTGGCCCAACGGAGAGGCAAGGGAAGGTTCTTCTTGCTTGTTTCCTGAATTTAAAAGAACTTTATTTAACCTATGAATCATATCTATTTTTTCAACGTCACTTAATTTTCAAAGACTCCTGCACAATTCATGATGTCTCAGGACAACGGGTTTAAAGTGCCATCACTTTAAAAAATAAGTTTTTCACAGTATTTGTACAAATTGGTGAACTTTAGCACTCCTATTCTCTGTATTATTATAAATTCATCCTAGTCAGTAAGTTCTGGCTGACCCCAAAGCTTCTGAATTTGAGGATGTATACAGAGTTATATAAACTTTGTCTCACACAAGATACTTGTCTTCCCAGTACACAAATTATACATATGGGACAATACTAGCTACTGAAAAATAGAAATACGTAAAGGTATTATGGCCAAGAAAGTGTTTGTCAGGATGAAACACTGACAGGAAGAGTTTGAACTTTTTAACAATCACCTGTCTTTTTAAAAGTAAGCAAACACACACACACACACACACACACACACACACACACACACAAATCAATGGGCTAGGAAATAAAGCATGATAGTAACAGAATATAGTGGTTAAATAACTTGTGGTAAAATACACAGAAATACCACAACATTTCTATTTTTTCTTCCTTTCTAGCTTGCATTTACAAACCTGCTCTTTTGTTTTTGCTAAACTCCTAATGGAAAAAATGAGTTACTATCATAGCATGGTTAAGCATTTCAAAGGATTTGAGATGTCGCCAAAGTGGCACAGATGACCTAAGTTATCGTTAATTTTTTAATTTGTGTCTCTTGATGTACAAGATTTTCCTGATGTGGAAATCAGGAACAAATATGAAGTTTTGAGACCTCAGAGCAATGGACGGAGCTTGGTGTCAATGTCAATTGTATCTAAAAAAATATAAAGTTGATAATGTGGGATTTTTAGGATTCAGATAAGTCATAATCATTACTCTTGGAAAAAAATAAAATTACGAATCAACGTGCTTCAGAGGTTCTCGGGATTACTTTCCTATTGACTCTTCTTGACCAAGCTACACTACTGATTCTATGACTCCATTTGTCTTGTAATTTTTTTGGACGGGGAGTTTCGTCTTTGGGTTTTGTTTATGATCAAAAAGACACTGTTCCTAACCACACATGACAATGGAAATACATTTAAATTTTATGTAAATATTAAAGTCGTTCTGAAAAAGTTATCTGCAAAAGAAAAAACCCACAAAATTGTCTTTTCTTCAGCCAGATTGGTAAGATATACTTCTAAGAATCATTAATCTGTGATGTATAGCTATGGATATAAAGTGAAGAATATCTACTAACATTGTTCATGAATTCATCATGTATAATGCCACTAGGACTACCTCTTAGGCTGTTACTAAAATAAATAATGTGTGGGGGTTTTCTTAATATTCTGGAGCACAATCTCTTTTATGATTTCTATTTGGAACTGATGCGTGTGTGTGTGTGTGTGTGTGTGTGTGTGTGTACACACGTGTGTGTATATGTGTGTACATCACTATATATGTGTTTGTTTAATAAATAAGGTCTGCTTCTAATCTCTGGCGAGTTGTTTGATTTCTCCTTATAATATTTTGGCTTTATAGCTGGGTTTATTTCTTTGGAGAAATCTTTCAATTATTGCTATCATCAGAAATTTACTATATTCAATACCTTACAACGAAGAAAGTTTTTCTTAAAATTATTTTATATAGGCATAATATGCTATTTAGGAGCCACTTTCTTTTCACATAGAAAGGAGTCTGTCTCTCTCCTGTTTAAGTAAGAACAACATCCCTGTAATAGTTTTATTAGGAACATTCTAAGACACCTATGTATTTTAAGGTCTTCATAAAATTCTGCCTGTCCTATTTACGTGATTTTCTACAGGAACTGCGGCACCTATATGCATGATACATAAGCGCTGATTATATAAGAAAATAAGGAGTCACCAGGACATTTCTTTCTATGCATAAACAAGAATAGTAATGACAGACGACTTAGTAGCCCAGGACGTGGAGGATGTTAGGTGTTGCAATTTGGGGCCCATTCATTGTATTATTGCACAGCACACATTAAAAAAAAAAAGCCCTCTGAGGTAGGGTATGGAAAGAGTGTGTGAAGTGTGAAATGGACAAGCTGCACATTTTGAGTCTCAGGATGCGGTGATGGTGACCACTTGGTTTCTCTCTTACTCCTTAGAGGACGTTGCAGTGCAAAAGACTCAGGAAAATTAATGTTTACGACAACTAAATCATAGCACAGCGCTCAAATATTAGTACATTCTTTTATCCTGCAGGAAGTAATTTCTGTCAACATTCTGGGTAAACTTCATTGCATGAATTTTTTTCCATAAAGAATGAAAACTGAAGGCAAAACTGGAATATATACTTTCCCAAACTTAATTAAAGATGGTTAAATAGATAGGCGACAGATCAAAGATGGTAGCCATAGAGATAGATAAATAATCTCCAAATAAAAAATACCATGAACTATTACAAAAGGAACCTGATCTTTGTAATCAATTGTCCAATCTGTGCAGAATCTAAGAACTTAAGCATAGTATGTCCAGGGAACTATTTTCTGAAGCTGCCTGAATTCTTTGTCTTTTAAATAGTAATGCTAACGTCTTAATAATTATCACTCATTTTTTAAATGAAATGCTAAAATGACAGCCTCGCTCTAAGGCTATAACAGGACACTGTTTCAAACTCATCATTAGCAGTGCCTGTAGGTGCACAGCTTGGGAACCAGCCATCTTTAATTGGACATTATGAGACTTGAGGGAATCCTGGGCTCCCTCCTCACAGTGAGAAGAGCTCAAATGCAAGCCACGAAGTGAGAACAGCCATGGAGAATGTCAGAAGGACAAAGTCACATTCTCAGAGCTCTAGGAAGAGAAGTGATTATTTTTCTTGTTTGGATATTATCAACATGCTTTCACAATCCTACTGGCCAGCATCACATAATTAAAAGTCACTTGACTGACCTAAAAGAACTTTTCAAAATTCTGAAATGGATTTGCAAAATCCACACACAGAGCACACACACAGGAACATGCAAACCACCCTACAACAACTTCTCTGCTAAAAGTCACAAAAATACAACGATTATGCTTTCAAACAAATGAGCAAGTGTGTACAATGTCCATGAGACTCACACTCAAAGCCCAAAATTGTAAACACTACATAAGATCTCAGTATTAGGTTGGAGACTGTAAATGTAGGCAGATCTATAGAGAAAATAAATGTATTAGAAATAAAGTTTGTGATATGTACAGAAGGATCAAATGTAGGAGGATGCTAATCAACTAAAAAGCAGATAGTCCATCTCAACCCCTTGAGGACAAGGCATGATATCAAGACAAGGTAAGAACCTGATAGGAAAACCTGCAATTGGACCAGAAATATCATTTGTTAAAGAGATGCGGTCACAAGTTAGGTAGAAATTTCCTCTCTTAAATTTATTTTATAATATGCTACATTGTGAGAGGCCTACTGATAGAAACCCTTGCAAACAGGATCTATGTTGAGAAATGTTTTCACATGTCCCTTTTACATATGGAGTCTGAATTAGAATCTGCTCGCCTTTTCTGCATATTCTGATTTTGTATGTAGAAGCTTTAGCAGAGGCTGCTTGTATTCACCAACACCTTGTTTTTCTTTCTTTCTTCCACATTCCCCAGTCCTCTTGCTTATATCACTGAAGTCTTCCAATCCTCAACATGTCTCCTGGCCATGTGCTTAGTTGGGAGGAAGGGCTGATGTGGTTCATGCCACGTGAGGACCTCTTCCTAAATTCCCCTTACACGTGAACATGCTGTTTCTGTTTACTCAATTGTGCACGTGAAACTGACGCGAACGCACTCAAACCAACGTTCTGCCGATATTGAAGAATGAACTCTGTAAACAAGGAGATCGCTTGGAGTAGCTTTCTTGGGAGAAGCACAAAGGAACGATAAAAAGAATAGTGGGAACTCCACTGAGAAGCGGAGGAGGGTTTAGAACACCGCAGCAATTATGGCCATCTTTTATAGTTTTTCTATAGATCATGCATACTTCTTTTTCTATAGCTATCCCGCCTTTAATGATTGGTACATATTAGCAGAAAAACTAGTCTGTTGGTTTTAGTTCAAACCTGACGGCCTAAGATATGACGTAGAAACTGAGGTGCTACTCAGCCTGATAGAAGAGGTCTGTAACCATAATCATAGCCATCCCTCCACCCCAAGCCTGTCCATCGTTTGTCCTACATTCCGGGGTGTCTTGTCTTGACTTCCGCTTGAGTTTTCCTGTCCTTGCGTTGGCATGCCCCTATCTGTGGCCACATCTCAGGCCCAGCCCTGCTACCTACTCTGACCAAATGGAGGCAACTTGAGACCACCGTGCTTTGTGGAGTGAGTCAGAAGCAAAATGTGAAATATCAAATGGTTTCTCTGAGATGAGAAACCCAGATCACAACTATCTCCTAGAACTTAATGTGGGGAATAAGGGGACCTGGAGAGGCCGGGGCGGGGGGGGGGGGGGGGGAAGGGTCGAAAAGAGAGAAGGGAAGGGTTTGTAACTTTGCCTTGATACAAATGTGCACAAAATACTCAAGATCTAAGCAAACTTTATGTTTTGCACTTACACATATCAACAAAAGGGGTGGGGGGGAATCTCCCTTATAAGGACAAGACCCCCAGGCCCTGCTTCTCCGTGTAATAAACTCACATGATAAAAATACCTGCATTCCTGAGTCATTGAGTAAAATACCCAGGATGGATGTCCAAACAGGAAAATCCTTGCTGCACCATAAAACACTTAAAATAAGTATACTTTGTTTTAGCAGCATTGATGTTTTTAATTTATTTTAAAAATTGTTCTATTCTGAATATTTCTAATACTACTGCCTAGAAGATCTACTTTCCAACTTCCCAACAAGTGCTTGAGTTGGTGTCACTAAATAATGATGTCATAATGATGTCATTTTTGCCTCAGTATTTTATTCATCCACACTGTTCATTATTTCTTCCCCAGTACTTCTAAGATTTACTAGTTCTAAGGAAGCTTTTGCTGGACACTCCAGATCCAAACCATCGTAACCACTAAATTTCCTAACTAAACCATTCTAACCTTTTGAAATACTTTTCATGAAAAGATTCAAAATACTTTTTTGTGAACATACACAATTATGACCTGTATTCTTCAAAGGCTGTCTACCATACCCACAGAAATAGAGCCCGCTTCTCTGATCACATTAGTCTCCTGATCTATTTTGACCTGTTCTCAGGTGGCCTTATATGTGAATTTCAAGAAATCCAAGCTTTAATTCTCTGCATATTATCATAAATTATAGTTTATTTTTAATAAAGGATCTTTATGAGTTGGGAGTGTAGCTTAGTGACCAATCATGGGCAAAGTATAAAAGAGATTCTGGGCTTGATTCCTGGAATTTCAAAGAAAAATATGAAAACGATTTTTAAGACTTTACTTAATAAGTGATTTTTCCAGCTTTTTCGTTTTAAGCAAAACTTATTTTTGAATCAAATGTTTTATTTAAAAAATAAAAGAAAGAGATCAATGTTCAAAAGCCAGTTGAATTTGAGAGGAAGAAATTTTAAATTGTCTAATTTTATTGTAGAGAGAAATGGTTTGCTACTTATTTTTCTATAGCTATCCCGCCTTTGATGGAGCTTTTCAAAGCACAAAGCCCCACGCCTATTGACAACAAGCCTCGGGCACTTGAGTTTTTTCAATCAATTGCTTCACATAATTTTGATGTGTATTTAAACCTGACCACAACTGACTTCAAATATCCCATTTATTCTTCTCATAAATAATTTCAGTGTTTTAGTAAATAACACTAAATTAATAATACAGAGAAATAGGCTGGCTCCTTGCTATCCTATGATACTGAGACTGAATATGTTGGTGCATCTTTAATAATATATTGATCCCATTATGACAAAACCAGAAAAAAAATGAAATTGGATACACTGAATAAGGTTCCACCTCTGCTCTTCACTCAATGACTAAGAAAAAAATTATTTCATGTTTTAAGGTTATTTCTTTATAGAATAAAATGGCTAGCTCATAGTTTTAGCATGACTAAATGAAAAATCTAACAAAGATAAGAGTATGGCATAGGTCAATAAATATTAGTGCCTAGGATGTTTGTTTCAAGTATAAAAACATGAAAATTTACATTAGATTCACGATTTTATTTATATTCAATTCATATGCTCTTGCATGTGAAGGCAAGTTAACGCAAACATGATTGGTGCTATTCCAAGGCTTCAGGTGCTCACAGTGTTGCTTCTCTGAGCATGTTTACTTCTCTGTCTACCCACAGCATTCTTCATCTCTTTCTCACCAAACAAATATTTAACAGGTACCAAAATCAGAGTAAATGATGTGTTTAATGGGAAGAGGAATTGCTGTGTAACAAATTACCAAAACTTACTGGCATATTACAGCATCCTTTTTAATGTGTAATTATCCCTGGAAATGTAAACACAAAAACTATTTAATGAATGGTTCCGGTTTGAGCGCCTCACAAGACCAGGCCAAGACGGTAGATGGAGAGGCTGGAGGAATGACTCAGCGGTTCAAGTGCTTGCTTGGCAAGTGCTAAGTCAAGCATTAAGTACCCGAGTTTGATTCCCCAGCACCACATAAGCCTGGCGTTATGGGGTACTCTCATAATCCTAGCACACTCAGGAGGCTGAGGCAAGAGGATTGCCTCGAGTACCAGCCTTGGCTCCATAGTGAGTTCAGGACCAACCTGGACTACAATTGAGACCCTGTCTCAAAAATAAATACATACATACATAAATGAAACATTAGGTGGCGTTTCAGCCACTTTCAAATTTATTTCAATTAGATGATATGTTAATGCTACTTTACTACTGAGTTGGTTCAATCAAATAGCATTTTAAACTGTTGGTCTAGAAAGTTGTATTCTGGGTCTCTGTCACCTTTTCTATTTTTTTCTACTTTTGCACTGATCATTCTTGCTAAGCTTTTCCCACATCGAAGATGTTCCTTCTTCCAGGTGCCAGTAATGTTTAATACCATTGTCTTCAGCCACTAACCTTGCGGACTGCCCTCCTTATTTGGCATAGTTTCTTCAAAGCAATCGAAACCTATCCTTCTTTTCCAAGTCCTACCAGTTTTCACCTACTGTTCGGGTCCAAAGTTGCTCCATAATTTTATGTTCGCCTTGGCATCATGGCTAGGAATCATTCCCACCTACTAAAATGTTTATTAATGTTGACTGAACTTTGAAAGTTGTTCTACCAGTTCCTTTGCATTTCATTTATTAGAAGAGATTCAGTAAGTATGGCTGGTACTCAAGGGAAGGGTTCAAAGCTCATATATCAGAGGGCATAGTGTCAAAGTATTTGATTTTTGGCCACATGATACAACACGGGAGAATAAAAAAAAAGTAATAAGACATCATAGCCCTTTTCTTCAAGGCTTTCATAGCTAGCAAAAACATAAATAAGTCCATAATATAAAATATAAATACGATGAAATTATTTTTAAATTTTACCTATAAAAGAGAAAGTAGGAACACATTTATCTAGTTTGTTTGAGTTTGTAAACTTCACGAGTTACAAGTCATAATTCAGAAAAGTAGGAAAATGATATTCTGGTCAGGGAGGGCTGCATGAGTGAGGTCGGAAATTCATGACAATCAGGACTCATTTGGAAACGAGTCCTACAATTCTTTAAAAATATCTCACAGGAACAGAAATTATTAAGAAGCTTCAGGACATCGTTTGACTTAGTGCCCAGTTGTGAAGATAATTATATACTGTGAGAAGGATTTTGAACTCAGAATTCTAAGAAGATTGATGTTACAAGCCTGCTGTGTCTTTCAGACTTCATATTTTGTTTTAAAATGTATGTGAAATTTTATGCCATCACAAAATAAACCATTATTTTATATTTAAAAGTTCACCCAGTTGTTAAGTGGAATTTGCCAATTGTGGAGTCAGTGTGCTTGTTTTGTTTTCACATATAATTCGTGCTTTTTTTAAAAAAATAATATTTTCCCCAAAGAATGATTTTTACTAGTATATGCTTGTGATACATGTTACATTCTGCTTGGGGAATTGGCGCACGCTTGAATAATTTGGAGCAACTGAAAGGAAGAGACAGAATCCACAGTACCATCAGGGATACTGAGCCACACAGAGGACCTTGTAAATGGAGTGCCACCATCAGAGTGAAGTGATGTTTGAGGAAGTCTGTTGTGGAGGTGATGACGGCTACACCCTGCCCTTTGAAAAATCAGGATGGGCATATTCAGAGTTCTTTCTAAAAAGGCATTGATATTTAGATTACAACTTTTACACGAGAGAAGGAACAGCTTTGAGAGAATTTACAGAATAATGGATGCTTCCTGAAATTGACTGAATTATTTATGGTTCATAAAATGTTTGTTTTCAAATAAGTGGCTGAGATTATTATGTGAGCAGAATACATTTCCCTCTAGGAGCTATGCTTTTTTTTTCTTTCTTTCATCACTTAACCATCTCCATTGAGCAGAACTAGGGAAAAATATAAGACAGACATTCTTTCTCTGGAGATTCGACTTTACTTTTCAAAAATGACTCAATATGTTCATAACAATTGCGGAATAAGTCTAATTAGGTGAACTCTACGTGTTTAGACAGGAAAGATACCAAGTATGATTTCTCACCTTAACACTATCATGTTGAAAAGGCTGGAAGCTGACTTAGAGGTGTGTCTTCTTAGTGTGTCTCTCTGGTCACACACAAGTGCGTTTTCACAAAAAGAAACTATTTGTATTCTAAGCATTCAATTTCCAAGTGAAAATGTGGTATCTTTCATAGAAAATAATAGTATATGTGCGATACACATAAAACCGACCTTCTTTCTGTCTTCATTTACTTTCAACTGTAGCAGTTTATTCTTCATTTTGAAAGAACTCAAAGAGACAAAAAGATCTTGCTCCAAATCCAACCCACAAATCCTTTCCTGATGTGACAGCGAAAGAAGCAGGACAACCGTTGCTTAAGCCCTGAGTTTGAAGAGGATGACATAAATCATGTATACCGAAAAGATGCGGATGTATGTAAATGCATTACTTATCTCTCATTAACAGTCAATTAGCCAGAGGAGAAAACTTGCAGTGGAAGGTGTGGGTGGAATTGTCAGAAAGCATGTGCGGGCAGATGAAGAAGCAATGCTAATCTCCACAGCAGGATGCCTCCTCCTCCCCAAATCCCCAAGAAATCTCAACAGTCTCTGAGTTAAATATGCGGAATTCTACGTGCTTGAAACAGAGAGAAGAAGAAGTAGAAGGAAAAAAACCAGAAATAATAGTTTGAAGAAAAAACACTTAGAAAAGAACAATCAGCTTTAACATTTCTGGATGGAAAATAAGTGAAAGTCAGCCAGAGATTCTTTTTCCTTTTTTTTTTTTCAATTTCAATGCTTTAAAATTATCATCAGAAAAAAAGTAGTGGTGATCCTTTAGGAAGCCTTGCAGAAGGGCATCCTGTAACCAACAGGAAGAAGGCACGTGAGTTGTGCTGCTATGAACATGCGTATCCATATGTCTCTGCTATGTGATGTAATACATAGGTGCGCAAAATGCTAAACTTCATTGTAAACCTTAAATTTTGCACCTATACGTATCAATAAAATGGGAAAAAAGAAGTCATATGAAAAAACACTTTCACCGTGTCTCCTAGAATTTCATTTCAGTACAAATTGTGTTTGTTGAGCTCAGAAACAATGAGTCAGAAAACAGAAGAAGAATGTATCTTATTGAGAATATAAATATAAATCCAACTTTCCACATAAGATGGGATTTCGATGAGAAAATCAGGATGTATTTGAAATAATTGAATCCTTAACTTTCATTAACTTTTTTTTTTTTAAATCGGGTTTTCATCCTCCTTTTTCCCCAATGTCGCTTGCTGGAAGTTAGAATGACGGGGTCCCCAGCTCTGTGATAGTCCCCAGCCTGTTTAGAAGCATAAATGAGCTACTTTCAATTTGGCTTTCATTTTTCATTTTGAAATAATTACAGATTCAAAAGAAGTTGAGAACAATGTGTAGGGACTTCTGGTTTACCACTTACTCAGCCTCCCCCACTGTGGTCATACTCTACAACCACACTGGACTATCCCACTCGGCAATTAATGCTGACGTCGCTCAGGTTTTATTCAGATTTCAGCAGTGCAAATCACACATTTGGAGGTTCATTCTTGGGTGAATCACAATGAAAATTTATCATATGTGTCTTCTTGTAAATACTACCACAATCAAGATGCAGAACTGACTTGTGCCACCACCACAGGCGTGACACCCCTGGTGTCACCCTTTATCACTATCCCACATCCTTTCATCCATGCTATCCCTAATTGGGCCACCTACTAATCTGTTCTACCTCTCAGTTACTTATTTCGAGAATCTGTCCAGCGCACAGGTAGAATGTGGAGAGTAGACTTGAAGGCGTTGGTATAAGCGGCATGAGGACTACAAAGAGAAAGCAAACCCATACTAGTGCAATAAATTAAGTTGCGGGAAACCGCCTAAAGCTCTGTATGATACTGATAAGTTGTGAGCCACCCGCGTGTGGACCCCGTGTGATGAAATCGCTATCTGTAGCCTGCGGACAAAGCCCTGGTGTGATGGATAACCAGAACCCCACGATCGATAACCAGAAGCCCCATGATCGATAACCAAAACCCCTGTCCACCTGCGTGTGGACTCCGATATAATCACTATCCTTAGCTTGCCGGCATAAAAATAGTATATGAACCGGCCCTGGTCCTAAGCTCAGGGTCGAGGTAGGAGTCACAGACTCTGAACGCAGGACACGCGCCTTGCTCCTCGTCCCCAGCCTCCTCGCGACCCGAGAGAGAGACCCCGTGGAGAAGGAGTGACTGTTCAGCCAGGCAGCTATCGGCGGGTCCTGGTCCAGCCACAGACTGGAGAGCCCTGGACAAGCTCATACGCGGGTCGGCTGTGTCGCCGGTAGTCAAGAACACGTCGCATGATCAACATAAGGGACCCAGGACGGGAATAGTTTTAAGAGGCAGAACAACGCTTGCTTTCCTGCTGAATTGATTAATTGATCGATTTATTATGGTTTGATTTGTGAATTGGATTGATTGTTGTATGAATAAAGAACATTTCCAAGGTAAATTCATCTGCCTCTGTCCCGTCTGTCTCCTCTTACGGAGTGCTCGCGACAGTATGTTAAATAAATGGAACCATACAGTGTTTAACCCTCGAAGTTCAAACTTTTTCTCAGCCTACTCTTCTTGAGATTAACCCAAGTTGGTGCATCTATAAGCTTATTCATTTTTATTGCCAAATAATAACCCACGGTGTGGTTATAACACAGATTATTTAACAACTGACCCGTTAGGAAGACATTAGTTTCTTATGTGAGCTAATTGCAACTGAAATTCCTGTGAATATTTGTATGCATAAATTTCATTTCTCCGAGATAAGTGCCCAGGAATTCAATTGTTTAGCGCTGTGGTAAATTTGATTTTAAAATTGCCAAACTCTTTCAGAGTGGCCAGATCATTCTAAATGTCCTCCAGCAATGTGTGGATGATCTGGTTTCTCTGTGTTCTGATCAGAATTTGATGTTATCATTATGTTCAATATCAGTCATTATGATAAGTGTATAATGTTGTCTTATTGCGCTTATAATTGCATTTCTATATTGACTAAAGATGTTGGGTGGCATTTTTATGTGCCTCTTTGAAAATAGTGTATTCTTTCTAAAAGAAAAAAACTCATGCCACTTGCTGATTTTATAATTGTATTCTTTGGTCTTAAGGTTGAGCATTGAGAGCTCTTTGTATGTTATAGACAAAAGTCATTTGACGAATATGTAATTTGCGAATAATTTTTCTAGTCTATAATGTTTCTTTTCATTCTATTCATAGGTTCTTTAGCAAAATAAACATTTCTATACATTGTGAGACATAATTTATTATATTTTTCTTATTTAATGTATTTTCAGTATCAAAGCAAACCTTCCTTAGTCCTATTTTTTAATTTTATGTATTTATATTTTAATGCGAATGATATCTATTTTGAGTCATTGTCTTCAAAAAGAGATAGAATTTAGAAAAAGTTATTTCTTCTGTTTTTAATGACCTTGGATGTACAATATTCTCAACACAATGTTTTGAAAACACTATTGATTTTTTTTTTAATCTTTGGTAAAAATCAACTGAGTAGAGCTCTGTCTGGGTGTTCTCTTTTATATTTTTGATATATATATATAGAATTTTTTAATGCCAATACTACATTGCTAATTTTACTATACCAGGCATATAAAACCTGAGGGCCTACAGATTTGTTTTATTTTTATTTGTGCTGTAATTTTTTCTTTAATAATATAATAAAACATTTTAAAAGGAAACATTATTATTATATTACTATATTATATGGACCCAAGACAATTTCTTTTCTTGCCAAAAGAAGAGTGCCAAAAACTGACATTCTACAAGTTGGGCACAGCTGCAAACATACAATTACCCTGTACTATTACATACACATAGTACATATTATAACTATGTTAGCTGTGGAGTACATATTAATACTGGGAAGAGTGACTCCTAGCTTTTTTTCTTTATTACATACTATTTGGGGGATTCTTCAGTCTTTTTTAATTATGTAGAAATTCTGTATAATCTATTCACGCCTATGAAAAATGATGCTGGACATTTGAAAAGAATTGCAGTAAAATTATACTTTCTTGTCTTTTTTTGTTTCGTTTTGCTTTGCTTTTGAGACAGGCTCTTATTCTTTAGCCCACGTGGTCCTCAACTCAATGACCAGACAGGCCTTAAAAGCAATGATATCCTGCCTCAACCTCTCTAGTGCTAAATATATATTTTTATCTGAATAGATTTACAAATTTTATGGTGAATCTTTCAATTCATGAATATCACATGTCTCTTCATTTATTCCAAATTTTTGAACATTTTTCATAAATGTTTTGTAAATTTCAGCAAACAGATGTTGTATCTTTTTAGATTCAAACATTAGCATTTCATATTCTTTGGAGCAATTATAAAAAGTATTAAGTGTTTAACGGATATTTAACTTATAGAACTACAGTTAACATTTATATGATTTTGTATTCAGTGAGTTTATTCAAGTTTTTAGCTGACAGTTTTTAATTTTTTTGTTTTGGGTGATTCTTTAGGGGTTTATATAGAAAATCGTAATGAGAACAGAAAGAGCTACATTTAATATTTCAAATTTTCTGATATATACAATATTCTTTTCCTGGTATATTGCACATGCAAGAACTTTCAGCTCTGTATGAAATAATAGCTGTGAGCATGATGCCTTTTGAGATATTCAGAACAGAGAAAACATTTCTCTTTAATATAAGCCAAGTTTTAATTTATGTATAAATTTATCAAGTTGAGGAAATTTCCCTGTATTCCTAATTCAGACAATCTTTTTAATCACTAATGATATTGATGATGATCATCAGGGTTCAGGGCATTGCCTAAGAAGTTGGAGGCACTGATTTGATCCCCCAGAACCACATAATAGTAATAGCTGGGCTGCTTGCACACATCTGTAATCCCAGCATTCAAGGGGTTGAGGCAGGAGGAGTGCATTGAGTTTGAAGCCAGTCAGGCCTACAAGTGAGTTAAGACCAGCCTGAATTATGGAATGACACTCTATGTCAAAAATAATCACCGAATTGATAAAATTATGTAAGTATTCTCTTTGACATGGCAGAATATATCTATTGACTTTTCTTATATGTTGTTTCAGCCTGGCATAATTGGAATGAATTATATTTTTATACTTTAGTGCATTGTGTTTTTATATACTATTGAATTTATTTGTTAAGATTGTCTTGATAGTTTTTATATGCAGGTTTATGAGAGGTGCAGATGTTTAATTTCGTTTGTTTTTGTATTCTTTCATCTGACTTGTTGGTAATTTTGCATTTGAGCTGGCATCCTAAAATACATAATCCTTAATGACATATGACAAGTGTTGAAATATTAAAATCTCCAAAATATAATTTTGAAAAAAATAGAAAGTTACATCAAGGGTACTTATTTATATTTCTAAGTGGACACATATTAAAAACATGACAGAACACTTCATAGGTCTCTTTCTACAATGACATAGATAATAATGATACATAGTTTTGCAAGCATAAACTATACCCTTGGTCACAAGGGCATAATATTTGCCAACAGCTCATATTCATGCAGGTAAATCAAGAAAGGAAATGCATAAATGCGTATCACTGTAATGTACATACAGCTTTCCAAGGATGGTCACGCAGAATCTCAGGATGTGCACTCTCACTTTTATGACAAGATCAATCAAAAAGCTGTTCTAGATAACCTCTACATTATCCCAAAAAGCTGAGATCGTAAGAATTTTTTTCACAGAGAAAACTTAGAAAAAGAGCATCGCATTTGTTGAAGAGTTTCAAAATCTATGCACACACATAATATCCACACCCACCATCGAATTCTGAATACTGAACATCTACAGATTCAAATTTGCAAACCAAATGCATAAAAAAATAGAATTTTAAAAATGTTTTCACACGTTTTATAACTCTAATATTGGAGATGATGTGAAGTTAACTTACACAGAATAGCAAATAATAAAGATAATGCCAACAACCTAGAATACAAAAGGAAAAATAAAAATATAAAAGACAAAACCCAAAAAGAAGATTTGCCATGAGAAAAAATATACTGCAAGGGGTCAATTGTGGGCAATTAAATAAAGACATTCACTATCGCTTACCGATTGGTGTGATCTTTAGCTACAGTTTGAAAATTTCATGCCGTAAATGGCTGCTATTTTTTTTCTTTCAGGGCATAATGCTCATTAAAGATTACGTTGACTTTCAATTTCCAGGACACTGTTCATTGGGAAAGCTCATGCTATCTGACATATTCTGAGATGAGCATCCTCTGTTAAATATTCTCACTCTCTACACCACACATCTATGCTGTTTTGGGCCCATAGAAATCTGTCCTGCAGCCACTCAAGTACAGACCACAAATATGAAAGCAACTTTGACAGTGATCAAACAGCAACACCCTGGCGGACTTCCTTATTGTATCATTGCATGACTAATCTCAAAGTAGTCAATAACGGTGCTGGCTTCTTTAGAAAGTTGGGGCTTTAATTCATTAAAAGCTCCTGGAATTTTATCAGCTGGAAGGAATACCAATGCAAACAACCACATGATGCATTTTCAAACTGAAGTTTTCATCATTACGGTGTCATATATCCAATCCATTCATGTGAATTTCTGCCAGATGCACTGAGATGAATAGGAAAAAAATATTGGTAACACCTTGAAGTTTTTAGCACTGTTTTTGTCCCTAATTCCAAAACTGTCAGCATGTGGGGGGAATTCATTAAAATCTATTTTCCTCTGTGAAATCCATCAAAGAAATGTTTACAATATGCTTAACTTTTTTCCACTCATGAATGTCTAAGAAACCAAATAAGCCCTACAATTTTCTGATTCAACAGGGCATGAATTGTTTTAATTTTTAAAGAAGTAGAGATAATTATGAAAGCGCTGTTTATTAGCCAAAGTGAGGAATGTGCGAGCTTTTTTTAATGTTAGATACAGTGGTTATTGTTCGAAGACTACTTTTTTCAGCAGTCAAGTAACTAGTCAAGGAGAAGTAACATTTAGTAGGTTTTGCAGCATTCGTGGAGCAAGGAACCTCTGTATCAGCAAGTGTCTTTGCACCTGAAGGTCACTGAGCTTGTTAAATAAAGAGCAGTTTTTTTGAAGACCAGTATGACACTACATGTGAAAAGTAAGTAGTACACAAGTGAAGAACTGGGTAATTATCATGTATACAACTGAGAAAGAGCTAACCCTTCCCTTCTTTTTTTTTTTTTTGAAAGAAAATTGGACTTCTCAAAATTTTGATTCTCCATATTTCAACATTCAAGATATTGTTCATTCAGAAATGAATGACATATTAGAATTAGTCTTTAGAAATTTGACTACAAAATGATGTTGATGCTTCGAGTTGTCAACATTTAAGATGTTGGCACTTGGGAGTGTGTCCTTCGAGATTGAGATCCACACCATCTTGAATCAGACTTTTTACTCCTCTCCCTATTTTTACCACAACTAAGGTTTGAAATGTTAAAGAGATGATTTTTGTAACAAAGTAACTTATCCGTGTAAAATTACCAATATAAAATGAATAATTTTGAGACATTCACTTGAAAACAATCCAAAGAATGTTAGAGAGACATCAAGAGAAAAATAAAAACCTGATTATTTCAGAACTTTGTTCATAATAATTTGGCCTGCATGCAGAAATGCCAATATTACACGGGAGCCAATTAGAAATGCCAAACCCAGGCCCCAGCCTGGATTTGCTGCACCAGACTCTACAGCTTAACAGAATCTCCAGATGGTATCTGAGTGCCTTAATGACGCAAAATAGTCTCAGAGACCACACAAAAATATATGCCTGAGCAGGCACATTATTATAGTAACTTCACCTTTATTCATTAATATTAAAATATGGTACTGGTGATGTCACTGGTCAGCTTAGAAATAACACAATGGGAATGTAAGCTGATGAATTTATTATTGCTAAACTAGCTTTTTCGTCTTTTGTTTCTTTTTGTAAAGTTTGTGATTCTCAAACTAGTAGTACTTACGGCTGGAATGTTAACTACGTATGATAAACCTGCTAAGTTCTTATTAAATTACTAAGTATTTGCTATTCTTAACTCTAGATAAAATAAACAAAAAGAAGAAAGTCAAGTTAGCCTGCACTGTTGAGCAAATGATGCTTCTGATACCGCCAGTTGGCAATTTCAGAAACATGCTCTCTGTAGGTTTCCTGGCTTTTTCATGAATGAGGCACAAGAAGGAGAAAATACAGTGATTTCGGGAACTGAAAAGTTGGGGTGGGAAGCATACAGCTAAGATATTAAAGCATTAGGTCAAAGCACTCAAAATATTAGTGTAAGGATCTTGCCTCTAGTAGATTAAGAGTTAAATTAATTAAGTCGTTACTGGCATGTTTATCTGAAGACTTGCAATTAAATTATAAACATAAAAATGTGAACTTCAGTAAGGTGAACTCCATTATTTCATTATATTTTCCATTTCACATATAAACATTGATTACAATGTTATTGTTGAGATTTTCTGTGCTCTCTTTATAATGTCACTTTTTTAAGCCCTAATCTTATATTGGCGACTCTGAAGGAAAAAAATTAGAGTAGAAGGGTCTCCAGAAACTTTTACGACAATCTTTATAGAGTCAATTGGCTAAACTTTAACACCAGCGAACAGCTAGCAGGCGTCACGTGACTTCCGTATTATTTGTGGGCAAGAAAGGTGCAGAATTAAGATTCATTAACTCACTAGCACTGACCTTGAAGTAGAAATCTACCTCTGCAAACTCAAGTATTTGTTTTTAAATTCATTTTCTGTTCAGTGATTCTAAAACCGTCTCGTTGTCACTCCTTTCCTTCCACAAATGACCCTGAAAATATTTGTGTCAGTACCTCTTAGCATTTCCAACCACAGCCTCAATAACATGCTGGGTGTTGATGGGTTTTTAATACTAATGATATCAGCTTTTCTATCCTGCAGGGAATCAGAATCCTACATCTAGCTCTCATCCGATGGCAGATTTCTTCCTTAACTAAAACAAGCAGCCCATTCGTGTCCCTACAGACTCTCACTTAGACACACAGGTTTTTCTTGAGGGAAAGATACAAATTGAAAACTCGACACTTTTGAGTCCAGTCTCATTTATGTATGATTCTTTAAATGCGTATCTTTTAGCAAAAAAGTAACAATGACACCTGAGTGTTGTATAAATGTATCCAATGTTATGCTTTTGTGCAACTCCTTGCCTTATTTCTCTTCACATTTTTACTGTTTTTTAACATTTGAAAACCACATTCTTTGAAATTTTCATATCCAATATTATACCGTGCCCACAATTTCATGCCAATTTCAATCAACATGTTGAGGCATTCAATGAATCAAGTTGATATATTTCAGTACATGCCTGCCCAGAATGATCTAACTATAGAAAAGAACCGTAGAGATCAAATAATTAGCTGGATGCGGTGGTGGCCCAGACCTGTGGTGTCAGTTCCCTGGGAAACCCAAGCAGGAAGACCCCCCATCTGAGCCCAACCTAGGTAATTTAGTGACTTGGTGAGACTCCGGACACAAATAAAAATAAACAGGAGTTGGGATATAGCTCAGTAAGAATTTTCTGCATTGAATCCTAGTTTAAAAATGTAATAAAACCTCAAGTTTCTCCAAAACAGACCAAGCTTCTCACTAGTTATGGATTTGATCTCCCTCCTCAGCTGGAGGTAGGGTCCCATCTCACCAGGCATCTACTTGGCTGTGGAGGACTTTTAATGAAAAAGCATTCTTTATACTGAATACTTCCCACGCCTTTATGCATTAGTTCTTATCTCTTAGAACTAAACAGAACAGTATGATCTTTTTCCTGAATAATTGCTACTGAACTATTTGAAATGTTGTGTAATTGTTTTCCTCCCGGGGTGCCATCATTTATCCTTTCTGGATTTCAAATGTTGGTGTCATAAATAAAATATTTTTTAAAACGATATATTTCCTCTAATTTAAATGCTACAGGGTACATACTCTTACCCAAAATATTACATAATATGGCATGAATATATATATATCTTGTATACCTTGAAGCATCATCAGGGAGCTGAGGTAGCCAGGGATGATGTGTTACTTCCTCAGGACTCTTCATAAAGGGGATGACTTTAAGGACTTCTCAAATGGTTTTCCTTTGTGTGGTTTTTATTGTATTTCACCTTTCATAAATGTCACTCAAAAATGCAGATATATACTGTTTCTTTGTAAAGCATAGATATGTAATCAAATAAATGAGTTCAGTAAAATATATTATTGAATTTGTGCTGATTCCTAATACCTTGAATATTTCTTTATGATTACTTCAACATTTTGTGTTTATAGTCCATTTTGCCTTTTTTCTTTTTTCTTGAAAGTCTCATTGTACATAGTAAAATGTTGGCCTCTATGTCATTGAAGGCCTGGAGCTTTGGTCCATCCTCATGTCTTCATTGTTTTGTTTTGATTTTCACTTTTCCATTAAAATATTTCCAACAACATTTTCACGATGAGAAGAGCAGTGTGTGTGTGTGTGTGTGTGTGTGTGTTTCTAAAATATTTCATTATTTTCTACAGGCTAGGAATCTACGCTGAAATTAAAATTTGTAGACAGCTTCTATGTACATAATTTCTTGTCTCATTTATTTTTTATCACTAAAACAAATTATTTCTTACTTTTTTAAATTTCAAGGCCATTTTCTTTGATGCAGAAAAATGAAACTAAGTTCTTTTTTATTTTGTTTTCAGTGCACATTGTTTCAATTGTAGGTCTCTCTCTCTTTTTTTTTTAACCACCAAAACATACTTTGAAAGTGTTTTCTGTTTTTGGAACCCTTGAGTCCCGTGTAAATCTAACTTCACTGTGAAGACTTTTAGAGGTTTAGGGCAACATTCTTTATTTGCTTTTATATTTGTAGCTACTTTATATTTTTAGTTACTCCTTTAAATATATAGACTGGTAAAAATAACAATCTACATGAGTATGAAAGTTTCTCCCCTTTATTTTTTAATGTTTTAGAGTACGTGATATTTTCTAACTTTGATTTCAACAATTGCCTGTCTTCAGTCTATTTTCTTTAAATCTGTGCTTTAAGGCTATATTTTCCCCTATGAAGTACTTATAGAACTTTTTCAGTCTATAAATCTGATCATAATTCCTTCTCTGTATCTATCATATAGATCATTTTGTGCCGGTAATATTTTACGTTCCAATTATCTTTTCATAATTTTTCATTATTAAGTCAATTAACCAATGAGATGGTCAACCTTTTGAATTACTGGACAGGCCAAAAAGAAAGGAAAAAAAATCAGTATTCTGTTTTAAACTTGATATAAAAGAATTCCTCTTTCGCTTTGTCTTTCGTTTAAAGTTCCATGACACAGTTGGGGGATTGTGGGGGTGGGGGGTGGGGGGGGCGTGAATGGAGGGAAGGGAGGGTAGGGAAAGGGACAAAAGGAGAGCGGGAAAGCCCTTGTCACTTTGACAAGAAATGCATGTGCACAGAATGCTCAACTCCATTGTAAACCTTAAATTCTGCACGTGTACATATCAATAAAATGGGGGAAAATAAAAATAAAAAACTATTTGAACAGATAAGAAGAATTCCTCGTTTTCATGTATTTCTTCTTTGGCAAAATTCAACTTGCATTAATTGTTCCCTAATAATCACCATTAAGTTCAGTAAAAAATTGGTCATAATATCTAGGTTGCTTAAACACACTTTGCCGATGGTATGCATTGACCAAGGCATGGTAGCAAAGAGACTCTGCTCCACATAGCCTCACCAGGATAGGGGAAGCCGACAACCTCTCCCACCAGCAACATCACAATGTACCAGACAATAGCTGCAATAACATGAGCCTCTCCTCCATGCCATCCCAGAAGGGCCACATGTCACTACTGCTAATACAATCCCTGGCCTAAGCCAAGCACGTAGGTATGTCTAAATAACAATGTCCTTGCCTACGTTGTAGATTACTTTCCTTCTATAAATTTCTTTAGGTTCAACTTGTTTGATGGCAATTATAATTGTTAAGAGCAAGTTAAATTCCAATTACCAGTCTTGTTCTACTAAATTTCCACCATAATGATGAGAACACATCTATCTGCTATCATTAAAATATTGCATTTTGGTTTATTTTCAAAACATCTGGGTGCATTTATATTATACCAATACACTTATATGCACTCTTTATGTATCTCTTCTGCTATGATTCATTATGGTCTTGATTTATTTTGATTTTCCTTTCAAAAAAATCAATGTGTTGATATAAGAATTTCCTCCTTCAAAATTCCTGTTTAAAATTTTGCTTTTAATCAGACATTGATACTGTGTTGACTGTATTGTACCAAGTACTTTATGATCCAGTATCTTTAACGGTGAGATTTTTAAAAACTTTATCTTATCCACTATTCATGTCTCTTCAGTATGTGTTCTCTCCAATTTTTTTGACTTTCATTTGCAATTTTCTACATTTGCTCCAAAATGTTTCTGTTTACTATTCAATTCACTAATTAACTAATATACTGGAAATCATTTTTATTTATTAATTCATTTATTTTCATGTACTCTCTGACTTAGCAAGTGTGTACTGAGTGCTTACATGGGGGCAGAAATTGTAATACCACTAAGATCATCATTCCATGTATTTTTCAAAAAAAGATAATTTAAGTAAAATGAAAAGCTTATCATAATATATATATATATATATATATATATATATATATATATATGAACAAAAATTCAGGTAAGTAGTTTGACTAAATACACATATTTATTTTGTTATTTAGCAAATTCCTATCACGGTAGCAACAATGTAACTTCTTAATTCATTAGCCCACAAGGGTGAAAATAAAAGGGATTGAGAAGATAGCAATGGAATCATGGGAGCTGGAAAGCACTTGAGAGATTGAAAATGACTAACATAGTCATGAGATGTGAATCATAAATACACAAAAGGACAATTCAGACAATTTATCGGTTTTCTATAGAATTAGAAAATTGTCTAGACAATTTTGAGAATAAGGATAAGAAGGCTGCAGGAGGGAGCTGGAGCTGAAACCCTGTTCACACATTACCCCAGTCTCCCAATTTTTTCATCACCTTTGCTCGATATGTGATTTCTCACCCTTCATTCCACAAAATGACTGCAGTTTTATTTCATGGGTGAAAATTTTTTTTTAAAGTTAAAGAGTAATACTGATTTTTTAAAAAGCAAATGAGGCATCCCACTTAAAAAGGCAGAGCCATGTGCACATACATCACAGGTGTGGAGCACAGCGAGATGCACCTAACACACTCTTTACCCTGTTGCCAGAGTTGCTGATATACTGGAGCAAGGTCTTCACTTTCTAAGGAAGACATTGGAAAGGCCTTTTATGTGAAATCTCAATAGCCTAAGAGAAAAGGAAGAAAAAGCAAGAAAGAATCATACAAGCATTCATTTGTCACGAGTTTGGGATTAAATTGGATACAAACACGCATGAAAACTAAACAAGAAAAAAAATCAAACTTCAAAAGAAACAAAAAGAGAAATAGAAAAGAGAATTTAGCACCTAGTTTCATAAGTGGAAGTGAAGCAATAATGCTTCGAATCTTAAAATCTTAAAATATCCAAGAACTATAATAGAAGGCCATTATCCACAGTCTTGACTTAATTTTCAAAATAATAAGTTGAAAGAAATAGAAGCGATTATCACTGCAAAAGAAATGAGGGTAGGTGTGTTTCAAAATAAACCTGCAGAAATAGTTCACACATATTATTGTGTGCAAGTAGAGCTGATAAAATTAAAAACCAACAAACAAATAATAAAGGAAGTTTGGTAGATCTGCCTATGAGCTTGTTTTCCAAGCACATGCCCTACCAGAATGCATCTGTGTCACTCTACTTTTGGGCTGGCTTCTCTCCCTTTAGTTAGTAATAACACAATTCCTTTAATACCTTTTCTTTACTGTAGCATCTCATTATTCTCCTATCAAACACTTGGGGTTAGCTTTTATCACTGCTGAAAACATTCAAGACTTGGGAGAAATGTGTATTACTCTTTCATGATTTTGTTTCTACCTCTTCTTTTAATTTCTTTCATATTACTGAGAAGTCTTATTATTTTTAAGAATAAAATTCATTCTGGGTTCCAACCTAAATTTCTTTCTGTATCCAGTCTAGAAATGTCCAAACTTCCTTTCATAGTCAACCTGTTAATGACCTCAGGCTGAAATAAAAACATGGCATGTATTTTTCAAGTCATCAAATTCATAGCTGAGCGAACATGTGCCCCGGGACTGTGGACTTCACATCTCCTCTGCAGGTAGGGTCTTTCCCTGCTGGCCACAGGCACGGCATATGAACAAATACCATTTATGAGTTAATCAGCTTTACTTGGAATCTCTATGTCCAAATATCCTGATTGTTTTTCGCATTTGTCCATTCCTCCATTTACTTCTCATTGCATCCTGAAATCTCTACCAGACTTTGCTCTCTGATGATTATTCAATCAGCTGTTAATACGCAAATCTTCCAGCCACGTCTTAATTGTAGCCTTGACTTGACCTCTCTTTGCATTTTGCAATAGCAATCACTCTCTTCTGTTCAATTTCTTATGTCCTAATGGTAAGAACCTCCCTTCTTGCCATAGAGGGTTATCTATTCTCAACATCTTTGTTGCTTTACGTTTCTGTTTTTTTCTTCTTTACCGAGTTCCACTTGCATAATCTCTTCATGAAAGTTATCATCCCTGTTTCCACAGTTTGACCATTTATCACATGTGGAGTTCAAGAGACTCCGAAGACCTGCACTTGTTTTGTCGGTCACTCAGAGACTTTTTTTCCTTCACTTTGTCATTTTTCACGAACTGTTCCTTCTCCTGTAACCTCTACCCTATTACAGAGACCCAAAGAGGCAGAGGTTATTCTAGTTCATTCTCTTTTTCACATTTCTTTTTACAGACTCCCTATATCCCATTAACACTAATTTTTATCTTTTCTGTAAATCCACCTTCTTGCTTCCTTTTCAGTAGTGATTTGGGCTCAGGGTGAGACAAATCTGTAGTAGGTATGCGATCTTTACACCCACGGTGAAGCCAAGTCGCTTACTCTCTTTAAGTCTCTGTTTGCATATACATAATGGGGATATAACAGTAACATCTGTATCACAGGAGAAACCATTGGTAAATACAGTGTACATAAAATTTTCAAAACCTTTCCTGGTAGGGATGCTACTGCCTATCATCCTAAGAAGGTAGAAGCTAGCAAAGATCTTCACAGAAGAGAAGATTACAAATAAAGGAAAATATTAGTGTGACTAAGATCAGTCATAAACCCCATAATCATAAGAAGATCATTTATGGTCCTTTACAATGGGCTGTGTAAGGCAAGACTATTCCTACTTTATCTGAACTGTAGTCTTTTGTATTCGCTTATTTACTATTTCTCATCTTCCATTTGAAAAAAAAAAATCTCGGAAATTCCTTTATGTGAATGTAAGTTGTCCTCTACAGTCTTTTCATTTTTGCAGTAGCTTTTTAAAAACAAATGCACTTCTACAGATTAGGCTAAAAATTGAATTTCTGACAAACAAATCAGATTTTGTTTGGATTTTAATTTAATTCCGGGATGTGTTCCCACCTTGCCGATGACAAGGAGCAGTGGAAAATGCCAAGGCTGCCGCTGTAGCACCATCAGCACAGATCAGGAGGCTTCAGCGATGCTGGCATCAGCTTTTCACATGACATTTCCTTCTCCCCCCTCTCCCCCACCAGAATGCAACAGATGTGAGCAGCAGGGAAACAACTTTTGTATCTCCAACAGAATTCCATTAATCTAGGTCTCCCGGGATCACATTCCAACTTGGTCACTGAATTGCTGATTCGTCCATTGGCCCAGATCTGTAATGTGTATCGTCACATTCGATGTACATACACCATCAGATGCGCACACCATCCAAATATTTTGTGGTAAGTTACACATACTTAAGAAATCAATTCTGACACAGGAAAATCAACATTTATAAAACATATCCATGAATTATCTTTCATAACAGTATTATTTTAATTTCAATTATAGCTACAAAGACAATGTCTTCCTAATTCCATTTTACTGTGGAGTTTCTATATAATCATATATTGGAAAGAAAAGAATGCCAAGAGCTGCCCATTCCAAATCTGTTCATGAACATTTCAGTTTGATGCAATTTTTCCCTCAGTTTTAAGGCTGTTTTATTAAAACCGATTCAGCCTTCTAAAAATATTTGTGGAAAGGGGCTGAAGGAATGGCACAGTGGTTAGAGTGCCTGCCTAGCAAGCACAAGGCCTGGGTTCGATTCTCTAGCACCGCACAGAGCCGGGCTTGGTGGCGCACACCTGTGATCCCAGCACCCACTAGGCTGAGGCAGGAGAATTGCTGTAAGACTAAGACTAGCCTGGGCTACACAGTGAGTTCAGGACCAGCCTGAACTACAGAGACACTTTCTCAAAATAAATTAATAAGTAAATATATTAGTGGAAAGAGCTACAATTAAACTAATACAATAGTGCTCAAAGCTTCTATGACCTTTAGCTACCCCAGGAATACTTTAAGCTACTCTGAATGTTGAAAGTAAAAATACTAAGTGTCCTGAACATGCACAGGCATGTGTGCTTCTCCAGTGTCTCAATTCAGAGATTTTTTAAATTTTACTTCTACAGCTCCAGCTAATGCACATAATCAAAATGCATATTAGAAACCCATTCTCATTCCTTACCACATGAACACAAACTGAGAAAAATGGCAAAAAATTTGCAATGGTGGCACATTTTCTATCATTCTGGTTCATGGGAAAGTTAAAATTATGGACATTCTGGCCAAGGTCTAATTTTGAACAGTCTATAGGTCTTTCATCGCCAAGAACTGCAAGTTTTAAGGTTTCATATACAGATTTCCATGATCTTCTTAAAAGTAAAGGGGAGGAAGCAGGAATATTGACAATTATATGGATTTAAAAAGAACTGAAAGTAGAATGTTTAAGTCTTTTACTGTGAATTTTTTTAATATTCTAAGTTAACATGTGACTTTATTACAAGGAAATAGAGGTATTCATTCTCAGGAGTTTCCTGAGAGATCAAACTACCCATACTAGTGTCTCTGGAAACATTGTTTGTCCATGTACTTTCCTATAATTTGCTCTCTGCACACACAGAAAAATACACAATAGAAAAACAGCATGGCTTTTAACAAACTTGCTTAACTTTTCTGTTCTAGGGAAGAAAGACCTTGTTTTTTAAATTAAGGGATATATTTCTTGAGATTGGAGTGAAAGATTTTTGAATTGGTATTTCGCTTCCTCACAGATGTCAAACTGGGCCATTATCTTCCCATTTTGAATCACTAGCAATGAGTCACTTAATGTTCTTCTCACTTTGCATCTTAGGACTATGCAACCTCATCTAAAGTAAAATAACGACATCACCTGAATTCCAGGAGAAGCCATGCGTTACCATTGAAGAAAGACAACTTTTGCGTACATTGATTATTCTGTCTTAACTCAAGTAATTGAATATTTTCATATTAATATAAATTGCATGGTAAAGAAACCAGAAATATCTGTAGAATAGGGTATGAAAAACATGAAACACACCAGGAAAGTATTTCAGAGGTCTAGAAAGTGTATGTCTTTAGAGATGTCCGAGGAAGGGGCTCAGGGTAGGCATGTTTCCCTAAAGGTAGAATCCCAGACTCCCATGGTCCTTCACAGAGAATAACTACATTCACTGTAAATATGAACAATCAAGGGAAGATGGTATGCCATTAGGAAAAAAAAAAGAGGGAGAAATTACCAACCACGTATTTTTTTCCCAAGAGATAGAAATCTTATACAGTCTGATTTGTTTACCTGATACATGCAATACAGTTACGAAATATAAATTTGAACTTTTTCTAGAGGTAGTCTAAGAAAATGGCTGTAGAAGGTTATAAAAGTATGGTTCAAAGGATTTTTATGGTTTTTGTCCAAGAGCTTTTTTTTTTTTCAATGTTGTGTAACTCAGCAACCCAAATAAATCTTGTGGGAGAATATAAGGTTTTCTTTCCTACAGTTCTATTGTCTCGATACAGACATATGCCTCAAGGGCTTCACCTCAAGCTGGCAGTGTTTTTAAGACAGGGGCTCACTCTGTAGCCCAGGCTGGTCCTTAACTCACTGGGGTAGCCCAGGCTGGCCTTAGATTCAGGACAATCTGACTGCTACAGCCTCCCCAGTGTTGAGATTATAAGCATGTGCCACCATGCCCAGCTTTTATGTGGTTCTGAGCAAGCAAGCTCAGGTACTTAGCACTTGCTAAGCAAGCGCTTTAACCTCTGAGCTATTTCTCCTGTGCACTGCTGTAGACAGTTTTCTATATGGACTTTTATCACAGTTCTTGAAGTCATAAGGCAAACCCTTGTGACATACCAATAAATCATTTACCAAAGAAGGATATAGGCTCAGTGTTTGATCTGAAAGTTAGTGCTTATCTTTTTCAAAGAAAGCTACCTACTTTGTCCATGTTCTTTCCATATCTAAATCCTTCCTCGGTTTAACTGCAAACGGAAAAATAACAAGACACAGGACTGCACTTACTGCGTTCTGAGACGGTGGGTATAATTTGAAACAGAATTTTTTATATTTAACAGGCAAATAAACATATATTTGAAAAGTGTCTGAAATCAGGTTTGACATTTGTAGAACTAAAGTAAACACAGGTGAAGGATGTGTATATTTGTCTCTGAATGAACACACTGGCTTTGGTGTCTCAGTACAGTTCCAGTTTTCACTTCCATACTTCCTCCGTTAGATTTCAGAATAGCAAACACAGGCACAAAGAAAAAAAATCATAATACTCTTCATATTTAATGAATCTTTTAAATTTAAATTTTCAAAACAGATATTTCGCCACTGGATTTTTAAACTACTGCCTCTAAACTATTAGTGTCAGCCGTAACTAACCAAGAAATTGACCTTCACTAAACAATGGTTCAAATTACTATTTGCGTTCCAAGGTCTCACCTTCTTTTCACAAAAACTTAGACTGATTATATTTAGTGTCTGCAGTGGAAAGCTTTCAGAGCTGAACAAGTTACTTTTCTTGCTGAGCAAATGGTATGCAAGACCTTGTTATTTAAACTCGTTGTGAAGCCATTTTTTTCGTGGTTTCTTAGCATTAATGCTACACTCCCTGTTGGGATACATTTTTGTGTGTCTTTCGGCCTCAAGCCAGTTGCTCCATGTAAGGTGAATACATAGATAAAGTTTTAAAAAATGTCAAGAAAGTAATGAAGAACAAGACAAACAGGCCTGTACATTTGAGAGAGAAAATGAGAATAAGGAATAAAATTTAAAAAAAGACCTCCCCTGTAACCCTGTTCCATCCTCACGCTATTTTGGTCATTCCTGCTACTTTTGTTCAATGGCTTTAGTGTCATCAGAGCCAGCAAGGATGAAGTATGTTCAGACTTCTTTCTGTTGTTCATATAAATAAAAACTTGCGTAAAATGCTATTGAAGTGAAAATGTAATCAGAACAATATGAAAATGAAATGTGGACAGAATCATTGTAAAAATATGTTAACATGCCGCTTGGCCTGGGGGACAAATGGGCAAATGGGCAATAAAATTGTGTCTTTCAAGAGACAAATGTTTCATAGTGTAAAAGTGTATAAATAGAGTGGTAATGAGTATTTATAACTTAAGGAACCAGGAACCTTCTGCAAAACTAAATGTTAAGGAGCACTAGAATTGAAGGCTTTTACAAGCGGTGTCAAAAGCACCTGTAAATAGTTAAGGGCAGTTGCAGATACACAGCTAAAAAGAAATATTCCTCAAATAATTTTTACAGTTTTCATAGCTCTTTGAACTAGCTAGAGTCAGACCTTAAGATCCAATGGCAAGAGTTAGAGATAACCGTTAAGCAAATAATTAGGACTAAGAGAATATTGTGAGAATCTCGTTCTGAAAACAGACTGGGCTTGAACAGCTCTCTCATGTTTAAGTTTCTCCTGAGTTCTTCTGGATAGAGATGCCCCTCCCACATGTCTCGCAAGTGGACTTTGGCTACATCTCCCCCGAGTCTTGCCACAGGAGTGCCTAGAAACATCTAAAATGCAGTGCATGACGGATGAGGCAATTTTCTCTTCCTATGTCACCCAAAACTTTCTTGAATCAAACCTTCTACCGCACCAAGAGACGCAGCAAAATCTCCGAAATGTGCCATTTTCTAAATAGAACAATCTGAGAAATCCAACTACCATCTGATTCACCCCGTCTTTTGACAACTCTCTATCCTTTCCAATAACTAAAATCAGAGCTTTCGTTGTAGTCCCAACAGAGCCACCACTCACTAATTGTATATTCTGTCCATTAATGTTTGATGAGGCAGATTTCTCCACATTCTCACCGAGCCTGTGCATAACCAATCGCATTTAATCTACCCTATTAAGACACAAAATTCTATACTATGTCAAATTTCAGAAGGAGATGCAGCAGCAAAAGAAAACAGTTCTTGGTGAAGGAATTTGCAGAGTGAATAGAATTTGCCCTTAATGAAAGTAGAGTGAATATGCACAAGAGAGTCCTTCATCTTTCTAGTTCTGACCCTGAGCAATGCAGACAGTAGGGTGGCAAGACATTTTCTTTCCAGGTGAAGTGGTCAGATACTTGGTGAAGGCAATGGCTGACATTTCTTTGGGGAAAAATAAGGTAACAACTTAACTTTAATTGAGAGCACTGCAAGATAGCCATCAACATGATTTTATTTTTTAAAGATTTCCTAACATGGGAAATAAGTTTACAAAACCAAGAAGTATACAGACTGCTTTTCCCTGGGTAATAAACCAAGCGTTGTTTCTTTTACTTTTGCATGCAGATTCTAAATGCAAAGAAAAGTAATTGTCACATGAAATATACGCCTCAAGTTCTCCTCTTGCATTTGTCACAAGGCACCTATTTCTCTTTCAATTCACAACGGAAAACACTTTTGTTTCAAGCCATGTAAAACATATGTTCAAAATATTTTTGAGATTTGGATGTTTTTAGAAATAAAATCTATTTGATTGATTCTAATTTGAAGTCAGGTTTTCTCTAATGGTAACAAGAGAGATTGGCCTAATACTGTTATTTCTTTAAGAAAAATAAAGGACTTAAAAGCAAGAAATGTTCTCACCATCAATCACCTCATACTTGCTATTTTTTTCAAGTTTTTAAGCTTTAAATTAGCATTCGAGAGAGGTAATTAACAGATTAGGAGTTTATATATAAAAACATATTATACTTTCAAAAAATTTATTATTTAGAAATATTCAGAGGTCTTTATCCTTTCTAACTTAGGCTTTAAATATTTTATAATAATCTGGCTGAAAATGGAATACCTCAAATATCAAAGAATTAATATTTTTGCTCAGTTAGTAAATTATCCCCACTTGGCATAATCTACCAATAATTCTATTTTTCATGAGATTTTGATTAGCGAGTGTAGTTGGATCCAGTATTGATTTTGAGTATCAACAAGAACAACAACAAAACACAAAGTAAGTTGTAAAAACGTTCCCAATAATCAGGCATTTAAGGAATAAATAAAATTTTAATTAAAAAATTGAAGTATCCGCCCAAAATTTATCCAGATATAGCCAGTCATTCAAATATAAAGCTATGAGAATATCAGGCACAGTGTTAAATGTGGAAAATAAGGTGATGAATGAGATAAAAAATTATTTTTGGTCATATGAAACTCACCTTCTTATGAAGATACAAAATTAAAAACATTTTCCTAACACCAAAAATAATTCACACTTTTGAGTTTTTAAAAAAAGGGAAAGAGTGACATTGGTAGGATAACTGGATATTTTGCTTAGGGTCAGGGTAAAGCTTTAGAAGAAAGTGATTCCTAGTCTGTGATTCCAACTAAAAGAATGAGTCAATTATTCTAAAAAGAGGAATGAAGAAAAAAGAAAGAAGAAATGAGGAAAGGGAGAAGGATGGGAGAGGAAAGGAAAGAGAAGGGGGAACAACAGAGAGAGAAGGTGCAAAAATACTATGGGAGGGATGGAGAGAATGAAGGGGAAAAGAAACATGGATAAAGGAAAGGAGAAAAAAAATATATATATAATCTTAATACAGAAAATATAGAAAATCTTAATACAATAATGTTAACTTGTCAGAGGTGAAAATATGAAAAAAAGTCCTATTTTCCACAAATAAAAAGGAATTCAATTCTGAAAATTAAAGATGAAAAAGTGGGACATGACCTTCAACAACAATTATGAAGTACATGTCTAAATATATTATCTTTCACTTGTAAGAAAAGATTAATCACTGGTAATTAGCATCTGTTCATTAATAACAAGTATTTCCAGATTTAGCTAATCTTCTATATTGATCGTCATGGAAAACTGCCAAGGACAGTTTGAAAGGATTTCCACAGGGGGTTCAAAATCCAGTAATTGCATAATTAAAATAACTAGAGGAAAATACACTAGAAAATATTATAGTTACATAAATATGTTTTTGGCAGTGCTCTTGCTAAGAGGATGTGTCCTGTGATTCATGATAGAACTCTTTTGCCTGATCTTCAAGACTAAAGAGGAAACCTACATGATATATAGACTTTGTTAGGAAAGCATTTTTGCTGGTTGACAAGAAATAGAACACTATTAGAAAGAATTAATTTCTTTATCAAGAGGCCTTTTTTCAGCATTTACCTTTGGTCCAGTTTTGATCCTTTAGAAATTGTCTTGGTTACTTTTCCATTGCTGTAACTCAATACCCAACATGTACAAATCAGGGGAGAAAAAGTTCGTTTTAGCTCACAGTTTCAGAAGGTTACAAGCTTATTTATGGGTACATGTCTAAAAAATGGTAGAAGCACATGGCAAGAGCAGAGATGGAGGCAGCTCCTCACGGCATTGCAAACAGGAAGCCAAATTTAGTCTGAGAGAAAAAGAGGAAGTTGTGTTTATTCTTCCAGTGACCTGCCTCTTCTGGGCCCAATATCAATGTTCTGCTCCTTCCAGATTTAAGCACCTAATCTACCACATGTCTGTAATCTGTAATCCACCACACCCTTATAATCTAATCTACAAATTTATAATCTACAGTCTGCCACATGCTTGTCTTTCACCATACACCTGTCATCTACCACACACCCATAACCCATCTGTGACCCAGATAGCTGAAATCTGGCTTATGGACATGACAGAGCAGTTTTTTAGTAGATACAACTTGAGAAAATCATCCTTTATGAAGTGATTCAGATTCAGAAAGTTAAATGTTTCAAGATTTCTCTAATACAAGGAACCTAGAACACAAATAAACAATAGAATCAAATGGGCAAGTTGTAGAGTCAAGGGAAATGAGGCAAGACACAAGAGTAAAACGAGAGATGGGAAGGGATTACAAAGTTGACAGGACACATATGGGCACAAAATTTCCAAGCTTAAAGTAACCATTGTGGATTGCCTATATACATTAATAAAAATAGAGAATAACCATAAAAAAGAAACATAAAAAAATTGTGAAAAAATGTTAATTGGACTATTCCTATGTAATTTTAAACAGAGGATCTCTAATAGTTCCTTATAATAAATTAGATGTAATCATTATTTTTACCAAAATAGTGACACTAAGAAAATGTGATTTTCATTTAGATATAGAAGATGAACCTTGAATTTTCTCTCTTATTTGCAGTGTTCCTGTTGTCACTGTTAGTTAGAATTCTGTCACTGTAACAAAATACCTGAGCTAGATCAAATTAAAGGTTGATTCTGGTTCATCGCTGCAACTCATGTTCGGTTGCTTTGGGACAGGGACGAGGGGAAGCCCCTTAGCAGGAAGCGTGGGGCAGAACAAGCTGCTCACCTCCTGCAGCTGGGAAGTGGGGTAAGAGGTCTGGGCCCAGCTTTCCTTCAAGGACACACCACAGTAACCGCTTTCTGTGTTTTTCACCCTCCCACTAGCACCACCAGGTGCAAACAGGTATTCAACACATGAGCCTTTGGGAACATTTAAGATCTAAACCATAACAGTGAAACGCTTCTTGGCAACATTGCTTTATGTTTAAGTGGCGAAAGACTAAAGGCCTAAATCACAGAATAAGCAATTGCAGATAAAGTTAATGGAGTGAACCAAGTGAACGTGTGGTGATCGTGTGAGTTCTGTGGGAGACGAAATTCAAGAAAAATATAGTTAAAATTCTACTCAGGCATTATTCTAATTGGCTATAGCTAAAGTATATGGAATTACTAATAGTTAAAAGATACATTAGAAATGTGTATCAAAGTTGTCCATAGAGATGAGCTGGGCTCAGAGTAAGAATAGGCACATAATTTTTCTCCAGTATAAAATCAATAGAAGCATCACTCTCAAGAAACACTGAATTTATAAATTTCTAAAATTCGGAAAAAGAAAATGAAGGCTTGTTTCTATCATAATATTAAGAATTATTGGACACATGTGTATTTACATTGCCAGGAGCAGAGAATGACACTCAATAGTTGGAAAAGAATGTGAATACAAGATTGTTTTTATCATAATAATAATTGAGAGCTGTCCAATAATGAGGCAATTTGTAAATCTGAAACACAAAAGTGTACTGTGCACTTTATATAGGCAATTTTAATTCACACAAATATTCAAATGTAGTTATTTCTAGCCTTATGTAGCCTTATATTATAGAAGGAAATTTTGGTAGGTAGTGCTTATTATTGCTATTATTATTAATTGAAAATGTGCCTCAAGACATTGAAATGTTTCCCAAATAGATACGAATTGTAGATAAAAGCAGTTAACAATATTCACTCATATTTCTACATAAAAAACCTTTCTAAGTCATATGTATTTATATCTATATGTTCACATTTAATCCTACAAAATTCATACTTACTATACATTTGTGTATCAATTTAGATATACAAACATTTGCATACATATATACATTTATTCAAAGTTGTTTGGAACAATAGAATCAAACTACAAGCATATATATTTCTAGATGATTCTTAGTAAGTTCTCATACATATTTTCAGTGTAGAATATGTACATAATAGATTTATTTTTTAAATGAAGAAAATACAACCAATGGGTGAATTACATTTTGTTTGACCACTTTCAATTAGGTAGGTTAGGCAATTTTAAAATTCTATTTAAAATAATACTACAATGATACTCTAAATTTGTTTATATTTTGCTTTTTATACTGTTATTTTCATAGAACCGTTTGTTAGGATGACAGTCGTAAGAATTTTGTATCTTTGTATATTTATAGGTTAGATCAACCTATAAAATTGTTTATATATATATATATATATATATATATAGCAGCAAATCACATAGTTCTCATTACTTTTTTTTCCAAAATTAAATAGCCTTAATCTTTTCTTTATGATTTTGACAATTTGCTAGACAAGGAAAGCTCACAAATTATCAATTTTTTCTTATTTTTTTAGAAATATAATTTGCATCATGTGAAGTCAAGTTCTGTATGAGACTCATTCTATACATCATTGGTTAATTAGTGAATAAAGAAAATAAAGCGATGGCCTTCATCTTAAGAAGGTGATGTTGAATTCCTACATATGCAGCAGATAGTATGATTCCAAAACAGTGCTGAAGAGTTTGACTTTTTGTATTAGAGAATTTTTAGGATTCCTCATTTTACCAGCATTTGAGAAGGTAAAATAAATTCGACTCTTAAAACATCAATATATCTGAATATAAATTACTTATACCTATCACACTAAAGATAATATTAGTATTTTTTCATTGCAATATTTAAAAGCTAATAAAGAAGGTGGCTCATATATTTAACATAAACTTAAAAAAATAATGTGATGATATTATCCACCAAGTACGTGGAAACAGGGGAACAAAACTAGAAGGAAGTTTGATGAATTGCAAAGCCCTAAATTTTGAAAGAAACTAAGGGTGTATTTTTGTTTTTAAATTAGAGAAGGCACCTTGAGACCTTATGATCTCAGCTGTTATCATAGATGCCATTATTGGAAGTAAGAAAACTGTGCAAACATCAGCAAGTAAATAAAGCTCATTGTGTTTAGTGAATTGGGAAAGATAAGAAAGCGAAGTTTACTACACAAATAGAAACTGATAAAAGAAAGAAATCACTTTCAATATTGGTCACCCACAAAGGAGCAAAAGGAAAGCGCTAAGGAGACCTGCTGTGCTGGGATTACAGCCCTACCTCCCCTGCACTCACTGGGTCTCTGATGATGTTTGCTGGCAGAATTTGACCTTCACCGTCTATTAGAGATAATAACAATGATTTTGATGCATTTAAAATTAGAAAAAAAGCTTATAAATTTTACACAGAGCTGTGTTTTCAACAAATTAATGTTATTTTTAAATACTGTGCTATTTTATAGCAGAGATTACTGACAAAATGTACATCTTTGCAAAATATATTTTAAACTAAATTGTATTTTTAATGAGGAGTGAGCATCAGCTCTCAAAAGCCCTAAAACATATGCAATACACACACACACACAAACCCAACATGCGTGCACATGCACACATATGTAAGCTTAGCTGTAATCTTGCATAACCTTGATTTTAAGTGTATTCTCACAAACCTTTCGTGTTCATGCACAATTTTCTTAGCTCTGCTTCAAAACTGAAGTCTCATTGCTGTTAATCTGACCTTAGTACAATACAAGAAAAATAATTCTCCTTTTGATCTCAAATTCTTATTCCTGAATATCTGACTTGATTCTTACCAAATAGAAACTATTTTTATAACTGAATATTTAATCTCTGAACAAGGACACTTCCAGGATTGGGACCAGCTTCCATATCTTACTTCCTTAACCATATCTTGTTCCCCCTAAATTTTCTTTGCCTGTAAGCGCTGTAACACCCATGTTGAATATCTCCACTGTGCCGACACACAGACCTTGGCTCTCTGTGTATGACCTGGGTTTACAGATTGCTAATTTCTTACTCTTTCCAAGTCATGGTAACATGGCATCTCTAGCCTGGATGTATCAACTTGGCAGACCTTAGTTGTGGGCCAACCAATGCTGACAACCCTGAACCCTAGTAGGGTCCTGTGTCCCTTACCCATAGCACACTTGCCTGCTCTCCCAGCCCATCAGGCAACTCTGTTTTGTTGTTGTTGTTGTTGTTGTTGTTGTTGTTTTCTACTCAATCCTCTAACACAACTAAACAGTCCAATCCCTGACTCCCATCCTGGCTCCTCTACCCACACTACATAAAAGCTGTTTACCCCAATTGCCCCCAGTTTCCCTTCTTACCTCATTTTTCTTTATCATCCTGGTTCCTTCTTACGCCTTTTCCCTTTTTTAGCCCTTGTGACCCCTTTCTGGTCACATTTACCCCATTTCTCTCCCCTTTATCCCTTATGCCTTACACCTGCTACCAGGCACAGAGTCATGGGGCGATAAACTTTCACGCCTAATTCTCTTGTTGCTGGTTGTCTTTTGATTTCTGCCAGTCTGTGTCTTTGACCTAACAATGAGCCTCATCTATTAGTTTCTCAATGAACTCTCACGCACTTATCACCAATCCAAAAGAGGGAGTTCAGTCATAGGACTTCGTGAACATTTCAAATGTAAAAATTAATATAAAGATCATTTAATTTTTTAAATTCATAGTCTGGTATTCTCAATGTAAGCTTTTACTCCCTAAGGTCCCTACTTTAAAAATAGGTATAACTCAAAATTTGAAGTAATTCACAAATAGGATGCTTGGCTAAGCAGAGCTTCTATAGACAATGATGAGCCTCATCTGGTCAGTTCTGATGCCGGAGCCACAAAGGGTCACAGAAAACCAGTGCTAGATGACAGCACTCAACACATTTCCTTGCCCCCATCTCCACCTGTCTTTGATATATTGTTTCACGAAAAACTTCTGTAATATCCTGGTACATTAACAATCTGCAGAAAAAGAAAGGCATCTTTCTAGAAAGATGTAAGATTAAACATCAAGCTGACAACATAAGAGTATAAATTTGATGAGCAGATTGAAACCTATCACAGACATGGAAGCTTAAATTGAGAAGGTGGTAGGCATAAGCACTGTTAACTAACTGGAATCCACGGGTGAGAGTCAAAAAAACAGAACAAAACAAAACAAAAACAGAACAAGAGGCCCAGGTAGTGAAAATTTAGGCTTAGGTCAACACTGACCCTGGATACAGACATGTCTACCAAAAACAAAAAAGAAAGTGCTTTATAAAACGAAAATACGATATGAGAAGACCATGTTTCAAACTTGTATAACACTGATCGTCTAAAACCACAAGTACCTATACAGAGCATAATTCTACACTTCCAAAAATATTTCATTTCCAATGACTAATAAAGGCACTTCCTTTAGCCTCAGTACTACATCATTTATTGTAGGTAGCCTAGCGTCTGTCATATATTTTAGAAATAATGCTAATATGGGCAAACAGGAGAAAATCTTTAAAGCTTAACAAGAGGAAAACTTTATAGAGTGTGAAGAAAATCCCATTGCCTTCATCTCTTCATTTTTCCCTTGGTGGTTTTTATGTTAGAATGACTGCTGTGATTTTAATACTGACACATTCAATTCACCCAGACCTAGCAGAAAGAGTGATTAGAGTTTTAAATAATATAAAAGGATCTTTGTTATAAATATTTAAGAGTGTCAGGAAATATAAGTGGAAGCAGTAATGCTCTCCAAAGGTTTTCCCTCAAAGTATCTTTTTATTCAAATGTGATTGATTGAGGATATAGCCCTAAAGAAATATGGAACTTAATGATTTTATCTGTTTTTCTCTGATTTCGAACAACAAGACACAGAAGTTAATTTTTCAAACCTTTTCAAATACTTTCTCAAAAATTTCTCCACAGTTATAATAGGTAAAAATATAAGGAAGTTGAACACATAACACAGGTTTTATTTCACTTATCTGCTAAAGATTGTGCAATAAAATTTCCCCAATGAAGAACATCTCCATAGAATGACTTTATTACTAAAGAGACAAAATTAAATCAATCTCATTTCTCATTAATCGTTGAGTCAATTAAAACAAAATCCTATAGTATCTGAACACGGATACATAACCAAAGCACCTGTGCTCAAATGTTCTATGTTCCAGTGTGTTTGAGCTGCCATAACAGAATCCCGTGGCATACATAAATTATAAATAACATAAATTTGTTTCCCAGAGTTCTACAAGCTTAAAGGTCTAAGATCAAGGCAAACAAAAATTATGATAATCCATTTTGCATCTAATAAATATAGCCTTCTTGTTGTACCCTTATATGAAGGAAGAAACCAGCTAGCTCTCCAGAATTTCTTCTATCATGGCAATGATCTCGGTCATATAAGAGCTCTGCCCTTCTAAATTAATCACTTCCCAAAGTCCTCAGCTACACATACTATGAATGTGGGCACTAGAATTTTGATAAATGGATTTCTGTAAGTGGAATCAGAACATAGCACAAGTGATGCTTAGAAGTGCTTGAAGAAGAAAAAAGATCAAGAAAATTGCAAGTATAACTTTCTCTTGCCTTTCAGGAATTTCTATGCTAATAAATTTAGATATGCCCCTCATTCTTAGAGAATGTGTGATCTTATTATAGAGTTAAACTAAACACAACTGTTTAAATTTAAAAGAAAAAGTTTGGCGCAGTGTGGCAGCAACTACAAATCCTGTAGAAATCAACCTGGTTGGTTATTAGAAGAACGTGATACTCAAATCAGCTTTTAAAAAAATGCCCAAGATATGGTAAGGCTCATACCAATAGCCAAAGTCTTTCTTCGGAATCAGAAGTACAGGTGAAAGCACACAAAGAAAATCACAGAAATGGCCACAAGTGTATTTCAGTGTTGCAAGACTAAAGGGAGTGAGTGAGAAACGAAGTTGGATGAGTGAAACACGTTATCCATCTGTTACGTTTAAGTGTATGTAGTAGCCCCCCCCCCCCCACCCCTTTCCCACCATCACAAAGATTCCAGAGGTGGACGATACAGGCACTTCACGGCAGCTTTAATACAGCATTAGATCTAGGATTCTTCTCTGTTTGTCCTCTGTGTGTCTAATCTCTGGGCAACATAGCTCTGCATCTCCACATAGAATATCTGTGTTCCAGACAACTGAGGAGCAAAATCTAACTGACTTTTCCTGAAATCTTCATGTGGTAAACTCGCCATCCTCATTAGCCAAAAGCATGACTCGTGGTCACAGCCAAGTCAACATCATCATGTGGTCAACTAAGAATTTATGTTGTCTTTTATTTTATATTTAACTGGCAATACTGGCAGACCTAGGCATCAGAGAAGGAATACGACCCACTACATATTGGAAAACAAAGTAGGTGCTTTAACAGATCCCAAAAACTTTGATATACAGAAATGATGCAGTGTGATAGGAAGAAATGCACTATAATAAGTTCCTTATGGCAATTTGGAAGAGCACCAGAACTTCATAAAACGAATCTTGGCAGCGAATAGAAAAAAGCCACCATGGAAAGAGAGAGCAAGATGCCTAGACCAATGTTGCAATCTCATGTATAATACAAAAGAGTCTATTTTTGTTTGCTCATTGTAGAAACAGGGAAGTGCTACTGGAAACATCTCCGTGGAAGTAGCAACTATGCAAGTGCAATTTTACATGGTTGCTGATAGAGATGAAAAGTAACTATTTGCTTTACAGTCTGTGCAAGTTTGAAGTCTATACAGAAGCAGTGTTCTAATTTAAAAAGTGAAACACAGAAAAACTCAGAGATGTGTTCAGGGGCACAAATCATCACTGACAGCCCTCACCAAACTCAAATTTTCTACTCCTCAGTGTAATAGCTTTTTAACAAAGCATTTCTTATGATTTATTCATGTAGATAAGCATATACATATATACATGTATATTTTATATTTTAATTTGAATTTATAAGGATGTTTTATCCTTTGCGGTTGCATGAAAACTAGAAATTCAGCTTACAGTAGTCATTGCATCATTTTTATTGTTATTGTCTATATTACAAAGTATACCCTACTATTGTTACTATACTGCAAGGACATTGCTGAAAATTATATTTCTGCAGAAAAAATATTAAACTAATTAAGATTCATAGGCTCCTTGCAAAAGATTAGAAAATGCACAAATTGCTCTGGACTAATATAGATTAGAAAACTTTTTACTTGCATGTTTGTCTTAACAAAGTTGGAAGCAGAAAAAAATAAATAAATAAAGTTGGAAGAAGAAAAGCAGTTACAAAAGAAGTACTTGGAAATCCATGGTACTGGCTCTTTGAGGAGCCATCCACTCTTAGAGCATCTACTTTACGAAAGTTTTACATATGTTGAGCAAATCCCATCCCTAAAACTCCACAGATGTACTTCCTCCAAAGATAGCGGGCATCCCACACACAAAATGCCTTGCTCACTTTCTAGGCTTGTGTGCTACAAAATCTCACCAACACAGCTGAGGGACCAGTAATTTTCTGTATTGCACAAATCTTGTTCTCCATATCACACTCATCCCAACTGACCTCTACCACAACCTCATTTTGTTATGTCATTGTTTCCTTCTTGAAAACTGATCAGTAAATTAGAGTTATCATGAATATACCTAATTGATGTGCACATCCAGCATTTCCTTGCTTTACTCGTTACAACTGAATACAACAGGTGTGCTCTGACATGAGTAGAATAAATTTCCAACTAAATTTTTTCTTTTTTTTTCTGAAATGGGCTATTCATTGTAACAATTAAGTATGGATTGAAGACTACAAAGTTTATGAGAAAAAAGAAATTATAGAAAAGGAAGGATTTTTAAAGTTCTTACTGGAAAGAATTATGCTGGAGTTGAAAGAGCATATTTTAGGTCAAAGTTTAAATTTGTTCTAGAGCATAAACTAATATCTCCCTATATTAATGATAACCACCATACTTTGATAATCTTATTTTTTTAAAGTTTCTAATGTTAAGTGACTGTGGAGATGTAAGTGAACAATTATGGAACGTCATAAAAATGGTTAAGAATTTGTCAAATCTTTTGAGGAACAATAAGTCTGGGCTATTTTAAATAATTTAGCTTATAGAAGAGTACATTGCACTATGATATATTAATAGTCTTCAAATATGTAATGATTAGTAAGAAGGTGATTAGCAGATATTATTAAAATCTATGATGGAAAGAACAACATTAAATCAGTCTCAAGTACAACCAGAAAGATCAAAAATAAATAGAACTTTCTGACAATAAAAATAGATGAACACAAGAACAGATCACAAGAAGAAATCATAACATTTCCACTACCTACCCCAATCTGCTCAGGTACAAACCCGTTTCAGAGCCTTTGTTATAGCTACTTGCCTGCCACCTCCAAAACAAGCTCCCGAGAGATGACTAATCAGAAACTGAACTAGCAAAAAGCCAAGCACAGAAGGAAGAAAAATAATGGATCTACAAACCATAATAATGATTTCATATTGTGTTCCCAGGAAACCAAAAAGAAGTCAAATTGAAATTTGGCTGAGTTGGTGTCTGAATACTTACTTGCTGTAAAATTTAAGATTACTGAGATGTTAACTGGTTACCAACATAAAAGAAATTTGAATAACTCTGGGAATCTGTGAATTTCTTCCACAACCCTACCTCTTGAAAAAAATGTGCTAAGCTCAGCCTTTCCAAACCAACTTAATAACATAAAGTTAAGTTTATTTCTTATCCTGTGCAATTTGATCAGTAGGAATTAAAGTGTTCATGAGAAATAAGACCAAAAACAATTTGAACAAAATATCTACATTCATTTGAGATCTAATGATAGTTATAATGACAACAGTTATAATATTTTGTTTTGTTTCAGGGAATAGAATAAATATGTATAATATTTTAACTAATCTCTATGACAATGCTGAGTGAAGTTTTCTATTTTTATAATTTACATGTTAATAAACTAAGACTTAGATGAATAAATATTTTGCCTAAGGTTACATCTTTCATGAATTATTGTCTCTGAATTAAACATAGAATCATGAATTTACAAGTAGAAATTCTCAACTATCATGAAGCGTAATTCCTAAATTTCTAAAACGTTATAATATTCTATTGTAAAAAATTCCTAGGACAAATTTCTACCATCAAGTTAACAAAAAAGGTATTTCTTGAGCATATAGAAGCAAATAACTAAATTCATATTATCATTATTAATGTTTTTCTAAATTAATTACATTTTGTGAAGTTCAATTATTAACATTTTTGCTACATAAAAACCTTTCAATATTTTCTATAAATTGGTTACAATGAAAAATTGTCCTTTGTCATTAAACAAATAGTAGTTTTAAGGGTTCACGAGGACATAGTGTGGCGTATGGCTACCAGACCATCATTCTGGGAGACTGAGCGAAAGTATTACAATTTGAACCCAGCCTGGGCAATTTAGAGACTTAGTAATACTGTAACAAAATATAAAGTTAAAACGAAAATATAAGTTTATAACTCAGTTTGCAGGCCTTAGGTTATATTCCCACTATTAAAAATACATACATATACACATACACAAAAATTTAATCAAATATGTTATAAAATAAAAAGTAAGCCAAAGAATTGAAGTTTTAAAAAAATCTACCAACGAATAACTGAATGCATAATACTTTACTCTGTATTGGATGAAGATTATTATTTTTCTATGTCCCATAATCTTCCACACCTCTAGTCTTCATTAGTGTGGTATTCTATAAGAATACATTTTATGACATGTTGCATATTTACTTTTCATAAAACTAGCCCCCTTACTTTCTGTATCTCCATTATTTAGTTATATTTACACAGTATTCCTGGGTTAATACTCTCAAAATATGTCTATAATCACAGTTCTCTACTCTAAATTGCTTGCCAACTGAAAAATTCTCTATAAATGTCATCATTGATATTAATTTCCTTTTAAGCGCTAAGCCCTTTGTAGGTTTCAAGAGTTACGGCAAAATTGTGTACATTCTATCTCAGTGTCTCCCCATAAGTATTTTTGAAATGTCTGCATTGTTATTGTGAGTTTATACATTAAAAATTTGTGGCTTAGAAATGTTTCTGTAGATTTCCAAAAGCTATAAAACATATAGAATTTGTATTCACACACCTTTAGCCCTCCTCCAACCAGAAGAAACTTCAAGAAATGATCTGGGCATCCAAAACATTGTGTGTGCGTGCGTGTGTGTGTGTGTGTGTGTGTGTGTGTGTGTGTGCGCACGCATGGTATTGGGGATTGAATAAAGGGCCTCTGTAGTAAGCTACAACCCCAATTAATTAATTAATTAATTAATTTTTGACTTTTAGACAGAGTCATGCAATCCTTGTGCCTCAGCACTCACAGAGTGCTAGAATTACAGTTTTATGCCACTGGGCCTGGCTCAAATTTCATCTTGTCACAATGCACAATTTTCCAGTGTTGAAACCATTTCCTGTCTAGCTAAACAAAACTGAACATTTCCCTGCACAACGACATCACTGCATATTGACTCTGTTGTACATTTGTTTAATTTAGTTTCTGTTTCTGAATTGGGTAAAATAAAGTTATGTGAAAAAAAATCAGTGTCTGAATCAAATATTCCAATTTCAGAAAGACTGGGACAATTCCTTGTTGAAAAGAATTGTACAATATTTGCTTTTGAAGGAACAGAGGAAATAGACTTACTTTACTATCAGTACTTTACTTAGACAGGAAGTTGCATTGACAGAAAGGTGACAGATATACAACAGTTACTGAGGAAGAAAACTTTTGTCCTCTGAGCTCATAGCAAACATGATAGATTTGTATCTTCTGTCCCTATTTCCAAGAATTTCTATCTGGAATTTGAGACCACCCGAAATTGTATCACCCTTCTTCCAATTTATGAGTGAAAGATAAAGTTTAACTCTACTGGAATTAATTAGAAAACAATTTGAGGAAATATAGATATTAAGAATAGATATTAATATTTCCCCCTTTTCTCTCTCTCTTTCATTTATACTGTGTGTGAGAGGGAAAGAGAAAGAGAGAGCCAGGAACACAGGGCCACTATGATTCAAGAGCCTCAAGTAATTTAGAGAAATCACTTATTCCCTTATGTAAATCTTCAGGGATGTATTTGACATTTCATGAAAAATCTACACCCATATATGTGCTTGGAGAGAAAGGACGGGGAGAAAAAGAATGCTCATGTCCTTACTGCTTTGCTGTTTTGGATTAAAACAAAAGTACAACCACGGGAAATACTGGGCACAGAAAATATTAGCTGTATCAATATAAGTTACAAAGGCAAAAAAAAAAAATCATTTGCAATGCAGGTGCTGACGATAACGAAGACGAGAGATCCTGCGCTGTGTCTAACCTGTGAACTGCTTGCTCGTTTCTTTGTGCAGTGATGTTGCTGAGCGTGTAGGGCTGCATGCCGATGAAGTGATACCGAGCACGATTCTCCGCTGGGTTCCCAGTAGAAAAGCGTGCCTCAGCCCCAACTAATAAAGCAAACACAGAGCTGCAAAAATCCATCACCAGAGGAAAACAATAATTTAAACGAGTGATAAAAAGGCACTGCATCTATGCATGATAAGAAACCACTGAACAAAACAAATTATGCTCCACACCAAAATGGCTCACTGCCCAAAGAAATTGCCAACAGCTCGTGATGCAAGGGAAGGGAAACCGCTGCGACTCGCAGATAGTAGGAGAGTGCCGCTCATACAAAGACATCCAATGTATTGTTCGGCAGGACGCTTCCTGAGTTCTCTGCTGAGCTGCGCGGGTGACACGGAAGGGTCACGTGGGGTCCTTAGGGGTGCACGCCAGAGCAGCATTTTGGATACGAGAACAATACCTTCAGGATGTACAATTTGCCATTAATAAACACTCACATCAATTAACACGTGCATCATGTCCCTGTCTTTGACTGACTCAGGTAAAATCCAAATAGTTGGAGTAAAATAAATCAAAGACTTTGGTATTTATGTTAGTATTACTTGTTGATATCCGCAGACCTTTGTAGATGTTTTTATGACTTCAATATTTTTTTTTCCCAATGTAATGATATGTACTAGTGCAAGATTTAGGGTTTACAATGAAGTTGAGGATTTTGTGCACATACGTATCTTGTCAAGGTGACAAGGACTTTTCCCACTCTCCTTTTGTCCTTCCCTCTCCTCTCCCCTCCCTCCCTCCTCGCCCTAGCCCTACCGCCCTGTTTCACTTTGTTTTTCATTTTAAGTTCCATAAGAGTTGTGATCTGGGACTCTCATATCAGAGAGACCATTCGATGTTTCACCTTCTGCTTCTGACTCACTTCACTAAACATGATGTTCTCAAGTTTCTTCCATTTACCTGCAAAAGCCTCCACACTGTTGGACTTTATAGATGCATATATAGTATTTCATTGTGTATAAATACCACAGTTTGTGTATCCACTGGTCTGTTGATGGGTATCTGGGTGACTTCCATATTTTAGCTATTGTTAGTTGTGCTGCTATGAACATCTCACTCCAGAAAGAATGGCCTATAGCAACAAGTCAAATGGCAATCAGTGCTGGCGAGGCTGTGGGGAGAAAGGAACCCTCCTGCACTGCTGGTGGGAATGGAAATTCTTACAACCACTTTGGAAAGCAGTATGGAGAGCTCTCAAAAGACTAGAAATAAATATCACCTTCGATCCAGCGACACCCCTCCTGGGAATATATACAAAAGAGGTCAAAACAACACATAACAGAAATATATGTATGACTTCAATATTATATTAGCAGTTTTCATTGTGCAAACAAAATAGAAATATACCATCATTTTCTATGCTACAGAGGTGTCCGTATCGGTCCCCATGTGGGTGGTGCAGAGACTTTCATGAGTCTTGGATGTCAACTGTGGAGTAACATGTTTTTAGCCTTTTGGTGTCTTTTTTTTTTTTCCCCAAATATATGTAGGGGAAAACCCATAATCTCTGTGTCAAGACACCACCAAGGGCAGACTGGCATAAAGATCATAATGAACAATGGAAGAATGAAAATCTGAGAATATTATCATTCTCTACTATAAGAAAAACTATGAGAAAATTTCAGAGAAAAAGTAAAATGCTCTAAAGAGTGCTCCAGAAGTCAAAGTAGAGCAAACAAGGAAGCCGGTCAAAAAGGGCTGACAAAAGTGCACAGTTCACAAGCGTCAAAAAATGTGAAGAATCTCTGTAATAAGATTATTAAAAGGCCCTTAATATTAAAAATATCAGTGATGTTATAAAAAAGATCATTTAAAAATTCTTAGCAATATTTGCAAAGTAGACTTTCTAAAAAGTCTTAAAATGGAAAAATAATTGAAAAATTATAGTTGCTGCTAAAAACATAAAATTGTGATAGACTTGAAATAAAGATAAACAAAGTAATACAAGCAGAATAGAAAGTTGGAAAGAATCATGTGAGGTGAGTAGGCCAGCCTTTTCTGAATGCATTTGTTACAGCTTACAAGATTGTGTCTCTTGTGGCAGAAGTAGAGGTCACAGCAACTTGCACTGAACAGACAGGCCACTAGAAGAACCCTCCAAGAGAAAGAGGGGTCCCATAACCCCAAATCAATTGTGTGGAGCATGATAGCATCTCTAGCCATTTTCTGAGAATGGATTTTAAAAACTAGTAGATCATCAAAGAATAAATAAAGAAAACTCAGAAAAGCAAAATTAGTAGGCAACCAACTTTAAACATAATTATTAGTGTAATATGAAACTCAATTATGAGGAAAACTAACAACTAAAATACAATGAAAACTCAAAATGTAAATGATATACCTAATTATTTGAAAGAGAACAATGAATCCACAACATTTACATTATAAAAATGATTATGGACTTCGAAAAAAATGTAAAACCATCTTCACGTGACTAGTCTAGATACAACTAAGTAAAATTACTAACTTAAAAGATGTAAGGGATAGAGTTTGTTTGTGGTCTCAGGGACTAGTGTCAGCGTTTTTAGAACAGAAGCTCAGCCACTGAGATAAATCCTTTCTTTGAAGAAAAAAAAATGTTGGAAAAAAGTGGTTAACATAATAGGAAAAAAGGTTAAAACTCACAAAAAATAATTTCAGAAATTCCACGTGTGATCTTTGATGCAGGGAAAATGAAAGGGTCAGGGTAAATTAGATAAGAATTTTTAGAAGATAATATATTTACTTGAATCAAAAGAGCACTTGCTTTAATAAGGAACGCAAAAAGATAGCTTTAGTTTTCAAATTTTCAAGAGCACAACAAAAAAGCTACATATGCAAAAACCAGTATGTCAAATTCTTTAACTGAGAACCTGGGTAACATACCACAATAGATATTAACTAAAACTGGAAGTGTTAAAAGAAGAATTGTTAGTGGCAAGTGGCAGGATTTTCATAACTGAAAATAAAAAAGAGATGAATTATTGGATATCAAAGACAAACACACAAGGAGAATAGAGACTGAAAATATTCTTATTACTAGAGGAAACAAAAAAGGCAGACTCCATAGCTAAAAAGAGAAATTTAGGACATAAATATTTGCATATGCACATTATTTTAAACTCTGGATTTCCAAAAATAAATCACAGCGAAATGTGTCAACACGAATAATATATTTTATAAGGATAAATAGCAAATAATGTGGTCTCCTATAAATACATGACCTGGATATTTAGGAAAACAAGGTTTCGTTCAGCAGGTTTTTTAACTACCCAAGTGAGTGTTCCCTGAAGAAGGGCTGGGGCTACAGGAGGGTCAGCCAAGAGACAGTGGTCACTTTGTTTTCCCCAGCTTTGCCCAGGGGAGGTGGGCCCTGGAGAGCACAAGCGTCTGGTCAGTGTAACAGCCTCCACCCAACAGAGAGAACTGAAGGATCTGGCTAGCGGGCTTGGTAGCCTCAGGCATTAAGGTCACTAAAACCACACCCCTTCCCAATCACACTTAATTTGCAAAAGAGATGAAGAAACAAAAAGAAATCACAAGGAAATGCAAAGCAAGGTTAGAGATTTCATTGTAATTATTGGTGATTCTGAGTCAAGGTTAAGCTGCCCTCTAGAAGCAGCAGTAAAGCACCAAGGGAGAGCCCAGCGGAGCTACATGTGAGGAGATGGGAAGGAGAGGGGGCTTACTGGGCAATTTGCAGAGCGAATAGAAGAAAGGGAAGGAAAGAGAAGTCATCGCTGATGTTGAGACAAACGGACGCAGCCCTAACATGCTGTATTTATTGTTTGCTTTCAAAGTGAAGTACAGGATGAATCGTTGCTTTCAGCAGCCAGGAGAGGATCTCTGGAAAATGGGAAGAAAGAGCTGATCCCACCCAAATGCAGATAAGACCCAGGAAGGGCGAAGGCCCAGC